>OZ023160.1:33466637-33819137 GCA_963678695.2 Diplodus puntazzo
TTCATGTACAATGAGTCATTCTGTGTGTTTTGTTATAATATTTATCTTTACTTCTCATTGGTTATCTGACTAGTTGGATGGATTCCAGAGACACTTTGACTCACAGATTATTCTCTATGGAAGACAAGTCATTTTGAACCTGGTAAGATACAAAGATGTATAATGATCTGCTGATTCTGTCACCTGTGTTAATTTAATGTTATTATCTCAATGTGCAAGCCAGCTCTTGTTTTCTCACCCTTAACCTATAAAATGACCCGGGCTTGAAAGAATCATTGATCCCATAAGAGTGATAGATACATAACCTGTGGTTGATTGGATTGATTTTCAATAAGAACACTCAGTTGATGTCTTCCTGAATTCACAGATCAACCAGAAGGGTTCAGAAAAGCCACTGGAGCTGGCTTTTGACAAGATGGTGACCAGCCTGGGTAATGGCATGATCAAGTAAGATTACCACAAGTTCTGGTGACAGGGTTCTTTAGGGCCTCATACTCGACTTTAACTGTGAGGGACGTGGTAACACTTTTGGTAATTGCTTATTTTAACCAGGTACATTGCCTTCGACTTCCATAAGGAGTGCAGTCGGATGAGATGGCATCGCCTGCAGATCTTACTGGACATGGTTGCTGAAATGCAGGATGAATTTGGGTCAGTGTGCTTTTCATATTGTGTGTAGACCACTCAGATTATGAACTGTACCATCAGAACTAATGATGTGTCTGTGGATTCAGATATTTCCTGGTGGATGCAGAAGGGAAGGTGCTGATGAACCAGGAGGGGACATTTCGAAGCAACTGCATGGACTGTCTGGACCGCACCAATGTCATCCAGAGCCTGCTGGCCCGACGGTCACTGCAGTCCCAGCTACGGGTAAGACCCCAATCACTACTGTAAATAAAACTGCACACTTTGCGCAGATGTTTCATATTAAAAGCCCACCAGTTAAGGGAGGAATTGTGCCCTTCTTAGAACGCTCTTCACGTTATTGATTTCACAAGTGGATATTTGACAAAGAAAGTCAGAGTACCAGAGAGGAGAGTGTGACATTACTTGGTTGTTGCATTAATGGAGTTAGTGGGGTAGGAATGATCATTAGACTGTATTTATCAAGACAGGAGGTTTGCATAAACAACAGATTTCAACGGGAACAAAACGTACTAAAGTATCATGAAATCTACTTTACAGCCTTTTCACGGATGAGTCAAGGAAAGACTCATACCTCTCAACTCAAATGTGTGTTTGTCTGCAGAGAATGGGAGTCCTTCACGCGGGCCAGCAGATTGAAGATCAGTCAGACTTTGAGAAGAAATTCAAGAATGGTGGGCTTTCTCTGACACAACTGCCTGTAGTGCCTTTCTCTTGACCTGATCACCTGCCACACCTACATTTTAGGTCCTGTTTCCCTTAATGCCTCTTTTTGTTTTGTGCTCTGTCACATGCAGCCTGGGCAGACAACGCTGATGCCTGTGCCAAGCAGTATGCTGGGACAGGTGCCTTAAAGACCGATTTCACCAGGTTAGTTTTCACCCAGCAAACGGCTTCTTTCTAGGAATACATTTTAATAATTATTTATTGTTATTATTATGATATCCATGGTGTCACTAGAGGATGAATCCTGATACTTTCAGGTACCTGACCCATCCTCTAGTTTCACCATCAGAAAAAATAAAAGAAATACCAAAATGGACTGCTGGGATTTTGTTTGGTTCCTGTGTGATCGTCACACTATCAGTCACTTGATCAATTTCACAACCAAGGGATGCTTACTTTCATTTGAATTAAGAATACAACTTCAAACTAAACACTTAATCAATAACCAGCACTACAGGGGTATTTATGGCATCAGACATGCAACGTTATTCAGCGGTGGAAAATGCCAGGCAGGTTGCCCTCCATGTGTGATAATATAAAGGAAAAAAACGTTGGAGGTCTGAGCAGTACAGATTTAGTGGCCTTAACGACAGATTGCTGGACCTCCAGAGCAACACAGAGCTGCATGATTGGGAAATTGAAAATCTAATCCTTCAATCTTGCCCCATCTATGAGAGTCGAAAACCCTTAATTTGAGAGAAGCTTATTAGGTATGTCTGATTGTTAGAAAAAAGAATTAACCCTATAAACCTACAGAGAGAGCCTGACATGGTGTACAACATGATTCTATAGTAGCTCAGGACTGACAAACCGACTACCGGTGTAGTCATCAGCAGGAATACAAACAGAAGATTACAGCTGCGGCGCAGCGATGGGTCGGTCCGGGCTATTTTTGGCAAATTTAGGCAATTCTGAGCAACAAACAGGAGAATAGGAAGACAAGACAGTTGACAACAATGTTCATTTTGGACCACTTGAGGCTTGAACTCACAACTTCTGGAACCAACGATGTCATCTATCGCTCTGAGCTAATTGGCAAGTGGCAATACAACAGTGGCTTCACAAATTGAGTAAGCCATTCACTGTTGTGCAGGCAGATTTGAAACCACTGTAAAAAAATTCAGTTATCAAGACAAAAATCTGAAATTACACATATTGCAGCATGGAGATGTTGGTAATTTGTTTTTAAAAATGATTAATTTGCTCCATAAGTGAATAACTGATCTTTAAAAATGATGCTTGCATTGACTGCAATTATTCACATTAGAGCAGAATTCAAAATGTTCTCAAAAATTCAGTTTTTTAGGTAAAATTCTGATATTTGTCAAACATCATCTACCATGACTCTAAATAATGTTCACATTTTTTCATGAACATTGAAGATTTTTTTTATCAATTTGCAGGTTACAGTAGTGATCACAGTCAAACATGTTCATGCACTGTACGCAAAATTGTGGGAGGAGATTTTATAGGTTTTTATAAGTTTTACAGTTTGAAAAAAAAACAGAGTGATGGCCTTCATAATTTTTAACAGGTTTAAATGTACAAAAGTTTCTTTAGTATTGGGGCTACAGTTTGATGAAAGTGTGAAGTTCTAGCAGGTTGATTTCTTATGAATTTTCAATGTTTTGAACTTTAGATGCTTGCTGTAGCGCCATCATCAGGACTATTGGCTTGGGTTTACAGCTGAGGTAATCTGGCATGAGACTGGACCTTTATGCAAATTTTGGTTAGCTTTCACCCATGGTCCGGTCCAAGCTATTTGTTTTTATTTCATTTAGAGCAGTGTTTTTCAACCCTGTTCCTCGGGGAACACTGTCCTGCATGTTTTAGATGTTTCCTGCTCCAACACAGCTGATTTAAATTATCGGCCAATCATCAAGCTCTGCAGAAGCCTGACGAGGAGGCATTCATTTGAATCAGGTGTGTTGGAGCAGGAAACATATTAAACATGCAGGGCAGTGTTCCCCGAGGAACAGGTTGAAAAACACTGATTTAGAGGCTTGCTGTGATGCCACCATCAGGACAATTGTCTTGTGTTTCATGTTGAAGACATCTGACAGTTTGATCTGTCATCATCATCATCATGATCCTTGCCAGGTCTCGAACCAACAACCTCTGACTCCAAGAACCAGCTCCTAACTCACTGAGCTAATTGGCTGCTGTGTAGCTTCATTTGTCGACTCAGGGAGTCACTGTCCAAGCAGCTGTTGTCAAGGCAGATTTCAAAAATGGTCAAAATGTCAGAAATGCTGTTACCTGAACAAAAATCTGATAATACGTAAATTGTATCTTTACAGCATGGAAATGTTGGTGATTTGTTTTTAACTCTAAGTGTTTTGCTTCATAAAAGAAAATTTGATGTTTAAAAATGCCACTCTTACATTGACTCCAGTTGTTCCCATGAGAGCAGAATTCAAAATGTTCTCAAAAATTCAGTTTTAGAGATAAAATTCTGATATTTGACATTTTTCATCAACCATGACTCCAAAATATTCTAAATTTTTTTCAGGAAGATTGAAAATGTATTTAGCAAGAATTTGATAGTATATGTTTACAATACTGTTCACAGTCAAACATTTTGATGCACTGTAGGCTTAATTTTTGATAAATCAAAAATCCGAGAAACAAGTTTTGTGGAGGACGGTCTGAAGATGCTCTCTAGCAAGTTTGGTGACAATTGAGCAAAAATTGTGGGAGGTGATAGGTTTTATAGGTTTTATAAGTTTTGCAGGTTTTGAAAAAAACTGAGTGATGAACTTCATAATTTGTAATGAGTTTGAGTGGACTAAAGTTTCAGCAGTATTGGAGCTACAGTTTGTTGAATGTTTCGAAACTGTAGCATGTACTGTTGATTTTGTAGGTATTTTCAAAGTTTTTAAAGTTAAACGCTTATTGTGCCCCCCCCAGGAGGAATATTGACATGTCCTTGGAATTAAGTAAATCTGGCATGGGGCCGGACATTTCTGTAAAGTTTGGTGAGTTTTCGCCCATGGGAAGTATGACTTCCTTGGAATAAAGAAAGAAAGAAAGAAAGAAAGAAAGAAAGAAAGAATTCCTACAAATACAATAGGGTCCTTGGCAGCTTAGCTGCCTGGACCCTAAAGAGGGTTTATTCTGTGGGCAGCGGTGATGTCCTCAGTAAATGTAGTTGGTGAAATTCAGATATTTGTGTATGTTCAGGTGTACGACTGTAAATGGTGATGCTAGAGTAAAGCAGGTGACATCAAAATGGTTCAGATTGATTCTCTGCTTTACTGTAATGTGTGAACTACATGTTGATCTTTCAGGACAGGGAAGAGGACTCAGTGGGGACTGCTGATGGATGGCTGGAACTCCATGATCCGATACTACAAGAACAATTTCTCTGATGGTTTCAGACAAGTGTGTCTAAACTTTTTTAGTTTTTAGTGAGACAGTATTGATTTTACAGTTACTAAATATATGTTATATATAACATGATCATATCAAGTATAATATATACTTAATAAATATTTGTTTGTTTGTAGCAGAACTTGATTACAGGAATACTGGGGATGTGGACTGCTGAGAGAGTATGAAATAGTTTGTCTATTTTACTGCAGGACTCCATTGATCTGTTCCTGGGGAACTACGCTGTAGATGAAGCTGATTGGACCAACCCATTACGTGACCCCAAAGACTGGAAGTTTTTGACGGTAAGACAGGCTCACAAAGACAGACTGATAAGTTGTTTTTCTTTCAAAGTTTTTTTTTTTTCTTGAGTATCTTAATTAAGAAAGTAACAACTGGACAAAAACATGTGAGATAAAATCTTTATTTTGAATGTATGCAAAAGGTAAAAATAGACAAAACAAATCAAGTGGGGGGGGCCTTAGAGAGCCCGAACAAGATGGCAGCATAGCATGACGGCTCCCTACAACGTCGCATATAAAACAGCCCCAGACCTTTGCAAATCTGGTCAACTGCATAATACAAACTATGCCTAAACCCCCAGCAGCAAAGGAGTGTGTCCTTCCTACAAGAATGGTACTCCTGCAATACAACTGGTTAATGAGAGTGTATTACACACCAGAAAAATTGAACAAATTTAATCCTAACTTTCCAGATTTATGTATCAAATGCGGTAAAGAGAAAGGAACACTCTTTCATTGCATTTGGAAGTGCCCAAGGATTAAGGAGTTCTGATCAGATGTGAGTCGTATAATTCAGGAGATACTTCTAATCCATTTAGTAGCAGATCCTAGATTCTTCATTCTTGGCATTTATCCAAAGGGACATAAAATAAAACATAGAGAACAGATATTTATAGATTTGTGTCTTTTACATGCCAAAAGATCAATAGCATTAACATGGAAAAGTTCCCATAGACCAAGCATTGGACAGTGGCTTAAGGAAATGTCAAGATGTTTATCTCTGGAAAAAATCACATACACAATTAAAGATAAGCAAGAACAAAAATTACATCAAAACGTGCGGCCCGATCTGACTCGGTATGCTATTATTTTTATCGCCAGAATATACATTTTTTGCGTTGTAAGACGTGAAGAACTGCGATAAATTTCCCATAAGGAATGAGTGGGATGAGGTCAAAAAAGTCGCAAATCTGCAACGTTTTTCAAACATCTCCTGCTCTGGCATATGTTCACCTAGAAACACCATTCAAACTTTAAAATGTAGGCACAAGTCTTGTCTATTTGAGTTTGAGTTGAGTGTGTATGGCGGAATATTCGTGCAGCAGAGTGGGTGAGCCAACTGATAGAGTGCGGGAAACTCAAAAATTTCCTCAGAAATGTTCTCTTTCCGTGCTCTTATTTCCACATTTCTGAAACTAGGACCACAAAACTTAATGAGTGTGTTCTTTAAAGAAGCATTTCACCGGTGGAAACATTAATCTTTATTGAAAGAGGGTCATATTTGTAGTCAAAATGTAACATAATTTTCGAATTTTGTGCGTATTTGACCGAGAAAAGGCAGAAAGTGACTTTAGGGTGCATTTGTATGAAAGACAACATCTCCCACAATGCACAACAATGCGTAGCTCTGCAAGCCACTCCCACTTATCCGGCACACCACACACATCTCCGTCCGCTGTAGATATTTCGTCGCGAAGAAACTGGCATCTCTGGAATTCACTGCAGCAGACAGAGTCCAGTTCAGTGTCCATAGGCGCACAGTGAGAGCACCGGCACCGCCGCAGCCGAGGCAGAAGACCTGCCGCCTCCATCTCCCTCAGCTGCTCTTCGCTGTATTGTGGCTCGTACAGGTAGCCGCGAACATCTGACTCGAGCATCACGCTCTCGAAATCACTCTCTTCGATATCTGAATGATCCTCTTGAATACCCTCCGCCATTGTCGTACTAACCTGGCTACACAGCGTCTGTTCGCTTAGCGGCCAACAAAGATGGTGGCTATGTATTTTCGTTTCTGCAAGTGAAGTCCCGCCCATTGGTCTGTGATAGGTCTGTAGCGTGAGTGGGTCCCACCTCTAGCCCCCACCCTTGGAAAAATGAGCGAAGCGTTTGTAGTCTTACCCCCTCGACACAGATATAGGACTTCCTGTTTTCAATGACGTAAAATGACGATTTTTACATCATTGAAAGCAGGAAGTCCAAAACTGAAATCCTTATTTCTCCGTCTCAGGGCAAACTGAGGGAATGATGCACGACCATTCAAAAACATGACTGTTTTCCTGAAGATAAAAAGCTTAATGCAAATCGGTGAAGTTTCCCTTTAAGGCCTTTCCCGCGTGACGGTGAAGACATTTTGCCGATATCATGTTTGGTTTTGGATAAATAGCACTAGTTTGACGTCCTAGATGTGAGGCTGAAATTGCTCTGAAAGTAGCTGTCTCAGCCACGGTTGCTACGGCCATTGACAACCATCCCCGTGGCAACCAGGATCAGCTGGGCCAACAGAGGGAGTGCCAGACACAGACACACACACACACAGACACACACACACAAACACACAGAGACAGACACACACACACAGAGACAGACACACATAGACGGACAAACACACACAGACAGAAAGACACACACACACACACAGACACACACAGATTCATTAATCAGTTTTCCAGAATATTTATGTTTCCGCGACGTAAGTCACGAAAACCTTCATAAACTTTCCCATGAGGAATGAATGGGACGAGGTCAAAAAAGTTGCAGACACACAAATGCACACACACACACACACACACACACACACACAGACGGACACACACAGATTATTAATCAGTTTTTCCGGAATATTCATATTTTCGCGACGCAAGTCGCGAAAACCTGCGTAAGCTTTCCCATAAGGAATAAATGGGAGGAGGTCAAAAATGTCTCAGACACACAAACACACACACAGATTATTAATCAGTTTTCTAGAACATTCAAAACCTGCGTAAACTTTCCCATAAAGAATGAATGGGACTAGGTCAAAAAATCACAGACACAGAGAGACAGAGACACACACACACACACACACACACACACACACACACACACACACACACAAAGTGAATGAGACCAGGTGAAAAGATCGAAAGACAGATTTCAAACATCGACATCTCTGGCATACTTTTATCTACATTTTAAAGTTTGAATGGTGTGTCTAGGTCAAAGTCCAAATTATCAACGTGGGATTCAACTTTTGCTTTAGCTTTCGTAGTTTTTGTTCGTCACGGGGCAAAGCGCACAGCCCACTCTCGCGATTCCCTGGCAGGGAATTGTCTAGTTCTTTATTGATATTCACAAAGCATTTTATGGTACACAATGTAGGTTCTTAGGAATTGCCTCCACGGTGTAACTGTTTTTTGTTTTGGTTTGGGTTTTTTTGCTGATAATGTTTTTATTCATGCAGGCTGTATTTTACCCTTTTTATTCATATATTTACAAACCTGTTTATGTTTACAAGTACGCATCTTCATTTATCTTGAATATTCAATATGTATGTTTGAGCCATCGCCCTTAAACATTCTCTTATAATTTGTTTTTATACATGCTTTTTGGAAAAAATGGACTCTTACAGACATTCATGCATATCTAATGTGCCTGCTGTTTTTTGATATGGTTGAAAATTCAATAAACAGATTGTTGAAAAAAAAAAACAGGTTTAGCTGGTTTGCTCTTACAGCGTCCCCCTCTCCTGTGATGTTGCCATTCTTCTTGCAGCCTGTGATGGTTTTCATGCCATCCCAGACCTCCCTCATGTTATTATGCTGCAGCTTATGTTCTACCTTCCTTCTGTAGTCCTCCTTCGCCTCTCTCAGGTGGACCTTGAGTTCCCCCTGTATGCGCTTCAGCTCGTCTCTGTCACCATCCTTGAATGCCCTCTTCTTCCTGTTCAGGATGTCCTTGACATTACTGGTGATCCAGGGCTTGTTGTTGGGCAAGCAGCGTACAGTTCTAATGGGGACCACAACGTCCATACAGAAGTTCAGGTAGTCAGTAGTGCAGTGTGTGCCCCCCTCGATGTCCTCACCATGTGCCTCCTGCAGGACGCTCCAGTTAGTACATTCAAAGCAGTCCCTCAGAGCCTCCGCTGCCTCAGGAGACCATTTCCTGAAGGAGCATTTGGTCGTGGACTGTCTCCGGATGTGTGGTTTGTACTGTGGTGTGAGCAGGACCAGGTTATGGTCAGACTTTCCCAGTGGGGGCAGAGGAGTGGCAGTGTAGGCTTCCCTCACATTGGCGTACAGGAGGTCTAATGTCCTTTTCTTTCTGGTGGGGCAGCTTACAAACTGGTGAAAGTCTGGCAGTGTGGAGTCCAGTGTCGCGTGGTTGAAATCCCGGAGATGACGATTAATGTCTCTGGATGTTGTGTTTAACGCGACATGTACGGAGCTACTGGATAGGCGTCCTGCTCGCGCCGGCGCCGGAAACGGACGACTCGGAGTGACTCCAAACCAGCAGCAGATTGTATTAGTAAACTGGACGAATGAGACACAGCTCTTGTTATTGTATTTTAGTGCTTCCTCTATTTTATATGAATATTAATATGCAGAAATTATGATGTTTTTCTCAATAGCTTCCATGTCATGTGGCCCACTGACTTCTGAAACAGATTCTGTTTCCATAAAAAATATATAATAATAAAGAAAATAATGGTAAAAAAGTTCTCTAGATAGATAGAAATAGATAGATAGAAATACTTTAATGATCCCAGACTGGGAAATTATTTAATGCTCACAGGTTAACATATTTTCAAGCAGCAGTGTCAACTTCTACACTATTTTGTCTCATTTTGTCTTACATTCTGAAATTCTGAAATTTTTTTTGTTTTTTTTGTTTTTTTTTGTTTTCAAAAAATCTCACCAGTAGTCACCATTTAAAGGGTTATTTTTCAAATTTTCTTCTGGCGGGGCATGCCCCCGGAAGTCCCTAGTGTTGCTAGGTTAGAGGAAGAAGTAGTAGTTTAGATAGTTCCCTACTAAAAAACAATCAGTGGGCAATTAACAATTATCTTTATGCTGTTCAGTGTTTCCTACAGGAAATCTGTTAGTTAAGGTCGTGATTGTGAAGACTTCAGTGGCCGGTCAAAACATATTTTGGCTGCTAAAATTTCAAACCCTACCTGCCATCGGCAGGTACGTCAAAAATCTAATTTTATACCCTGTTCCCCCTTATCCTTAAAAAAGGATAAAAAAATCTATAGTGTTTTGTTGGACCATTACAGCTCTTCCTTGACCCCACTTAGGAACATATGGCAGAAGAATATGGGACGTGCTTTTGATGAAGATCAGTGCGATACTATGTGTCAGAGTGTTATTTCCTCACTGTCCTGTAATAAAATAATTGAACAAAATTATAAATTCATGCACAGGATGTACCTTACTCTGCTCAACTTAAGTAAAATGTTTCCTAACTCATCCCCCAGATGTCATAATTTTAAAACATGTAAAGGGTCAATTATGCATGTTTTTTGGGAATGCAAGAAATCAAAACATTTCTGGAAGGCGGTACATGATCTAACTGTTAAGGTTGTGGAAACCCCGCTGGACATTACACCAACACGGTACCTCTTTGGTACGGAATTGGACAAGACACTGGACACTAGGGCTGGGCGATATGGCCTCAAATCAATATCACGATATATTGAGCAACTCACCTCAATAACAATAAGTAACCACCCCCCTCCCCGCGCGCGCCTAAAAAAAAAAATAAAAAAAAAAATCCTGCGTATTTACAGAAATGCCACTTTAAAGGACTGTAGAACTACACTGTAGTTAAGATTTATATTGTTTTTTTAGTAGTTAAGAACAACTGATAAGCACACGATTTAACAGCTGAAAAGCACAGATTACTTGAAATGACAACTGAAGAAGTTTAAAAGTATAAAAAAACTTAAAATTCCTTCAAACACAAAGTGTTAAAAATACAGTCTGTGTTTCTAACACTTTTACCTGGTACTGATCGCTTCTCGCTTTTTTTATTTCTTCAAATTGAATCACGTGGTTGTGCTGCAGGTGGTGGAAGATGTTGGATGTGTTACCTTGACTTGTCTTGCACAGTCTTTTGGCACAGTTTACATTTGACATTTTTTTTATTCTAGATTTCTGCATATTAATATTCATATAAAATAGAGGAAGCACTAAAGTAGAATAAACATAGCTGTGTCTCATTCGTCCAGTTTACTAATACAATCTGCTGCTGGAGTCACTGGGCCCCATGACATGGAAGATATTGAAAGAACTGCAATTATTTTGTATTAATATATTTATGCTAAGTAATTTGATGACAGTCCCTGAATCAGTTTCCAGCGATTCAGTGCCATGTTCT
This sequence comes from Diplodus puntazzo, assembly GCA_963678695.2. NCBI lineage: Eukaryota > Metazoa > Chordata > Actinopteri > Spariformes > Sparidae > Diplodus > Diplodus puntazzo. The sequence goes on from OZ023160.1 coordinate 33,477,764, forward strand.
GGGAGGTGAGCTAACCGTCCTCCTGCTGCTCACACTGGGTGAACCTCAGTAAAGTCGCGGCTGGACCCGAGTAGAGCTTAGAATCAAGCCTGACCCGAGGCCGTGCACGTTGAATGTAATAATGAGCCCGAGACCGATTTAAATGCGAGTTGTTTGAACTACAGAAATCTTAATGAATAATGCAACAAGTGTCGCACTTAATGCGCTCGACAAAGCCGACACATGTTATTATCACGGCCCACGACTTGTTTAAAATGGGTCCATTGATTCCTTGATTGTACTGAAATGTTAAAGATAAATAAAAAGATAATTGAAAAAAAAAACAAACGAAAACAAATCAAGTACAACACAGTGGAAGAGAAATCAAACAAAAACAGAGAGTAAGTACAAATTCAGCCACAGTAAGATAAGACACAGTAAGAAAAAATACACCTACATACATGTACTCAAACACAGCCGCAGCCACCTCACCCTGGCTCAATATGACCAACGGGCAGTTAAATTGTTAGATGTAATCTATGACATTTGCAGAAAGGTATTCAATCAGGCAACAACTGAAGTTCTGTAAAATAAGAGGTAAAGGCTGCCTTCTCCAGTTTTATGGAGAACATGGTTTCCTTAGCTACTGAGTAATAGAGGGGCACCTAACGGATTTCCAGTGGAGTAAAATTGTACATCTGGCTAGTAAAGAAGCGAAAGCTGTAATGTCTTTTTGTACAGAGCTTAATAGAACTGAACTCTCCTGGATCCCAAATAAAGCGATCAGCGGGCAAGGATGTAAAGCTACTCTGAGAGTATTAGATATAATGTAAAAGAAACTTTACCAAAAGTCATGTAGGTTTGGGGAAAAAAAACATGATTTAGATAGCAACGAGAGCCATTTGTCTTCCACCTCAGAATATATTTTCCGAGAAATTAAGCCTACGTAAGACTTTAAACTGGATAAAACCAAGACATGCACAAAAACTGGTAGACCTTCCATAGCTTTGTCCCACAACTCATCATTTAATTGCATATCCAATTCCTTTTGCCATATTATGTGTTAAATGATAAAATGAGATCATAAGACTTCGAACCTCTCCCATATGGCTTAAGAGAGAGCAAATCCTCCCAATATTGTTTTGGGGGTATAGAAGGGAAATTCGGAAAGGTCCTGGAAACAAAGCTATGAATTTGATAATAACTAAACAAATGTGTTGTGCCATCTTCTGTCAAGGTCTATAATGTGACTGTGGTTTCTCTTTACCTTTTCCAGTTGCCTATCATCATGGTGGTAGCATTCTCCATGTGCATCATCTGCCTGCTAATGGCTGGTAAGACAATCAGCAACAAACTCACAAACACACCAACATAACAACACAACAGTATCAGGCTGAAGAAATGTAAACCTGAATTACTTTATTTTGAAAAGTCCCCACAGTATTTTGGCAGAGGGTGCAGGTTTTGTTTTCCAGGTTTTGACTCCATATCTATTCTTTTAGGTGACACATGGACTGAAACCCTTGCCTATGTTCTGTTCTGGGGAACTTCCAGTGTGGTGACGGGCGGCCTCATCCTCTTTAATGGGCTGGACTTTGTAGATGCTCCCAAGCTGGTGCAGAAGGAGAAGCTGGACTGAATGTGTGTGTGTGGAAAGCAGCTTGGCCCTGGCGACCTCACTGCCTCATCCTCCACCTCCTCATCACTTTACCCTCAGCATCAGCAGTCTTGGAACCTTTACTAATACAGGGTGGAGTGGAAGAGGGTGGAGTGAAGGAGGGTGATGGGCACCAGTGCCGGCCTCGTGCACTACAGCAGTGGAAGGACAGAAACTTGGAGTGCACGGGTCTGCTGCTGTCCACACTGCAATTACTGTCATGTGGACAGAAGTGTCTGTTCACAGGTTTTACTGGACACTGAAACTGTGGAGTTTGTTCATACTGGATGCCATTGTTCCTGATTTCAGAGGAATGCTGTGGGACCGACTATACATTAAAATGCCTGATGTCCCGCTATGTTATAGATGCATAGGGATCAGATTTGGAACAGCTGTAAATGAATTAACAATGTTCAAGCCCCAGTGGGCCAGAACCTTTCTGTGTTTGTGCTGACTTCAACCAAAAACTGTTGCAAGAGACAGCTTAGCAGGAAAATAACCATAACCCATGAACCATTTGTCCAGTTATCATAAAAAGTGTTTGGGAAAAGGCTACTGCAGCATTTCTTAGCCTGGCCCATAGGGGGCGCCACAAATATTGAGAAAATTGTTATTCAAAACCTAGTGGACAGATTTTCACCAGTTTGGGTGTGCATGCTCTGGAGCAGATAAGTCACAACAACCCACAGTGCCACACTGTTTGTTGTAAGTGGGCGTGGCCTTCACAGATCTCTTTAAGCAGACCTGATGAAACAATCTGATGAAGGGTAGGCAACTGCGATTGGGCAGTTATTGAGATGAAGTAACATGATTATGGTTGGTCTCACTTCTTCCAGCTGAATTAAAATTATCTGAAAAAATTTCCCAAATCGGTGTAAAGCCTGAAACCCATTGCTGCTTGTGGCTTGAATTGTGGCCCACTGAGCTACTTCCTTCTTTTGAGCACAAAAGGGCTTGCACCTGGATTCAGCACATGTATCTATGCTGTGTACTGTTGATTTGCCTATTGCCTTGATCGTTTTGCCATTCCAATATATGTTGACCTATGTATGGATGCTCTGTCATAGGTTAAAAGCTGCCCGTTTCAAAGTCTTCATTTCAAAAGCAACGGGTCCAAAAGTCAGCAAGAAATCTGGCCTTTTGTCGCCTGTATTTAGATTACACAGCCAGTGTATCACCAGAAGTCCTCAATATCTATTGGCAACGTGGTGAATGGTGCATTTGTGCAGTTTTTATCACTTCATACAGTTGGGAAATCTATCAGTTATCTGCTGTATTTAACATGTTTGTGATGAGGTGGTCGTCACAATTAAAATCATCACATGAAGATGCTGTATGGAAAAGCCTTTGCGGAATGTAAGTAATCCTTCCATCATGAACCACAGAGGAAACTGAACAATTTGGATATAATTATGACTAAGTGACATTTCTCAGTCATTATGTGTTGAAATCTGTCATTACAGCCGTTTGTCGGTGTCATGGAACACCTGCAGTATTTATTTAAGACAAAAAGTCATCTGTGTGCAGAAATGAGTATTTAATGCTCTCTATTTGCTTAACTATTGCTTTCAAACAAGTATAGTTGTGAACAGGAATAAACACAACATATTATTAAACAGTATTGTTTAGCATTAATAACATTATGGGATATCAAAGACACTAATGCTGCGGTGTGTTAAACAACACACCTCATGTTACAGGTTGTTGTGTGATTATCCTCAGTCTTAATTGGCCACCAGAGGCTTTCCAATAGATTATTATATGTCATATAATTCTAATAACAAAATATTTTTTTATATATAAATGATATATCACAACAACAACAACAAAAAAGATTTATCAGTTTCCCTTCCCACCTGTCCTGCAGACATCACTTTCTGGTACCAAACATAATTTGGAACAGCACAACACAGAACCATGTTCAAGGTGTGCACACGTGTCACCTGAAGACCTGTTTTAGGAGCCTTTATAAAGTCCACCCACCTTGAACATATCCAGCTAAATGTACCCTGAGGGAATTTATTCATTCCTGCATCATATAGCTTTGATGCACTGTGGGCTACTTACCAGTTATAGCTTCTTTACATGCAGCCAGCAGGACAGTCATTGGGGCTCTGTCTTGGTGTACAATATGGAACCATATATATAACCCTTACCCTAACCCAGAAATGAGTTTGTCCAATTCCATGAAGTGTTGTAACAGTCACAGGCAGTGTTAGAAAAATTCATTCTGACTGATTCAGCTTAAATTCAGGGAAGGGATAACATTCCATCTTCCTTAATCAACCTTTCAGTTGGAGTTCACAGGTTCAAAATTCAGCAGTAATTTTGGCAAATATACACCCAAATATGTAACTGCATCAGAATGCTATTACTGTAGACAACACATCAATATGGATGAAAACTGGGTTGGTTCTTCTAAATATATCAAATTGTCATCTGGGAATAATGCCAGCTGTTGTTCCCCTGTGATTGTTGAGTTGACGGATTCATGAGAACCAAAATATGACACGGAATTCAACAGCTCGGTGAATTTAGTGAACAAGAGAAGAGAGACAGCACGTTCTGGCTGTCGGTTTGTAAAGTTTCAATCATTTTTCTGTAAACATTCAGCTAAATGCATCAGACACATTTTGGGATATCTGAGCTCATCAGGGCTGATTCTAATTCTCTGTCAAACATTATAATGTAATGTTCTGTTGTTGTCCTGCATTTGTCTATGCTGAATGAAACCAGTTTGGACAAGGTGGATGAGATCTGGCAGACATATTTCAAGCCTCCTTTGATAGTCGTCCAGATAGTCTACATATAAAACACTTACAGGTCTCAAATGATCACATTCTTGTCGATTTTTGTCAGTGATTGCTTCTCTCCATGATGGGGCCTTTCTAGTTTTTTACATACCCAATTATAAACCTTTATCAACATAGGTGTTAACTTATCCCTCAGCAACTCGAACCAATTAGAGGTGGACTCGTCCAGGCAAGCTCCCCCTGCCTTCAGTCCTGTAATGGCTCTGTCCTGTCAGCTCTGGGCATATGATTCTGTATTTGTGTGACTGCTGGTAGACAGAGTGAATGTAAAACAGGGATATCTGTGACTTACTGCCTAACTGCTGTTGATGTGTGAGCAGACGTTGTTGAGTCTTTTCCTGATTATATTCAGTCTCCTTCAGTCAGTCTCAGGGGTTTTGTTTTGTATCTGCTAGTGTTTAGACACAGTCTGTGACTTCCCAACATTTTTGTTTCAGAAAAACACATTTCTTTTGTATTTCCTGTGTATAATTCATCTTATTTGTAACTATTTAAATTTCTTGTTCAATAATCACGTTTGTTTTGTTTTGCTGTTTTTCTTTGTAGCTTTGTATTTTATTATTTTGCAGTTTATTTGATCCTTCCCGTGTTCAATTTTTAAAAATAGACTGTGTGATCTCACTTCCTCCATATCATTTAACTCCAAATACACTTGAATTTTCTCCTATAGTGCTTCTTTGAGTTGCAGGATATTAGGTATACTTGGATTCAGCTTCCAAGGGTTTTTGATTCAAATTGATTGTAAGATAAATGGGACCGGGATCTGAAACATCCTATTTCACAACAAACATCTCTGTTTTTGGGTATTATACAATAGAAAACATTAAGTCAGCGTGTATACAGAGTAGGTTGTGGCCTGCTGGATAGATCTCCCTCCATACGTCAATAATCAGGGATCAGTGTAGACATACAGCATTTAATGTAGAACCACAAGATGCCCCTAAAGGCCTTGAACCCCACTGAAATTGTTCAGGTTAGTTATTAGGGGCCAAGCCCCAGGGGCCGAGGAAACGCGTATGCAAGTATACGCGTTTCCTAGGACCAGCGGTGCTAGGAACCCTATCGTAATTGTAAAGATTTTTATTTTTTTTTCTCCGGCTAAAAGTGGTGCTGCAGGCTAAACCGTGCAAGGGAGGGCGGTGCAATTTGGAGGGTTGGTCCAGACTCCTGCGAATATCTCAGACACAAAAAACTACATATATCCGCCTGCAGGGGGCGCTATCAAATCAAATCAAATCAAATCAAATCAAATCAATTCAATTTTATTTATATAGCCCAAAATCACAATCACATGTTGATGGAAAAAAAACCTTTTAACAGGGTAAAAAAAAAACAATGGAAGAAACCTCAGGAAGAGCCACAGAGGAGGATCCCTCTTTCAGGACAGACAGACATGCAATAGATGTCGCGTGTACAGAAAAGAGCAACAAATCACAGTTTACAAGTTAAGTTAACAGAAAGTCTGATACAAGTTATATGTAAAGTGAGTGGATCCAGGAGACGACTGAGCAGGATAAGGCATCACCAAGTGGTGCCCAAGCCAGACGACCTCCTGTCCACCATGGTGACCTGGAAGAGGGCAGGCCACAAAAGATAATTAGTATTAGACAGAGACAGGCATCAAGATTTACAGAAACATAGATATGAGAAGATGGTGAAGCAGAGGAGAGCAATGATCCAGCAGTGCCCGGGGTGAGACGATCCAGATCAGTCAGTATTTCAAGGCAGCAGGAGCCCGGAAATGGTAGATGGTCCCAGGAGGCCGTGGTCCATCAGAAGGGAGCCTGAAAGAAAGAGGGGAGGAAGAGAAAGAGGAGGAGGAGATGGAAGAGGAGGAGGGGGAGGAGGAAGCTATAGCGAGTGTAGAGAGTGACACAGCTTGCAGCTTGTGGGAGCACTGCTTGCAGTAAAAAAAATATAACCTAGGCCAACGCGTTTTTGCCTATAACTCCCACACCGTATGTCGCACATTCAAAAACCTTGTATCCCCAGATTCCCTGAATGGAGCTGAATCACTTTACAATGGTCACGCCCACTTCCGCCTATGAAGTTTTTTTTCGCAAAACCTGGGAAACCTACTTTTTCAAACTCCTTCCTGGGATTTTGTCCGATCTGCGTGAAACTTGGCACGTACACTCCTCAGCTGGACCTCGTCTTCAGTTATCAAAAGAATTTTGCTCGGTCAAAAAATTTGCAAATTATTAATGAACAAATTTCTGTAGCTAGCTATAAAAATGTAAACTGTTTGATATCTTGGTCAAACTAAATGCTATTAACACCAAATTTGAGTTCCTTGGTTGCCATGACACTGGGAAGGGATGAGCAGAATTTGGCGAATTTTGGCCACTAGGGGGCGCTAAAAATATGGTAAGGTTAATATCTCTTGAACCACTACACCGATTTTTACGAAATTTGGTCGGTATGATGTAGGGCCAATCCTGAGGCCATATCTTGAAGGTGGTCATTACTGGTCAATGTGGGCGTGGATTAGTACAACAAATCCAAATCGGCATACATTCAGCCTTTTGCACTTCCAGTGCACTTCCCATTAAGGGGCGTTCAGACCAAACGCGATAGACACGAATACAATTTCTTCAGACGCTTCTATTGCGCCACTTGATGATTTTGGACTATTTGCGCCATTTGCGCTTGACGCTCAGGGGAAAAAAAGACGACGCACTTGCCCGCTCATTTTTGAACCGGTATTTCTCAACCCGCTCTCTTTCCACGTCGATCATGGCTGATATCACTGCAGTTTCTGCACTGTACCTGCTGTACATTGATTGATTGATTGATTGATTGATTGATTGATGTGGTGTCAAACACCATGGTTGGTGCCCAGCCCTCATGGGCTTATTAGACACTAATCATATTCATCAAATAATAATTTCACAATTACATCCACGATAGCCACGTGACATAATACAGAACACATCATAACATAACTAAACCATTAAAAATATAGATACAGATACAAATGGATTGTCATATAGGATACAAAATACTTTGCCGCAGATACCAGGCCTTTTTCTATAAATTTTGCCAAAGCAAAAACATCATTTTCAAATAACCAGCACAGAATCTCCCCTTCATATTTCCAAAATATATCAGGATTTTTAAACTGGATTGATTCAAAAAGAGAGTTCCTTAAAATGTTTTTGCATTTGTTGTGTTTATGTTGAGTATCTTGCCTTCTGTGTTCGCCACTGGTTAGGTTCACTTTAGTTTAGTTTGTTATAAAGCAGAGAAAAGAAGTGGGATTTTGCTGCATACTTTTCCAGCACTTGTGTGTATTCTTTTTTTTTTTTTAATTCTTTTTATTAAGGTTCAGTCAGGGCACATATTGTCCTTTACATATGGTTTCCACAGAACCATGCATTTTTCTGTAGCATAAGCTACTCAACAGTTATGAATAAACATAACAAAGCAAGTAACAGCTTACAAACATACATATACATAAACACATAAATACATAAATACACCACCAGAGTCATCCATGTTATGTCACTCAGTGAGGGACATTGAAGCTCAGTCCAGAGGGATCCACAGCATCAAAAACTGGTTGCCATACCCTTGTGAAACCCTCCAAGTTATCATGAAGGCTATAAGTCAATTTTTCCAAAGGGATTATACTCATCACCTCTTTGTACCAATCGTCCAATGTAGGAGTGTCTTTATGAATCCAGAACTTAAGAATAGTTCATTGTGCCATATACAGTATTCCGATGAGTTTTGCGTTGTGGTTGTTCCTTGCGCTCGAGACCTTGGCCGCCAGAATACACTGAAGGGGTGATAGGTCCAAGTTATGTCCAATCAGAGTGTCCAGTTCTTTCTTAACCTCATTCCAAAACATTTGTATCTTTGAGCATTTCCAAAGCATATGTGCATAGGTACCAATTCCTCTGTCACATTTATTACAGTTAGACGAGCTGAGACCAAGCCTGCCTCTCATCAGAGGTGTATAGTGAAGTCTGTGTAAAATTTTAAATTGTCTCTCTCTGTCATTGTTACAGCTCAGAATGGTTAATGTGTTTTTCATGATTGTTGTCCAAGTATCCTCTCCTATCTGGCATTCCAAATCAATTTGCCACTGCCTTCGTATGTGGTCAGTGGAAAAGTTTGATCAAAGGTTTCATACATGCAGGAGATAAATCTTTTTGGTAGAGGTTGAACAAGTAGGTTTCCAAGAAAGATGAGCTAGAGGTTTGCATATTCCTAATTATGTAATGACGGATTTGTAGGAATCGAAAGAAATGGGATTGTTGCAGAGAATATTTACTCTTCAAACTCTCAAATGACTCCATTGTTCCTCCTGTAAATAATTTGGCAAGCTGGTCTAGCCCCTTTTCCTGCCATACCTTAAATACTGGGTCCTGACATGAGGGTAAAAAATCTGGATTTCTCCATATAGGAGCCAGGAGTGAAAAGTTGTTTTTAAGTTTAAAATGGACCTTGATTTTGCTCCATGTATTCAATGTATTCAAAACAATGAAATTATCATGAACCTCCTGCTTTGCCTTTTTATGATTCACAAAGGGGCAGTCCTTCAACTTCAACATACCACAGCTTCTAGATTCAATATCAATCCACGTATTAGTTACATCTGGGTTTACCCATTCATTTATATACCTCATTTGTGATGCCCAATAATAAAAGCATATGTTTGGGACCCCCAGACCACCATTATTTTTAAAAAAAAAAATTTTAAACATCTATTTATTGGTTTTTCATTAACAGAGCATTGTGCCAGTATGAGTTACATCAAATGTCATAGAAAGATATGTTCACATACACATCAACAGAAACAGCCCAAAATCAAAACAAAAGATACATCAAGTCACAGGGTTACATTACCTTATCGACACCACAGCAAAAAATCACAATGGTTATTATTGCCTCGTTTTTGCATAGTCAATAAAGGGTTGCCAAGTCTTGTAAAATTTGTCAACTGAGCCTTGTAGGGTGAATCTGATCTTTTCCAGCCTCAGGTGCTTCATAGCATCTCTTAGGAACATAGTGTAAGTTGGGGGTTGAGACTGCTTCCAGTTCAATAAAATTCATCTACGCGATAGCAGGGTTATAAACCTCGCCATAGTTGAGGAGAGTCCTTTAAGAGGACTGTCTTCTGCTGGTACCCCAAACACAGCCAGTAGCGGGTCTGGTCTAATCGTGTGTCCTAAAATATCAGACAGAGTTTTGAATATAGAGTTCCAGAAAGTGGATAATTTTGGACAACTCCAAAACATGTGCCCTAGTGAGGCAGGGAATGCTCCACATCGGTCACACAGAGGATTTATGTTTGAGAGATGGAGACGATGCAACACCCTGAACTGCATGAGGCCATGTCTCGCACAAATAGACGCTGAGTGCACTCCGTCCTGCGCCCTTATCCACTGCTCTTCCTTCAAGCCAATACCCAAATCCTCCTCCCATGCGGATTTCAGAAAGTCCATAGATGTGTTTAATTGTTTAGAAATATGGTTATAAATATATGAAATTGTCCCTCTGGATGAAGGATCCACAGAGAACAACAAATCCATCTGGGTATTACCAGGTTCATTAGGAAAGGCTATTGTATTTGATCGGACATTATTGCGAATTTGCAGATATCTGAAGAAATGATTTTGAGGCAAGTCGAATTTCTTACGCAATAATTCAAAAGAGGGAAACACACCATTAATATAAAGATCTTTCATTTTTATAATACCATTACGTGTCCATAACTGAAAAGAGCTGTCCAGTAAAGAAGGATGGAAATGGTGGTTTGCACACAGAGGGGCAAGAAAAGTGTTCCCTTGCCATCCAAAATGTTGCCTTATTTTTGTCCAGATTTTGAGGGATTGTTTCACAATGGGGTTACTCTTAGCAAATTCACATGGCAATGGTAGCGAAGAAAACAACAACGCACCCAGAGAAGAAGGTTGACAAGAGGCATGCTCAATTTGCAGCCAAGCAGACTGATCACCTAGCTCAGGGGGCTGAGCCCAAAAAGATAGAGTGCGAATATTACAGGCCCAGTAATAATACTGAAAATTAGGCAATCTTATTCTGCCAACACGTTTTGGCCTCTGTAAAAAGTCCTTTTTAATTCTGGGGGGTTTCTTATTCCATATAAACCTGCTGATTTCTCTGTCTAATTGTCTAAAAAACGACTTATTAATGAAAATGGGGATACACTGAAAGAGAAATAAAAATTTGGGTAGAATGTTCATTTTTATTATATTAACTCTCCCTGCCAGAGATAGAAGGAGGTGGGACCAACGATTGAAATCATTAATAGTTTTCTCAAATAAAGGTTTAAAGTTTAACTTAAATAAGTCAAGGATGGACTTGGTCACAACCACTCCAAGATATTTAAAGGACTTCTCAGCCATCTTGAACGGGAATTGAGAATATGATAGATCGTAGGCAGCTTTGTTAATTGGGAGTAGCTCACTCTTAGATAAGTTAAGTTTGTACCCAGAGATTCTACCAAACCCCCTCAACACAGACATGATACTCGGGATTGATTCAATTGGGTTCCTGACATATAAAAGTAAATCATCTGCATATAAGGAAACCTTGTGCTCCCTCCCTCCCCTAAGTATTCCCTGATAATCACCCAGTGAACGTAGAGCGACAGCCAAGGGCTCTATAGAGAGCGCAAATAGTAGGGGGGAGAGGGGACAACCCTGCCTTGTGCCACGCTGCAAAGAAAAATAATTTGACCTGAAGGTATTTGTCTGAACGGAAGCCAATGGTGAGACATAAAGGAGGTGGACCCAAGAAATAAATTTTCCACCACACCCGAACCTCCCCAAAGCAGAAAAAAGGTAATCCCACTCGACCCGGTCAAATGCCTTTTGCATAGACCTAGACCATAGACCTTATAGAGGCGTTTAGTTCCTCAAGAGATAGGGGTTCTTCAAGCTCCGCCTTGTCCCCCTCAGATATCATTGGAGTATTCAATTTACTGAAAAAATCATCAATTAAAATGGCATCACCCTCTGATTCCGAAGAGTACAAACGAGAATAAAATTGTTCAAATTCCTTATTAATTTCCTGCTGATCAACTGTTGCTTGTCCTGAATTTGTTCTAATTTCAGTTATCATCCTCGAGGCTGTTGACTGCCTAATTTGTAAAGCCAAGAGCTTCCCTGCTTTCTCACCATGTTCATAGGACCTATGACGGGCTTTTAATAACAGCTGTGCTGTTTCATCTGTTGATAAAAGATCAAATTCTGCTTGAAGAGATAATCTTTCTCTGTACATATCGGGAGTTGGGGATTCAGAATACCGACGATCTAGATCCAAGATCTGTTCAGTTATGGCAGAGATACGTTCTACCCGTCGTTTATTAGCAGCTGCACTGTACGAAATTATTTGGCCACGGAGGTAAGCCTTTAAGGTCTCCCAGACCGTACCCTTCGAGACGTCTTTTGTGTCATTAGTTGACAAGAAGAATTTAATCTGAGATGCTACAAAGTCCTTGAAAGATTTGTCTGCTAATAGAAGATTATTAAAGCGCCATGTTCTGGACATATTCTTGTTCAAGAATGAAAGTTGCATTAAATGTGGCGCATGGTCTGAAATAACAATGGCCTCATAGTCACACCGCTTGACAGAGGGGAGTAATTTACAGTCGATTAAAAAATAATCAATTCGAGTGTATGAGTGATGAACTGAGGAGAAAAATGAGTAACTACGAGATGATGGATTTTTAAAGCGCCAGGGATCAGTGATTTTATAGGTGTTAAGGAAAGATCTAATTAGTTTAGCCGATTTTGTTAGTGATTGCATTTTAGTAGATGACCTATCTAATTTGGGGTCAAGGACACAGTTAAAGTCCCCTCCCATAATAAGGATATGAGTGTTTAAATCTGGTAATGACGTGAAAAAAGTTGAAAAGAAACGTTCGTCATCAACATTGGGGGCATAAATATTAGCTAAGATTAGAGGAGTGTTATACAGCTTGCCAGTTACAACTACAAACCTGCCAAGAGGATCAGAGGTAACGTTGGAAGGGACAAAGGGAGTGTTGCTATTTATTAAGATTGCAGTTCCTCAGGATTTGAAATGAAACGTGGAATGGAACATTTGGCCTACCCACCCCTTTCGCAAACGGAAATGATCTTGATTTCTCAGGTGAGTCTCCTGAAGGAATGCTATTTCAGCATTAAGCTTTTTCAAGTGAGACAAAACTCTTCCTCGTTTAACAGCATTGTTAAGGCCCTTAGTATTCCAGCTGATAAATTGAACTAGGCTTTCCCCTCTAGCACAGGAAGGTGTCATGGGTACGAGGTACTATTCCTATCATATGGATTGTCGTGACATCAAGCAGACCACCATTATTTTTATTCCTCTGCAGCCTGCTATTTTCATTCTGACCCTTTTGCCCTGCCATAGGAACTGTGTAAATAATTTATTTAAATTGCTAAAGAAGCTATTAGGAATTGTATTTGGCAGCATTTGTAGTGGGTACAATAGCCTAGGCAAAATATTAATTTTAAGCACACTTATCCTGTCCAACCAGGACACAGGTAAAGTCCCCCATCTGTGCAAGTCTTCCCTGATGCGCGTTGTAACTGGGGTAAGATTAAGCTTGATCAATTTTCTAAGGGAGGGACCAATTTTAATTCCAAGATATGTTATCTCCTTATGCGACCAGTGGAAAGGAAAGCCACTAGGTGGGGAAGAGCCTGCCAGGGCTCCCACGGGCATGGCTTCAGTTTTGGTTAAATTCACTTTAAAGCCTGATATATGTCCAAACTGTTGCAGACAATCAAGTAGACTCGGAATTGTAGTGTCAATGTCGACCAGATACAAAAGTACATCGTCTGCATACAGAGAACTTTTATGTGTTTTACCATTAATCAAGAACCCTTTTATAGCTGGCGTAGACCTTATTAGCTCTGCCAAGGGTTCAATGGCGAGAGCAAACATTAAGGGACTCAGCGGGCAACCCTGTGGTGTCCCCCGTTCCAGTGGAAAAGGACTCGAGCAACAGGAATTGGTAGTTACAGTTGCTTTGTGTGACCGATATAGTAGTTTTACCCAATCAATATATCCTGTACCCAATTTAAATTTTTCCATTGCATAAAAAAGATACGGCCATTCGATCCTATCGAAAGCCTTTAATGAGTCCAATGAAACTATCAGGCCCTGCATTTCTTCATCACTGGCCATCTGAATTATGTCTAAAAGCCTTCTTATGTTATTAGAGGAGGACCTCCCCTTTATGAAACCTGTTTGGTCCGGACTAACCAAAGTCTGCATTAGTGGTTCGAGTCTCAAAGTCAATACCTTAGCTAAAATTTTTGCGTCCACGTTTATAAGTGATATAGGCCTATTTGACGCCGGATCTTCAGGATCTTTGTCTTTTTTCAAGATTAGACAAATATTGGCTAATGACATAGTTTCAGGCAAATGATGAGCTATGTTAAAGCTATAGTTAAAGGTCTTAGCAAGGTATGGCGTGACTTTATCTTTATAGGCCTTGAACCACTCCACCGGTAACCCAACTGGGCCTGGGGACTTGCCGCTGTGCATCAGAGATATTGCTTGTAATATTTCAGCCTCCTGAATGGGTTTTCCCAAGTATCTTTGCTGTTCTTCTGTCAGAGTTGGTGGATGAATTTTAGAAAATAACTTACCAAGTTCCTCTTTAGTGCAGTTATTGTCAGATGTATATAATGCTTTATAAAACGATACAAAGACAGAATTGATGTCCTTTTTATCAAAATGTTTTTTCCCCCTCGTGTCTCTAATTCCTCCTATTGTGTTCTGATTTTGTCTCTGATTGAGTAAGCGTGCCAGATATTTACTGGGTTTGTTCCCGTATTCATACAGTCGTTGCCTTTGATAGAACAGTGATCTGGAAGCTTTTTCATTCAAGACTGAATTTAGCGCTGCTCTAACAGTCTGTACTTTAATAAAATTTGTTCTAGTTGGACTGGACTTGTGAGCGGATTCTGCTGTTTTTAATTCCGCCTCTAGCTCCCTTTGCTTAGGTGATAACACTTTTTTACGCCATGTATGAAATGGCCATTCCTCTGACATAAGCCTTTGCAGCTTCCCATAAAAACTCTAGATTTGTATCCCCATTATCATTTTTATCAAAAAATAAACCCATCTCCTCCTTCATCTTTTTCTTAAAATCTTTATCATTGAGAAGGTATGAAGGGAGTCGCGATCTCCACGGGCCCTCTATATCGCACCTCATAGCCATTTCTAAATACACTGGGGCGTGGTCACTAATATGAATAGAACCTATATTACATGAGGTCGTCTGTCCTGTAATATGTGGTGGTATGAAGAAATGGTCAATTTGAGAATAGGATTTGTGTGGATTAGAGTAAAATGTAAAGTCCCTTGCTGTTGGGTTAAGAACTCTCCAGATATCAATCAGATTTATGTCATCTAGCATTTTGGCTAAGGAAGTGTCTGAGCTCTTATTTCTGTATCTATCTGCTCGGGATCTGTCCTTGCTATCATCCTGACAGCAATTACAGTCGCCACCCAACAATGTAATAGGACATCTAAATTCCCCCAGTTCTGTTGCTACCTTGGTCCAAAATGAAGGAGGAGGTGGGTTAGGGGCATATATGTTCATCATTGTGATATGCATGCCATAAATTATACCATGGACAAGGATGTATCTGCCCTCAGGATCTTGCTTACAAGAACTAAGCACAAATGGAATGGCCTTGTGAATCAGAATCGCGACTCCTCTGCTATTGGAGGAGAATGATGAATAATAAACCTGGTCAACCCAATCTCGTTTTAGTTTAATGTGCTCTTTATCTATTAAATGGGTTGTGTGTATTTATAGTCCTTGTGTTTCCCCTGTCCGTTGCCAGTTAATCTTTTGTCTTTGTATGTAGCGTTCCAGCCTTTTTGATCCCAAGTGTTTTCTAGCTTTCCTGGTTTTGACCTTTCCCATGAGCTTTCTCGGCTTCGCCTGTGCCTGACCCCTGCCTGATTTGTTTGCCCCACTGACTGCCTTCCCGTATACCGAACCTCTTCGCCTCTGACTACTCCCTGCCGGATTTGCTTGCTCCGCTGCCTGATCTACTGTGTAACTCTGTTACCGTGCCTACTCTGTGTCAGTCGTGCTTTTGAGTCCTCACCCCCATGTATCCTAGCCGTGATACTTTCAGCCGATATGCCCCTAGCCTTTGGAACTCTCTCCCACCAGACATTCGCACTTCTGACACTATCTCCACTTTTAAATCCCGCCTGAAAACACACTTATTCCGAGTGGCTTACTCAGAATCAGACTAATCATACAATCGCACTCTCACCTATTCTATTATTGCACTATGTAATTTGCATCTTCCCATTTATTTCTTTCATTTATCTTTCATAAACTGCACTAAAATGTTTCCTGATTTTTTTTGGATGTACTGTTGTTGTTGTTATGTGCGGTGTCCTTGAGTGCTATGTAAGGTGCCTTTAAAAAAATCATTATTATTATTATTATTATTATTATTATTATTGTTATTATTATAGACAGAAAAAAATTGAGGAAGAGGCAAATATCATAAACAAATCTAATGATTACAACACTTTGACTGTCTTGTATAAAGACTGAGTAAATGCAACAATTAAATCTTGTTGCAACTTGAAGGCCATAAGTGTGTAATTTATGAAATTACACATTTTTTTGTATTTGTTTAGTTTGTATTCATTGTTCTGTCTCCGTTTCGCATTTTACACAGTTTTTGTTCTTGTGAAATTGTTTGACATGTACACTTCAATAAAGAATTTCAAAAAGTTGAGGAGGCGTCTGTCTGTCTCTGGTCTGTCCTCTCAGGCGGCGGTGTCAGTACCAACCTGTGCCGCTGGGACGCTCTCGCGGCTGCTGAAGGAGCTGTGTGCTACCCGCCGATAAATATCCGAGGAAGACGCAGCAGCAGCAGCGGCAGTGGCAGTGTTGTTTGAGCAGCGCAGTGAAGACAGCAACATGATCCGGACAGTGTTTTCTCAGGCCCTGTTCAGACTCAACAGTCTGTCGGCGTGTCGCTTCTCGGTGGCCGCCATCCCAGCACCCAACATCCAGCCCGACGTCCACTACAACAAGGTAGGTGGTCTCAGTGATCAACAGTTGGACATGGGCCAACTGCGCAATCAACAAGTGTGTGTGTGTGTGTGTGTGTGCGTGCGCGCGCGCGCGTTTTGTGCTGCTGCTGCTGCAGACAAACAAATTCGAATGCTGAGCGTGAGTGCACAGAGATAACTCAGTTAACATCGACTGTTGTTGTCAGGTACCGTCTGTGTGGTTTTGGTGAGGTCCACACAGCAACGTTAATATGAACCTGATGTATGTGACAGCTGAAGGAAGAGAAACCAATGTCACTGTGTGGCCGAAGACTCCCATAGCTGTAAAGATAAAGTTCATGTGTTGAGCTGAAGTTATATAACTCACTAATTATTAACAGTGCCCTCCTCATGACCAGGGAGCGCCGAGCGCTGTGTCAGGGGTCATTTCTAAGCTAAAGAGACATGGAAGACGACTTCGAAGAAATCCAGACAGAATTATAGTATATTAATGAGGTAATAGATACAAATTGTTTCCATAAGTGAAGAAACCAGCTGTTCTCAGAGGGAAATAAGGTCCCAGAACACTGTTTGAAGCTAGACAGGTGACATAAACAAAGTTAAACAGTATAAACTGTGTTGTCCTTTAATCCTTTAAGGTCAGTTTGTCTATTCACTTTATTTAGTCATAAAAACAAAGTTTATTTAGTTTGTTTAGGCAGAAGAAAATTCAGCCAATTAACATCTTCCTTTACTCATTAACATATCTTCAACAAACGCAAGTGTTTGAGCTAGTGTCCAAGCCAAGTCTGGTATGGTTATAATGTTAGGGTGACCATACGTCCTCTTTTACCCGGACATGTCCTCTTTTGGGGGGCTGTCCGGCCTGTCCGGGGGGAGTTTATAAAATCCTTCAAATGTCCGGGGTTTTGAGTTTGTGTAGCGCATCACAGACCATTGTATTCACCATACACGTTCAATGGTTCACTTGGAAACACACTCTGAGAGGCGGAGTTCCACGCCGAACCCCGAAACGTGTATTCATTCATTATAAAACAGTGCAGCGCATCAGAGCTCTCTGCTGCTCTGCCCCTCCGCTCAGTTCCAAGCAAAGCCACTGACGCGACGCACGCATGCGCTGTCTGCCGGTGAGCGAAAGAAAAGGGAGAAATGCCGAAACGCAAATGCACTTTTACAGACGAAATGCGGAAAAAGTACCCGTGTTTTCGCCAGGGTGGTGAAAAATGGGAAGCAGAGTGTACTGTCTGATAGATAGAATTACTTTAATGATCCCAGACTGGGAAATTATTTTGTTACAGCAGTAGTGGGTCCGCAAATAAAACACTTTGTACATAACATAAATAGAAGGCAATATATACATAGTGTATATATACAATGCACAGTGTGCAATAAACAATAAACAATAATAATATATACAACAAAACAAAATATGCAAAATATACTATAAACAATAATAATATATACAACAAAACAGTAGAGAGACCAGAGTTTGTATGACCAAAGTATGTGTCCGTGGCAAACAAAGGCTCTAACGACCTAGATAAATGAATATATTGTTAGTAAACACAACTTTGTGTGAGTATTTTTCAGTATCTACAAGAGGCCTGGTTAAGTGTCTTTTTGGGAATTCAGAATATGCGTTTAACTGAGTTAGAAGCACGTAAAAAACACTCGACCTGACCCGAAAAACCCTCAAAATTTTGCCGCGTAGTAGTGTCCTCTTTTTGGGGATTCAGAATATGGTCACACTATTATAATGAGCGTTCTGTCATCTGCTGAATGCCATCCGGTCTGCTTAGAACACTGCATAGTTATATCAAAGAAATTCCAAACATGTACTGTATTATCATCACTCCTTTGTCTAATAGATAGATAGATAGGTAGATAGATAGATAGATAGATAGATAGATAGATAGGTAGGTAGGTAGATAGATAGATAGATAGATAGATAGATAGATAGATAGATAGATAGATAGATAGATTCAAGTACAAATACAATCAAAATACAAGGGCAAATAGAAACAGTAAAGTACTATATACAATTTATTTAAGACTGTAAAATACCTTATACAAATGCTAGTAGCTATAAAATAAAATAAAATACTGAGGCATAAAAGGAATATAAGGTGCGAGAGGATCCTGGACTACCTCACTAACTGGCCACAGTATGTGAGGACTCGGGACTACGTGTCGGACACATTAATCTGCAGTACAGGAGCCCCACAGGGAACGGTCCTGGCCCCTTTCCTGTTCACCCTGTACACCGCAGACTTCTGCCACCAATCCCTTCACTGCCATCTACAGAAGTTCTCTGATGACTCTGCTATCGTCGGCCTCATCAGGGACGGGGACGACAGAGCCTACAGAGAACTGGTACCAGAGGGACCACCTTCAGCTCAACGCCGGGAAGACCAAAGAGCTGGTGGTGGATTTCCGCAGGCACAGACAACCCTGCACACAGGTGAACATCCTGGGAACGGACATTGAGATGGTGACATCTTACGAATATCTGGGAGTTCACCTGAACAATAAACTCGACTGGAATGATCACACTGCAGCGACATACAAGAAAGGTCAGAGCAGATTGTATCTGCTGAGGAAGCTCAGGTCCTTTGGGGTGCAGGGGGCACTCCTGACCTCTTTCTATGACTCTGTGGTGGCATCAGCCATTTTCTATGGAGTAGTCTGCTGGAGCAGCAGCATCTCGGCAGCAGACAGGAGGAGACTTGATAAACTTATCAAGAAGGCCAGCTCCATCCTGGGATGCCCTCTTGACTCAGTGCAGGTGGTGGGAGAGAGCAGGATGATGGACAAGCTGTCATCGTTGCTGATGCAGGAGTCCCGCCCCCTGCAGGTCACTCTCACAGCACTGGGCAGCTCCTTCAGCAACAGACTGATACACCCTAAGTGTGTGAAGGAGAAGTATCGCAGGTCCTTCCTGCTGCTGTCAGACTTTACAACCAGCACTGCTCCCAATAGCCTATTGACCTCACCCTGTACCCTGCACTGTGCAGTATGTCGGCACAAAGGTCACTTCTTTTTTTGCATTTTCTGGTCAATTTCCTTAAAGGTCCCATATTATGAAAAACTGACTTTTTCTGGGATTTGGGGTGTTATTGTGGGTCTATGGTGCTGCCACACGCCAAGAAACTTTGAAAAAAGACTATCCGTGCTTTTTTGAGTGAGATACAGGTTTCTAAAGGGGTCTTGCCTGCAGTTTCCAGATACACGAGTCAAATTTGCTGCGGCTGTCGACGTCGACGGCCGCACATTTGCATATGGCTACCCCACTGCCCCTCCCTTCACCGCACGGTGTCTCCACCCACCAGGTACAGCTCCGGTCTCGGAGGACCGCCATTATGCTACTGAAATCACCATGGCCAAACTCAAGGAAAAGTGCTCTGTTGTTGGCTGCAAGGACCAGGACAAAAGAGCGGCATGGATTGAATTTATTTTTATGATTTATTTTTGAAGTTGGCAAAAAACTGTTGGTGTGTGCGAACCACTTTGACACTGACTGTTTCACCAACTTGGGCCAGTACAACGCAGGAGTCGTCGGCAGACTTTTACTCAAAGGAATACATGCAGACCAAGGACATGTAAGTACACAAATAATGTGCTGTGTGTTTCTGTAGATTAGGCTGAACTCATGCCTGATGTACTGTGTGTTTTGCCATTGAGAACAAGCTAAGGTTAGCGGCTAACCGCTAACGTTAGCTTCCCTGACCACACAAGTTAACGTTAGTGCTACAGCAGAATCATTGTGTGTAGTACGTTTCTGATCGTGCACACTATGTAATGCGTGTCCCAGGGAAATGTCTGCAGAGGCGCGGTCGGTCAAGCAGTACATACACACACCCTCCGCCGGGTCTAAGCTTTACGGGGCAATACGAGTGTACTGTTGACTGCTACATAGAGTTTAGATTCTCTGCCCGAGCCGGGTCGGGCTGGGCCCTTGATCAAGCATGTGTGCTTTTCTGTTTTAAATAACTCAGCATAATGAGTATATTTCCAGCTAGGAAACTCGCATCTCTCTCCTCCCTCCATTTTTGTGTTGCTGCGTGGTGTACACGTGAGTTATCCTCATGGCTAAAACGTGACTTGAGACGTACGTGACATCACTCCCAGAGACAAGAAGAAAGCAAAAATATATATTTTTACGAATGAAAATGACAATAATTGTAACGCACAGTGACTTGAATAAATAACTTCAATGTGATTACTGGTTTGGAAATATTAACGCTAGATTACTTGTTACTGAAATAAAGTGGTCGGATTAGAGTAATGTAAGGCGTTGCAGTCTTTAGTGCTTGAATTATACTGTAACAGTGCTGTCATGTGTCCTATCCATATCTGGGAATGCTGTGCAGGTAAATTAAACTGTGATTACTTGTTGAGAACATTTGCCCATTTCTTGCAATTGTTTTCATGTTTGTCTTTTTACTGTTCAAGACTCTGACTGGCTGCACTGCATCACAATAAGAATGCTGATAGAGGGCAAGCCACCACATCATCAGGAGATCCTCTTTTCAAACTGGGCTTTCCAAAGTCCTGGAAGGGAGAGTGCAGAGCCAAACCAGTGAAGACAGACACGACATTCTGTAAGTTTTATAATCTTTTATTTGAACCTCTCAAATTAAAATAAACATGGACACACAGACATCACACAAAAGGTTGAACACAAACACTTAAAATCTGAATTCTTTTAAGATGGTTTTCAAAATAAATAATGAGAATGTATAAATGAGAAGTAATTAGGAGAAATAAGAGACACTTTACAACACTGCAGCACAAGGTGTGTTGGTTCTACTGCAGTTTTCCTGTAAACATGCATTTGTTTATTGCACTGCAGACTGCGGTGATGCTCTGTTGGACCTGATCTTCCAGGAGGTTTTCCAGGACCCTGCCCCATATGTGACGGAGGTGCTGAAACTCATAAACCCTGAAGACCTCTCGGACCACACAGACGGGCTGCACAACTCTCACTCTCCTCCCCAGTGAGCACCAGCACCACCTTACAAAGCTTCTGTAGGCTATATTGGCTAAACACAATTCAATATAAAGTCAGCACTGAATGTTTACACCCATGGCAACTAGATACTTTATTATTTTCATATTGATATTGAAGTTAATATATAAAGTCAAACTGTTTCACTTCAGATATGTATTTTCTTCTTATTTCATTCATGTCAACACGTTTACAAATGTTTCTTACAATTAAAACATCTTTCCTAACTGTTCTGTGTTTTCATTGTGTGATATGTAATTTTCATGGTAATAAGTAAAAGATAAACTATAAACAATGTAAGATAGAGGAAGCAGTTATGTACTTTTAATCATAACACTTTTACGATTAATGAATAGTATTTATGTGACTAAAAGCTTACTGCACTATTCCCCTCAGACGTAAAGATTCATAGTCTGCCCGATAAATGTTCAGTGCATTCTGCAGTGCAGATACATTCAGGCAGACAGGTTACAGGCCAGGGTGGTCCACCATGCATGATGGTGTCTCAGGAAGCTGCTGTAGTCTTCGTGTAACCTAGAAATAATGAAAGGTAAGTGAGTGACAATAGATTAGAGAAAAGAGAGCAAAATGACAACCTTGTTTGCACAGTGTTCACACTTCATTGTGGTATTTCCATACAGCAGATATTCTCAGGTTCTGTAGGCATTTGTTCACAATAGCCACAGGAACACCTGTTTTTATGCCTTTTTTTTATTATTCATTGGAAACTATGATCACTAATGTCACATTGTTTCTTTGATAATATATATAAAGTTTATAAACCGTTTTAAATGGTTAAAAAACAATTCTGCTGGTAGAAAGGTGATTGGAGGCAACTGTGGCTTATTGAAAACTACAGTTGAAAATTGCTGGCAGTAGCTAATTACAGGTCGTCACTGCAAATAAGAGCAGGTTCTCAATCAACTTACCTGGCTACATAAAGGTAAATAATAATATGGGGTTACAATTTTCTCTTGTAACTGCTTTTGCTAAATTGCATCCGCGTTACTACAACTTAACAGCAGTAAACACCAGTCGAGGTTTGGCTAAACTTTATGATGTAAACACTCGAGGAGAAGAGGGCTGTTAGCTGTAACAACGCGGGGCAGACGGCCAGTAAGCCCATAAAGCTTTCGTTATCTGCAGTAACATAAAAGTAATGTCGAGGTGAGCATTGTAAAGTCTGATGGCACCAGGTAGGAATGATTTCCTGTGCCGTTCCTTTAGGCAGCAGGTTGAATGAGTCTGTTGCTGAAGCTGCTCTTAAGCTTGTCCAGCGTTTTGAGGGTGGTGACAGACATTGTCCATGATCGCCAGCAGTTTTGCCAGCATCCTGTCCTCCACCACCACCTCCAGGGTGACAAGCTTAGAGCCAACAACAGACCCTGCCTTCTTTTATGAGTTTGTTCAGTCTGTTTGCAGGTGGTTCCTCCCACACCACTGTACTCATCCTCCCTCCCACCGTCTACATGCCCCACAATGGCTCATGGTCATCAGAGAATTTCTGCAGATGACCCGACTCAGTGCGGTACTGGGAGTCAAACCTGTTGGTAAAAACTGGTTGAACTTGTTTGCTCCTTGTTCTTTTCCCTCAGTTGCTCCTTCACCTTTCCTCTGGAAGCTGGTTATCTCTCTCTCTCTCTCTCTCTCTCTCTCTCTCTCTCTCTCTCTCTCTCTCTCTCTCTCTCTCTCTCTCTCTCTCTCTCTCTCTCTCGAGCATAAAGTATTATCAGCACTGATTAGTTGTTTGGTATATGATCACTTCAAACAGACTACTGCAATGCAGTATGAAAGAAAATACACACAGTGAAATCTTTCCTTTTAAAATGAATAACTGGGGTTTGCTTTGCAACATAAATACACAGCTTCAGTAGCTAAATGCAACACTTTTGCTGTCCAAAAACTAGTGATATTTCAAATATGAAAGGTTTTGTTCAAAGAGAAATATCTAACATTTGTTAAAACCGACCGCTTTATCGGCGGGCTGATATTATCGGCCGATATTAGGCATTTTTCAAGCTATCGTTATCGGCATTTATAATGGCCGATAAATGAATATTTGGAAAATTAAATAAAAACGGCCGAAACACCCTTCAACCATGTTATGAGTGTTGACGTCCACCAGAGGGCACTCTACAACAGGCAGAGTCTATGCCACCTGATTGACGTACAACGGCCAGAGATGATCTTGTCACGTCACGAGTCAGTATGCAGGCGCAGATGCGCTAGCTACTGCAAAACGCAAGCGAGCTAAGTGACCTGGTTAGCGGCTTCAATTGATATCAGCAAAAGAAGGTCCCTACAAGCTCTGGGGCTTTGCTACTAACTTAAACTAAAGGCTGCACACCTGAACAACTGGCTCCATGGACTCACCTTTCTCCGCTGATCAGCTGTTAGCCTCCCCGATCAGCTGTTAGCCTAGCAACGCTAACAGCTGTTAGCCTCGTTAAAACCGACGTAACGTACTCAATACTCTGTGGGCTGTCCATCATTGCTCTGCTGGTCCTCCGTCCACCACAACCTCGGGGTTGTTCACCGCCTGGCTCCTTTGTCACTCTCCTCTGCTGCTGTGGTCTCTCCCGGCTCGCGGCAATATTGGATGGTCCTCCGGACGCAAGTCTGTTGATACGAACAGTGCTTTTCCTTCATATAGATACCTTGGTGTCCACTTAGATAACAAACTAGACTGGAAGGAGAACAGCAGAGTTACCTTCAAGAAGGCCCAGTCTAGATTGTTTTTTTCTTAGAAAACTGAGGGCATTTGATATGGGTAGGCCTATTTTAAACATATTTTATCATGGGATACTGGAAAGTGTCCTTTTTTATGCTGTTGTGTGTTGGGGCAGTTGCATAACAGTTGAGGACAAGAACAGGTTTAATAAGATGATAAGGTAAGCAGGCTCCATCATTGGTTCAAGTTCTGTGGAGGAGAGGGTAATGAGGAAGATGAGGAGTGTCTGGTCAAGGGATTACCACCCCTTGCACAACATCTTCAATAAGAGTGGCAGGAGCCAAAGGCTCCTCCTACCCAGATGCTCCACTGAGAGATTTAGGAGGTCCTTTGTTCCCACAGCAATCAGACTCTTTAACTAGAGCTGTTTATATATTGTATCTTATGCTGTTGTTGTGAATTATGCCCTTGTTTATGACTTATGATGTTGGTTGTTGTAACTTATGCTGGTGATATTTCTGTGATTGTTGTGTCCTTCCAGTGCCTACTGTGCTCTGTCTTCAGTATCAACTGTCCTGTTGATGTATGTTGTTGTGTGTGTGGTGGCTTGGTGGCAAATGAATTTCCCCTTGGGGATTATTAAAGTGAAATCAATCAATCAATCAATCAATCAATCAATTCCCTCCGTGCGGACTGACAGGCGCTCCATTTACTCTTTGTTTTGTTTGTTTCACTTTTTTAAGGAGCTAAGATGATAAAATAAGCCTTCGTTGAGGCAGCTGACTCCTTGTTTCAGGATTTTAAAAACTACAAATATTATCATCAATCAAAGCTCTTCAGCTATCAAGAAGTGCAGTTACACAGCGCTGTGAAGTAATGGCTGAGGATTTGACACAGCAGCTTTGGAGAGACATTGCAGATTTTTTATATATATGTATATCGGCCGATATATCGAAATATCGGATTTTTAAATCACCAAATATTTGTATCGGTATCGGCCTCAAAAATCCTTTATCGGTCGGGCACTAGTTAAAACTGGCACCTTTATTGGTGTGGCAAAAATGATTCCTCGCATAAATATAAAACTTGTGATACTTTATCCATTTTCAAGGATTACAGCTAAGCAATGGAGGGCCAATATAAGTGATATGTTTATTTTTTCAGCTTAAGTACTTTTTCTATGACAGTTTGCAACCTGCAAACATTAAGTCACACATTCACAATATCAACCGTGCTGAATATTTTCCACCCGTCTACTTCCCCTTTGTGAGGAAACATCTGAAACATGTGATGTGGTTTGTGTTGGTACAGTTGCAGCCCTGTAATGATTCTTTTAAATGTTTCAGCTGTTCATCAACAACCAGTGGCACGATGCAGTGAGTGGGAAAACCTTCCCCACAATCAACCCAGCAACTGGGGAAGTCATCTGTCAAGTGGCTGAAGCTGATGAGGTAAACAGTCTGTGTGGTGGGGAACATTTAGCGGAACTGGATCAGCCACATCATGCACATCTGGTCTATAAATCAAATGTCCTGTAGTTTCTATGTTTTATATCATTTTACTGTTTCACATGGTTCTGTCAACACATCAGCCATCCTCAAAACATTTTTCCCAATTAAATGGAAACTGTCCTAAAATCATTTTTTAGACAATCTTCTGTTTATCACCTATAGTTGTTAATACAAGCATTACCATTCATAGTCCTGGTACCTCCAATCTGTTCTTAGCTGAAGTACTTCAGTACATATACTTACTGTAAAGAGAATCATCCTACAAGACTAAACTGGGAAGTGTCATATGGACGACCAAACCTGACATAAGTATAAATAAATACATAAATACATAAATAAATAAATGCATAAATAAATAAATACATAAATAAATGCTGAAATAAATAAATAAATGTATAAATAAATAAATGCATAAATAAATAAATTAATAAATAAATAAATGCTGAAATAAATGTATAAATAAATAAATAAAAGTACAAATAAAAGAATAAATGCTTTTTGTTTATTTCTGTATTTCTGTTCACCTACATTTATTTATTTCTGTATTTCTGTCACCTAGATTTATTTATTTCTGTATTTCTGTGTCCATATGTAAATAGAGGTAGGAGGTCCTAACCTCCGTCAAGAGCATGATTGGTCAAATCGGAGAGCCAGACAAAAGCAAACGATTCCTGATCCCAAGCCTCGCTCTCTGTAACGTTGTTAACCAGCTCCAGTTAGCTTAATGGCCTCGACCGGTGTGACAGGTTAACTGGCTTTTATTTTAACTTGCGAGGGTCCCAGATGTGCTGGCAGTGTGGTTTGAGAATCCTGTCTTGAGAGAGAGAGGGGTCCTCAGCCTTGTCCGCTAACCAGGAAAAACATTCTGCTCATCGCTCCAAGTCATATATGTGTATTCGTTTTGACGTGGCTTGAGCACTTCTATCCACACGGAGATGCCGGAGCTGCAACCTGCAAACCACTGCTAGACGAGCGCTACAGAGCACATATCGTCCAGAAGTGCATGTTGTCGGTCTCATATCTTTGTCGTGAATCTCTGTACTCTCAAACAGCTCATGGCTGGAACAGTATTAAGCATTTGTTCACGCCGAGCGGAGTGGATAGTGTGGATATCGCTGTTAGCTCTTATGTTAGCTTTTAGCTCTTATGTTAGCTGTTAGCTCTTGGCTGCTCGCTGTAGCGCTGAGAGCGTAGCGTCCAGGTTAACTGTTGACACATTACCATCGAGAGTGAGACACATGTCTGGGCTTTCCTATGAACCATTGTCGCTACAGGTGTCTGTATCACAGGTTGATCTGGATGTCTCACGATTTGCCACAGCCGACTGACCGCACGCTGAGTTCGGGCTGGATGTCAACGTACTCTGCAGACTGTTTGACCAGCAGGCTGTATGACAGTGTACAGTTTTCACACTGGCTTAGCTTCAGCTTAATAACGATGTATGCGGCTCGGAACGATGGCTTTAAGTAACCATTTGAACGCAGTGCGGAATGAAAAATACCCGATGGTAACCTGGACGCTGCGCTACAGCGAGCAGCTAACAGCTAGCATAAGAGCTAACAGCTAGCATAAGAGCTAACAGGGGTCTCCACGCTGCTCTCGAGCTGCTCGGCGTGAACAAATGCCTCAGCCTGTTCCATGAGTTATATGAGAGTACAGAGATTCACAACTAAGATATGAGACCGACAACATGCACTTTTGGACGATTTGTGCTCTGTAGCGCTCGTCTTGAATACACATATATGACTTGGAGCGATGAGCAGAATGTTTTTCCTGGTTAGCGGACATGGCTGAGGACCCCTCTCTCTCCAGACGGGATTCTCAAACCACACCTGGGACCCTCGCAAGTTAAAATGAAAGCCAGTCAAATTCATCACTAAACCAGAGCTACATGAACAAATGTCAACAACTGCAGCAGTTAGCTGAGCGGGCTTGCTGGAAGCCAGCAACATTCCTGTACAGTATACAGGAATCAGCGTAGCTAGTAAGGCAGAAGTAGTAGACCCTCATCGAGCACACTCCTGTAACCAATCATGCTCTTGACTGAGGTTAGGACCTCCTACCTCCTCATTTACATATGGACACAGAAATAAATAAATCCAGGTGACGGAAATAAATAAAAAGCATTTATTCTTTTATTTATACTTTTATTTATTTATTTATTTATACATTTATTTCAGCATTTATTTATTTATGCATTCATTTATTTATACATTTATTTATACATTTATTTATTTCAGTATTTATTTATGTATGTATGTATGTATGTATGTATGTATGTATGTATGTATGTATGTATGTATGTATTTATTTATTTATTTATTTATACTTATGTCAGGTTTGGTCCTCCATATGTCAAACATATCCATACTAATTATTGGAAAATCTGCGAGGAAAGACACCATGGAACGTCCACCATCTTGTAATTATTATACAGTAGGACCAAAAGAGAGTATTGAGTTTGTTTGTTTTCTGTCAGTCTATAGCTACACTTTAATCCAGCAACTGGGGTTAGTTTGCCATTAAATCTCAAAGAAATGGTGAATTTGTTGTGCTGCCACATTAAACCATGAGCACTTAGCTCCAGACGGATGGACTTCTGCATGTGCCAGATTAACCTCCGAAAAAGCGAGGGATGTGCACCAGAAGTTCGTCTTCTTCGTGTCATTTTTTTTCTTGTCAAGTAGCAAAACAGAAGAAACACTCAAAGTTTATCCTTAGAAATATTTTTCAAAAGTTAAAAGACTTAATACAAATATATTAATTAGTTTGTAGTTAGTACAGGTTTCAAAATGACTCAATTTTAAAGTTAATTTACTAAGTCCAATTCTTGAAAATGTAATGTTACAGGTTTTAAAAGTTAGTAAATATAAAGTTAAATCAAACAATGCTTTAAGAAGATGCCAATTCTTTCAAGTGTTGTTATAATGCCTCAATCAAATGACCACGCTAACACACAGCCTTGTCTTGCTAATCTCCCTCTCTGATCTATGATTCCTTTAGTAATTTGAGATACTCGATAACTAAATTGATAGCTTAATCCAGGTTAAATATACAGTACACTGTTTCACACGGATGATTATTTCTGGTGCAAAACGTGCTTGTTGTATTAAGCCTTACTCCAAAGACTCAGTCAACTTCCTGAACTGATCTAGAGCAACAAGAAAAGATGGATCTGAGGATCTCAGGGAAAGAAGGAAGGAACACAGGACAGTAAAAGAGGGCTTTGTAAGTAATCAATAAAATCTCAAAACCAATTCTAAAAGCAACAGGTAACCAGTGTAGAGCAGCCAGGATGTCTTATTTTCTAGTCTAAGTCAAAATTGTAGCAAAATTCTGTTGGGAAAGAGGGAAACTTTACTGGTACCAGAGAGCAGGAAAAACGTAATCTGATGGACGGGATATGGATGCATGTATAATAGTTTCCAGATTTTTGTAAGAGAGAAATCCTCTGATCCTTGAAATATTTCTGAGATGGTGGAAACCAGATCCAATGACTGAATTTTTTTAACTAAACTGAGGGTTTGATTCAAAATGATGCCAAGCAGTTTGGGGTTACTGAGTGGGACAGAGAACCAAGACTGTGTGATATTTGGAAGTTTGTCCGATGATCAATATCTCTGTTTTGTCAGCTTTTAAGCAGCAGCAAAGTTTGTGACATCCTCTTATGGATGTCATGAAGGTTGTTGCGTCCTCTTCTCTGCTGAACTCCTCCACATAAACAGATATGGAGTGGAGTCCAATAAAACCTTGGTAGTGAGCAGAAACATGTAAACATGTAGAAAGCGATATTTGAACATGCCCTGTCTGCAGTCTCATTCACACTGCCGTTTTGAAGTGGGTATCCTGCGCCAATTCTCCACCTCTGCCTCTGTGTGAATGTTTCGGGGGCCGCCAGGGGTGAAATTTCGCTCCGACGCTGAACCGCCTCTGGAAGCATAGACGGATTACCGCATGGGCAAAGTGGGCGTGCCCAGGGCCCCAGAGCCAATAGGGGCCCTGGGCCATCAGAGTTTTTTTTTTTTTTTTTGGTAAAATTTCCCCCAAAAATCAATAAATATTGGAATGAACGTGGTTTTGAAATTGTAGTATGATAATAAAATCATTTGAATGTTTTAGAAAATTATAAGATTAAATCAGTAATGTGTGATGACACCATGACATACCTCCTTATGCGGTCGCTGCCTACTACAAACGTAACACGTGATTTCCCACAAATAACTATTAAGTTTGTGGGGACGTGAAAATCTTTATTGAAATAACTTCCCAAAAATGTAATAATACAATGAATACTGGTCGTAGTGGTTGTTGTTTATTTGTTTGTTTGCCTATACACCTACTAATACTACCGTGGGTGCAAAATCCAGCTGCTGACTCTCCTCCATCACACAACGGATCCCCCGCCCATTCATACGTCGCACACAGTAAATTTATTACACACGATTTTAATAGAGAAAACTCAGAACAAGGAAATTAACAATTAAAAGTAACTTATTTGATTATGAAACATTTTATTTTTAACAGTTAATAATATAAATTAAGAAAATAATAACAGAAAAAGCTGGAAACGAGCTGATCTAAAACAAAACCAAAAAGAGCCGTTGTGATCACTGGTCACAGTCTACAGATTACCTCCGCTCTCCTCACAGTTACCACACACGGGCTTGTGGCATTTCAAGTGTCCGAGGTTTGGTTCCGTTTGCAGCTCTTTCGGACCGGCACTGCCTCCTTGTCCGTGTCTGCTGCTGCTGCGGTGGTTGGTTCCGCTGCTGCCACCTTGTGCCGACTGCCGCGGCCGCTTTCCCCTCCATGTATTCTGCCCTCAGCTCCTCTGCAGCTGCTGCAGGACTTTCCTCCGGGCTCTCCTGCTGCTGGTGCTCCATGAATAAGATGCGGGCATTGATCCCAGCCAGGTCGAGGATGTTATAAGACCGCCACCGGCTATCTTCAGGTACCGCCTTTGACGGGCTCGCCCTCGCATCTGGTACACCACAGACTCTGGCTGCCTTCGCCCCACTAAAGCTGCCCACACCTGTGTGCAGGTGCTCAGGATGCAGATATTCTTCCTCGGCTTTCCCTGGTACACAGTCAGAGTCGCAACAGCTCCGCTCTGTTTCTCGGATGGGGAACTCCCGTTATTGTTTGCTCATGGTGCCAACCAGGCTGTATTATACAACTATATAATAATTCACTTACGAGTAAATTCGCAAAGAAGCGCAGCTGGAGATCGTTAACAAAGTTAGAGACTAGAGAGACAATGAAAGCAGCAAACCCCGTGAAATGATGTGTGGTCAATATGACCGCTTATGGCTGAAATAGGTATATCATATCATATGTTCTTTGTGTTTTGTGTAATTTATATGAAAACTATTCTAAATTAAAATATAGACACTTTTAGAAAAAGGGTTAGAAGGAGTCTTGTTTGCATTTTGGTATTTATTTTCCATCACAAATTGATAACTTGATTGTTTATTATTATTGTTAGGGTTATTATTATTATTATTATTATTATTAGAATTATTATTTCACATAAACACACACACACGCACACACACAGCTTTATTTTTGTTGTGGCATTCATGCCAATTAAGCAAATTTGAATTGAATTAATAAACCTTTAGATTCTTGCCTATAGACTGATTTTTATTGTCAATGGGAATTCAAATTTAAATGTCAGGAGATGTTTTCCTCACGGAAATAATTTTGCGGGCAAACAATTATAAGACAGAGAGAGGGCTGGCGGGGGATCCGTTGTGTGACAGTGGAGCGGAGAGGATTTTGCACCCAAGGTCAGTATTAGTAGGTGTATAGGCAAACAAACAACAACCACTACGACCAATATTCATTGTATTACATTCTTGGGAAGTTATTACAAACGTAATAGTTATTTTTTGTGGGAAATTGCGTTACGTAGTAGGCAGCGGCTATTACCTTTGTGGAAAATGTATTACATTTGTGGCTTTATTACATTAAATGCTACACACGCACTGTTTGCGTGTGTAGGCAGGGGCCCATGGCGAGTTTGTGTCCAGGGCCCGTGGTCATGATAATCCGTCTATGTCTGGAGGTAGTATCAGAGGCGCAGTATTTGCAAACCGACCCAGTGTGAATAGATAAGCTGGCTGCGTGTATCAAGGGTGTGTCGATCTGACAGTTTGATGTGACAAAGAGGCGGGAGGACAGACAGGAGGACAGACAGGAGGACAGACAGAAGGACAGACAGGAGGACGGATGCTTCTCCACGTACAGCTGTGGTATTTGTTTTCCTCATATAAGTTGCCAAAGACAGTTACAGTTACTCTGTTACTTTTGTTTGGTCATGTAACGTTGCTTTGTGGGACATTTCTCTGTATTTAGTTGAATGAAGGATCTCTGCACTTATCAGACTAGTCAGACCGACACGCCCTCGCTCTGCGCCTCCGGCTTATTCATTCACACTGGGGCGGTTCACTAATGCGGCCCTGATACTACCTCCAGAGGCAGATCAGCGCTGGAGCTAAATTTCCCCCCTCTCCGCATCTGAAACTTTCACACAGAGGAGGGTGCGGAGAATTGGCGCAGGATCCCCGCATGCAAACGGCTGTGTGAAAGGGGCTACTGACTGGAGGAGCTGCTGGCTTTTAAATCTACCTATGTCAAACTGGAACGACTGTCTTTGAACAGCGGAGGTTACTTATCACCCACCTCAGTGCAGCACTGAGTTCTCTCGCCAGACAGCTTAACAACCCTTCACACCTGGGCTCACCTAGCCTGGCAACCAACATGAAGGCCGGTTGGGTCAACGAACCACAAGTGGCCCTGATGACTCTGAAACTGAGAGCTCCAACGTGCCCTTAATGACTCTATAAGGACACTCCTACACCGTTTTAAGTTTAAAAGAGTTCAAAAGCCTGCACCTCCCCTCCAGTTAGTTAGAACTGAAGACGCCTCTTGGATGAAAAGTGAAAAAGTGAAACAACACTATATAGCCTCTTCTCTCTGTGGTTCAGGCAAAAGAAGTCACTATATTAGGATAAACACTGAGCATGATGTGGTGTCATATTTATTTACAGGCAGATGTAGAAAAGGCAGTGAAAGCAGCACGTGACGCATTTAGATTGGGGTCACCATGGCGACGGATGGATGCCTCTCATCGCGGCCTACTACTAAACCGATTGGCTAATGCCATTGAGAGGGATGCTGCCTACCTCGCCGTGAGTAATTCAAAATGTTGAAGCACTACTAGAAGATCTATATATCCATCCATCCATCCATCACTGTTTTGCTTTATTTGAGTAAGAATAGTTACATGAGTACAGTTACTTGAATTAATAATCTTCCAGATTATCAAAAATGCACATCTCTTGTCACGTATGTCTTCTACACAGCTTCTCATATCATATCACGTGATATTGCACAACTTCAGTTGGTTCAGTATTTTACATAACAGGTAAACTTCATATTGTGTTGTTGTCACAGGAACTGGAGACCTTGGACAATGGGAAGCCATATGTTGTGTCCTACACAGTGGATATACCCAATGTGGTGAAATGTCTCAGGTAACAAATGCACAAGCCAGAAAGTTCATAGCATTTTAGAGCAGCAGCCTTTATTTAACACTGCCTTGATATTTCTTACGAATAGCTGTGACTTCCTCAGTCTAGTTGAACGATACTGTTACATCTAAGTCTTTGATGATATCTCATAGGTAAGACATGAGTGAAATGAATTATTTTTGCTTTGAACTGATAAGACCACAGATACTGTCTAAACTCGTGTTCAGGTACTACGCAGGCTGGGCTGACAAATGGGAAGGAAAGACCATTCCCATTGATGGAGATTATTTCTGCTACACCAGACATGAACCCATTGGTGTATGTGGACAGATCATACCGGTAAGGGAACATTACTGTTGTTGTCCTGTAACTTTACTCTCTGGGTGATTTCTCTTTTATTTGATGAGTGAAGGATCTGTTTAGCTATCAGACTGTGAACACCATCAGATCGATACACCCCCGCTCTGCACCTTCGGCTTATCCATTCACACAGATGCCAGTTTGCCTCTGCTGCGACTCTGATACTACCTCCAGAGGCGCATCAGAGCTGCAGCAAAACTGTCCCCCCTCTCTACATCTGAAACTTACACGCAGGTGTCAATGTGGACAATCAGAGCACCATTCCCGCACTCAAAGGACAGTGTGAATGGGGCTAGTGTCTGATGTATCCCGTCCTCTCCTCGTCTCTCACACGCATAAATATACTAATGGGAACATATATAAGTAAATTATGGGTTTCAGGAGTATAAGCCTCAAATATTCTCACAGAAACAAAAAGCCCTAAAAATGATTCACAGGACAACGTTGAAGATTCCCCAAAAACATGTGACATAATTTAGTTTGCTGGTGATAAATACATATTGATCAGAACAATCAGTAACTATAAAAGTAAAGGAGTGTGAAGCTAAAGTGTGTAGTTCATTAACTAAAAATGGAGAAATAACTCATTTTACAGACATAATGCAGCCATGTTTCTATTGGACGACAAAGCACATCCACTAGGCAAAGTTGAACAGAGATTAACTTGGATTTACTCGAGCTGCCTGGTTCTTTTCTGTCAGACAGTCTGCAATTGAGGTGAATGGGAAATGGAACAAATATTGGTAGACCAGAAGTCTAATGTGACCTTTACTATTCTCTAATCTTTGTCTCATCCCTCTCTCCTTCTCTCCCTGTAGTGGAACTTCCCTCTGTTGATGCAGGCCTGGAAACTGGGCCCTGCCCTTGCAACTGGTAACACTGTGGTGATGAAAGTTGCAGAGCAGACACCACTCACAGCACTCTATGTAGCCAGCCTGATTAAAGAGGTACTCTTTTATTTGATACTGTACACTTCTTTATTAATGGGAATTTATAAGAATAATATCAGTGATCAGTGAAATCAATACAACAGATCTTTAAAGGTGGCATTTGTAACAAATGGCTCAAATTCAAAGGCAGCTCTAAAACTACGAGGGGCAGCATAACTGCTTACCACTGCTATATCTTGGACTTAGTGCTCTTTGCTGTAGCTAGCTGCCAGAAGCAAATATAATAGCAAGTCATGGACACAACAAGGCTCAGCCGGTTGGACAGCAGACTGGGACTGAATACAGCCTCTGAGACCAACAGATCAGTGTGAAGACCTGGGATATAGCACAGAGGTGATTAACAGTGGTTCTGACCAGGACCATGATTCCAGGGACGAGAATCCATGGCAGGAGGGGAAAGGAAAGGCTTGAATCCGAGTACAGCCCAAATATTTTCACGTCTCACTCTCTGAAATGGGGATTTGGGGATTTTATGCTAACTTCAGTAGAAACCTCTGCAACACAGAACATAGACATCTTTGACATAATCAAAATACCCTATACTCTTTTAACCTCTATTTTTGACGGACTTGTGTTGAAGCGTGCACTGGTCTGCTGTTTGTGTACTCAAATATAGAAGTGTCTGTCTATGATTGACAAAGTTGTACAAATAGAAATAGCTGTGTGTGCCAGGTTTCATAGTCCTTCTACAACAGTGTGGACTATCAGTGTGAACCATCCTTTAAACTCCAGTTGCAGTGATGTTGATAGGTTTTTGATATAGTGTGTCTATATCCTGTTAGTCAGTTATAATCACGGCCATATGTTTGATGAAAATGTATCTGAAAATCAAAAAACACATAACATCCCAAATCTGAAAACTAAACACAGACGCATGTCCTCTGAACGTTGATGAGTCAGTCAGTAGAAGACTGATGTTGTCAGTCAGAGTACAGAAACAGGATGAAAAATAGAAGCTTACAAACATTTGACCCATATGGCCTCAGGCTTTTGTTGATGTGTTTCTGTTTGCAGGTGGGTTTTCCTGAAGGTGTTGTAAATATCTTGCCTGGCATGGGTCCATCAGCTGGTGCTGCTATTGCAAGGCACATGGATGTTGACAAGGTGGCTTTCACTGGCTCCACTGAGGTAGGACAATTCTCTTGTTTGTTGCAGTCTGTTGGTTGATTGCATGCTGTACACATACAAAAAAACTGAAAATAAAAGTAAGGACAAAAGACCATTAATAAAGGGCCACACGGGGATGCTGAAAATATTTTGCTGTGGGGTTAAAAAACAATTATTCTCAATTTTAGAGAGGCATGTTTCACAATGTTAGGTTAGGGGAAGAGTATTTTTTGATCATGTGACCATGTAATTAGACGATTTGGCCACTAGGAAAACTGGCGTCAAGGCCTGGTGCTCTTTGTGAGGGCTTGATCTAAGTCATGTTGTGTGATGTGCTATCGATCATGGTTGCCATGGAGACAGAAGTAGTATTATCAGAAAGCTTCCCTAACCAGTCATCCTCAGCAGACACAGGTGAACGAGCTCCAAAAGAGACTGCTTAAAGTGAAACTCTTGCCAAAAAGCAACCGAGGCTTTATAAATTATATACATTTTCATGATCGCATCTTGTACTATTGTGGCAGTATTGTGACCAAATCTGTCTACACACAGAAATATACATACCTGTTAAAGTTTCCCCTTCAGCAGGTGTCTCAAAAACCACATTTTCCTAATGTCCTTATTTCCTAATTAGGAAGCTAATTTTCAATGGAGTGCATGGGGCACTGGCACGCTAGCTTCAAAATGGCTATTTTTAAAACACTAAGAAGGCTCGACATAACATGAAACTTTGAACACGAGCATTGAGAACATTGTTCGTTTACTAAAAAGAAGGTTTTTGAACTACTCACCGTAGGAGCTGAATCTACGGCACGCCACCGTCATGGCAGAAGACAGAAAGTGTCGATCCCCGAGTGCGACCTAAGAGGTAGGAGGTCAACCATTACTCTCCTGCCTTTTAGGTTGCGCTCTGGGATCGACAATTTTTGTCTGCCATGATGGCAGCGCGCCGGAGGTGCAGCAGCAACCGTGAGTCGTTCAAAAACCTTCTTTTTAGTAAACTCCCCTGCACTCCATTGAAAATGAGCTTGCCTGAAAACGAAACTATGGTAAATCTTAAAAAAGCCTCTTTCATCATAATTATACTTTAATACGAAGGTTTGACTCATACATTGACAAATAAAGCCTCGATTGCTTTTTGGCAAGAGTTTCACTTTAAAAATTCTACCTGCAAACTAGACAATGGTTGCTAAAAGCTAGACGCTGAGGTAGGATGTGGCCCTCTATGTATAACCTAAGTTATCAAAACCCAACCAAGTCTTATAAAGGTTAGAAACTAGGGGTGGAACGGTTCATCAAAAAAATCCGTCCCGTTCGGTACGCTTGTCACGGTTCAGGGCGCGTGTGTACCGTTCGGTTCATAGGCATTTACTAACGAGGCGAAGCGTGTACACTCCAGAGCAGCAGGTGGCGGTACTGAGCTGGATGCCAACCGCCAGTAAGCAAGAAGAAGAAGCGAAGCGGTGTAGCAGATAGTAATAGAGTATCTTTGGGTCAGCTGTGGAGATGTTTGTGGGCATGGCGAGTGGAAATGAGTCGGAGCTAGAAGATGCACCAGCAGCACTGTATAGGTCTGCTGTATGGTACCACTTTGCATTTAGAGTGACCTACGATGACGGCGGTATGAAAGTTGTTGACAAAAGTGCGACAGTGTGCAAGCATTGTGCAACACGTGTTGTTTATGCTAACAGTAACACGACTAACATGTCAGCTCATCGCAAGGAGGAAAGGGAGAGAGTCGACAGGACGACTTCTGCTCCCCGCAGCTTTTAAACAGCCTGACAGTGACGAGTCAGACGGGGCAACATGCATAACGAAAGGAGTGGTGTTTCATAGCCAAAGATATGCAGCCTTTTGCCGTGGTGGAGGGTGCAGGATTTTGTTGTATGATTAAAACACTCGAGCCACGATATAAAATAAAATCCCCTCCCGCACTAAAGCAACACAGTGATTCCCACACTTTATGAAGAGACCCGACGAGGAATTGTTAGAGTTGTCTGACAGCCTATGTAGCGCTTACTAGTGATGGATGGACCTCTGGGACTACTGAAAGTTTCCTGACTGTGGCTGCCCATTACATTACATTAGTGACAGTGAATAACTGTTCTTAGCTTTTGTTAAAGATAACTTTCTTTGCCAAATAAATGAAAAGTATGTTGGAACTAGCAATGTCTCCTCTCTTACAGAATCTTACCTACTTTTAATTTAAGACTGTCACAATGATGTATCAAATATCAGACTGCCCCATTCTTTCAGTTTTAACCTGACTATACAAGACATAATTGATTTTCCTAACGATCAGCGTATACCGAACCGAAAACCGTGACCACAAAACCGTGATATGAACCGAACCGTGGATTTTGTGAACCATTCCACCCCTATTAGAAACGTGCTCAAAGATGTGGCAACAAGCAGTAAGCTAGTATAGTTCACTGATGTTCACAAAATATAAGGGAGCATACCTACTGAGGCGAAGTGCTCCTCAAGCTCTTGAGTTAGCGTTATGTAGTCCCGTTCACCCACAGTCTCTCGGATTCAGTCCCTTAGTTCCTCCACAAACTTCTCTGCTGCTGTAGCCAAAGATTGGACTTTTTCTTTTGCAGGTGAAAAGTCCCATTGCGCAGGTCTGCGATGGAGAGAGAAACTAGGTTTTTCTTCACTAGGTAGAAGACTTTTCTTGGCTTGAGGATATTGATGTCAGGGAAAACATGACTCTGTGGTAGCATTTGAGTATAGATCCCTCCATTCTGCCTGCCCTCATGACCCGAGTCTCGTCTGTGTAATTTAGGAATTTCATTGCTCTTATCGTTTACTGTGTTACAGCCTTGTTGACTCTGCTGATTCTGTGCGCCCTCTCAAT
Source organism: Diplodus puntazzo (assembly GCA_963678695.2). NCBI lineage: Eukaryota > Metazoa > Chordata > Actinopteri > Spariformes > Sparidae > Diplodus > Diplodus puntazzo. The sequence continues at coordinate 33,516,254 of OZ023160.1, forward strand.
AAGCAGCCACCCAGGAAAGTTATCTCCACCAACTAACTAGGGTAGCCACTTCTCTGTAAATGAACACAAATCTGTCCCTTCCTCTCTTCGAGGCCTACTAGACCAAGGATAGAACAGCAACATCCATTTTCCAAGTTGTGTGCTTAAAGCACTAACTCTTCAATGGCCACTTCATGTAATTAGTTTGTGCCAGCAGGGTCACGATCACACCTTGATTGGTGCTAATTCTGTTTTTAGTTTCTGTGATACGCAACATAGCTGATGAGCACCTTGAATATGCTGAAGTTATTTTTTTATAGAACTAACTTGACCAACTTCAATCAGATTCAACCAATACATTTATTTTAGCTGAAGCAAAGGTTTCACCATCTGTTTCTTTCTTTATCTGTGTCCATCAGGTGGGTCATCTGATCCAGCAGGCTTCAGGTGGCAGTAACTTGAAGAAGGTCACTCTGGAGCTTGGAGGAAAGAGTCCTAACATCATCTTGTCTGATGCCAACAGTATGTATCCTATTTAGATCATTATTAAGCTGAATTCATTAAACATTCTAATCTTGATGTTAAACATTTAAATCTTGGTCTGCAAATGTAAAACTGAAATGTCAGTTTAGTGAATCGTGGTGGGGTGTTTACCTCATGTTAATGGCATTAATTATTGATTTTTGTCAAATCAGATTACATGCAGCAATTTGTTCTATTTTGTGTGACTACATGCAAAGCCGCTGCTTGTGTGCTCATTAGTGTGCTATGTTGCAGCTGTAAGCAGTTGTACTGGCAGTAACTAAAATGTACTGTTTCCTCTTCAGTGGAGGATGCCGTGGAGCAGTCCCACTTTGCTCTCTTTTTTAACCAAGGCCAGTGTTGCTGTGCTGGCTCTCGCACCTTCGTCCAAGCAGACATCTATGATGAGTTTGTGGAGCGGAGTGTTGAGCGAGCTAAGAGACGAGTGGTGGGAAACCCTTTCGACGTAAAGACTGAGCAGGGACCTCAGGTAATACACACACTTTTAACAACTTTATTTTGATCAAGAGAACAGGATCACAACATATGCCATTACTAACAAAACCCTAATTTATTTCTTTATTTGAAAGGGCGTGAAGAGCAGACCCCCGTACCCTATTCATTACTTACCATGATATGAAACTATTATTTGTAGTCTTTTCTTTTATTTTTAAGCAATATTTTATTGATTTTACTTTTTCAAGAGGGCTCAACTGTAAGGGAAAAACATTTAAGAACAAAATGAGTATAAAGCAGAGAAATATGCATGTATATACATGTAACATTTACCTACTAAGGGTGTCACAATCTCGATTGTGAGTCGGATATCGATTTAGCCAAGCCCCCAGTTTGATGTCCAGCAGGCATGCCAAGAGGGGGAAAAAAACACAGCATGTTGTAGCGTAGCGAGTAGATTCACATTGGATCCGGTGTTGCGACAAAAAAGCAGGTTTTCCCATTAATTTTAATGAGGGTAATCCAATTGGCTGCAGCGGTGTATGCCAAAAAGGTTGCGACGGAGTCAACTTTTGAAAAAAAAAACGTCACGTTGCGGTGGTCAATTGCATAAGATGGCGATCAAACTAGGACTGAAGCCACATTGGTGTGTAAAGTAATGTGTCTTCACTCAGTTTGTCTTTGTGCACCAGTTTAAAACCGGTTGATGCTGACCATCACTGTAGGACCAGCAGGTTCAACCTACTGTGGCAGAGGCATTAATGGAGATCACAAGCAGTGTAGAATGGGTCAACAGCAGGGCATGTTATTCAGCATGGATAAATACTACAGAGGGAGCACAACAGACATTTCTCTATGCAGCGTTAAGTTTTACTTTCACTTTGGTTCGATCTTGTCCCCCAGTTTAAGACACACAGTAATGACTTATTTTTAGTCTGTCGATGGTGTCAAACAATCACTGGTAGGTCCAACGTGCTAGTAGCAGAACAACATAGCAGCTTCACAAACCAACCTGCCACATTTCGCCGCACCACTGTCTTGCTATGCGCGTCCACGGGCAACATGACAAATATGGCAGGACATCTGATAAGTGCACATAGCAGTTACAAAAATTGGTCACTAGATGCCAGGTATCCTCTATGACTTCTCATCTATTGTTTAAACAACTAGTGCAGTGCCCGTAGGAAATATCTATTCCTATAGAGAAGTGGGAGGTTAAGTAGCTTTTTCATGGATGGCCAAATGAGGCTGTTCGAAAGTGGGACGTCAGGGATATTTAGGTTTGTTGTGAAATCCGATATTCCAGGGAATAATTGGCCGTTTTTGACTATTTTTGATTTTGCCATTATATTTCACCTTAAAAACTATTTACTTGGTGTCATTATTTTCAGCACAACCTCACATGTGTGACTGTACAGTTATTTTTTTATTTTGACATACTGTATTAACACAATGGACCTAAAATCACAAAAAAACATAAAATCCAAGAAGCAGAAGTTAGATTTTTTTAATGTGAAAACCACAAATATGTTTAACAAACCATTTTTATTACTTATAATGCAAATTTAAATTGTTGTTTGCTAAATATGTGCATAAATTTTAAAATGGACGTGTAGGTGGGCTAGCAGCTAGTTACACACGAACATCCACAGATATCGATTCCACTTTGTTGTCCGCGCGTCTCCGGATCTCCTCAGACCCGAACAGACTCGGTCCGGACTCGTTTAGTGTCATTAATCCACAACAGTCAGTTTGGATGCACAGAACGTGACTGAACCGCAGGCAAAATCCCGGCCCAGCTCGCGCCGCTGCAGGTATAAATCCGCTTGTTTCTTAACCCATTTAGACCGGAATACACATTTGTGTGTATGGCCCTTTAAGGCCGGATTACATATTTGTGCGTAGTTCAGCTGTCACGTCATTTCTCGAGGCATTTAACAAATTTCAAGCAAGTGCTGCGCTGCCGCCAGCAAAATATTGATTGATTAAATATTGAGACGGAAAGTTTGAGATTTAAAGATGGCTAATGATAGTACTAGTGAGGGGACTGATTTGGAGGTGGAGAATAGTGTGGAGTCTGAATCTGACGAGGAGGTGCCTGCCGATCCGATCACCAGAGATCAGTGGGTAAATATGATGTTTGACGGTGATGAAGATGACGAAGAGTTCCGCGGCTTCCACAATGGCTGGACCAGGGAACCGGCGGAGTTCGTGTTCAGGGTGAAATCCTCGTACAACAGACAGCCGGGTGTAAAAATAATATTGGCCGAGCCGGTCACCCCTGTCCTGGTTTTCGCCCGTTATTTCACAGTCGCGGAAACCAACCGTTACGCGAGTCTTGGGAGTGCAACGGGGTACAGCTGACAACACTGTGAGGGGTGTTAGTAAGCTTATTTCCCTCGCAGTGTTGTCAGCTGTACCCTGTGTACTCTCCTCCATGTTTACATGTACACACACCACATTATGATGGCTTTTATTTAGTTTGAAGTTTGAAGTTGTTGTTTGAAGTTGTTTCATCTACTTTCTATTTTATATAGTTCAGTTATCACATGTTGTCTATTGTCTGTCTGTTGTATCTGTAAATATTTATTATACATTTTTGACAATAAATTGAGATTTTTGCTATTCATTATTGATTAATTAAATTGTATTGTACAACATGTGATACATATTTTTTTAAAAGTATTTTAAATAAAAACCACACTTGTAAGCTTTCCAATGTTTTTTATTTCATATTTTTATCTGCAATAGAGCCTGAGAAAAGCATTTTTTAGTAGGCGATGGTAATTCTTTTACACTTGCCATGGAATGCTCAGGCTATATAGTGCATTTTCAGCAGGCTTTTTAGGTCTAAATGGGTTAAGGTATGTCGTGGGCTTGAGCTCTGCAGTGATTGGCTCTGGTGCGCATGTGGCTACGGTGTGCAGTGATTGGCTCTGGTGCGCACGTGACTGTGCTGGCTCCGGTGGACAATACTCGCAGAATTTGTAGAGCATTTATGAAATAATTTATTCACGGTATCATGCAGCGGCCATGTTGAAACTCTCAGGTCAGTCTGATCCTGATCCGCAGAGATATTTTAGGAACAGACACGCACACACAGACAGACAGAGAATCCTTGCTTTTATAGAGATTAGGCTTTAGTGTGGTACATTGCAAAAGAGTAAATGTGATATGACTCATGAGAGCATGTAGACCATCTTTTTAAAATAAGACTAAAAAAATTAAATGATTTATCATGGCCAAAAAACAATGATCCTAGACAACACTAGTCTAAAATGGGCATAGCCACCTGTGCTAAAACAAAAAAGTAGGGATGCTCTGATCAGCATTTTAGGGGGCCGATCCGATCACCGATCACAGGAATCATAAATCTGCCGATACCGATCACCGATCACAGAATGGATGGGAGAATAATAATAATAATAATAATAATAATAATAATCCTCAATGTCCTGTATTTACAATCTAGCCTTGTGCACCACTTAAAGTGGTAAAACCATTTGTACTAAAATAAATAATAAATACAATCAAGATCTTTATGTACCACAATCAACTTTTTATTTGTGTAAACATTACATACCCTGTCAAGAGCAATAGATGAAATTAGATTAAGCGTTTTTCCATAAGCTTTGTTGTTGTTGGGAATCGTTATTGATTATTGATTATTAATTAATATTATTATTAATTAATCAAAAATTATTATAGTTGATAAATGACCTAGGTAACTATGAGTCATTAATGAACACGGGGCACCGCCCTGGAATCAGGGATCAATAATCAAATGATTTACCTTTGAGTCTCATAGCCTGAAAATTGGCCAACTTGTCAATATTATAAAATAATCAATAATTAGACAAGAGGGAAGGCGTGAATCCGAGCACTGGCCATCTCAACCAGCAGTTATTACAATGGGATGGGATTGTGCAAAATAATCACAGATGCTGCTCAGTTAAAGTCAACAGTGTTTATCAACACAGAACAAGCCACCTACTTTAACAAACAACAATTTCCTTCACAAAGCCAGCAACATCAAAACACAAGCAAACCAAACAGGTACCTGGGTGGAGGTGTGTGTGTGTGTGTGTTAGTAAAAGAGGGAAGAAGCTAAGCGGGGCTTAGCAGACAACAAAGAAACAAACAAACGACCATGTGGTGCACAGCGGTCGTCTCTCCCTCGAACAGTGGTCGGCAAGCGAATTGAAGTTCGTTTGTTGTCCGCTGATCGAGCCGGAATACGACATATTGTGGTCACACGGCAGCAAGACTATACAGGCTGGATTAGCCTGAATGAGCTCCTAGCGAGCGTAGCAAACACAGTAAGCACACAGTACAGGTAACCATAAATCGGACTCGGTGGTCCTTTCACAGCAAAACAAAAGCACAATAAAGAAAACAACACGCTATATACCATCTGTTTCTGCCCAAACAAAAGACCTCTTACTGTAGATGCCGCGTGGTAGCGGTAGCGTGGATGACGGCAGCAGCTGACGGCAGGCTGTTACACAGCGATCGGTCGACTCAATGGAAGGGACGGTCCCGTTCCTTCTGAAGATTCTCTTCTTCCTTCTGCAGGTAATGAGGGAATGGCTGGGTTATGCAGCGCTCCTGGATCCAAACGATACTGAATGTCCGAACAAAAACGAAAGTGAAGCCAAAACAGTCTCTATCTCGTCCGCCGAGGAGGGAACTGAACTTTAGCTCAAAACAAAAAGGGGGGGAAAAACGTTTCTCAGGTTGTATCCTTAAGACAACGGCTGCAGACGTCTATCCGCCACGTAGCTGTCGGGAAATACACCGTGACCTTTTAACGTGGGGGTGACGTCACTGTGATCCTGCCGGAACTTCCTGGCTCACAGCCAATAGGGACCAGGTGACGTCTTTGGGGCAGGTCAACCGGTGACGCGGTTTTTCACACCTTGTGGGCCCCTTTTGTCTGGTTCTTTGTTCTTTAGTCCCTCGTGGCTGGAGAATTAGTAGTTTAGGCTTCTGGCTTCAACTACAGGCCTTCTCTTTGTTGAGACATGTGTTATGGAGGCACGAGGCCCAACATTGATGTATCCCTCCACAGGGTTCTCCCCAGAAATGTGTAGTGTAGTGGCGCACGGTCAGCGGGGGGGTGAGGGGTAGAGAGATCGCTCAGCGGGGTGGAGATCGCTTCTCATGGGCTCCCGTAGTTCATAAAACGGCACTGTCTCGTTAGTAGCTTGGTTTTGTGGCGTCGGACCTCGTCGGACACTTTCTCACTACGAGAAGACCGCGGCAGCCCACAAACACCCGCTATAATGCAGCTAACATTAAAAATTAGTATGGCGGCGCAGCGCCGCTATTCCTCCGTCTGGGAAAAACCCTGCTCCACCTTTTACTGTCCCTGCTGTAAGGCTCTGGACGTCTAAACGTTTCACTTATAGTGAGCTGAGTGCCCGGGCTACCCCTATTACCGACCCCACAAGCTGCAAGCTTCATATTGCACAGGGGGACTGCAGACTTTTGTTGGGACCCACAGATGAAGTCATTCATTGTGGATTTCAAAATGGACTCTGAACTGAACTCAGTGTCTCAGAATTCCCCTTTCTTCACACCTAGGTGCAAAATTCAGGTTTGCGCTTCTATTGGTCAGGTTGACAGACCCCCTGCTGATCAGGTAGTCAAAACCCCAGAGCATTTATTGTGCTCTCTCTCTGATTCAACGCCCTCTACTCCTTCAACTTCGGATCTTCAAGGGCTCCTCTCCACCTCCCCCCACGGGGCTGCCTGCCTTTAAGATCCCTTCTTCTGGGCCCAACAAGCTGTGGAGAGCTGCAAGCTGCATTGGCAGCAGGCCAAAAGAACTTCTCCTCACTGCAGCGACACAAGGTCCTGTCAATCTGAGGATCTGAGGAACACCAAGCAGGTTAGCACCAAGCTGCTATCCTTACAAAGGAAAGGAGCGACCAGTTTCCTCCTCTGCCAACTTTCATCAAACCTTGCACAGCAAGAACAGCTTTAATCAACATTGGAGCCCCAACTTTCTCCTGCGACCACCAGCACCTTCTCTTCAAAGACTGGTAACGTTGAACTGGGCTTAGATAGCATAGCATAGCACGGCTAAGCACAGGACTAAACTCTGATTGACGTAATGCAATGTGTTCAATATATGTGTTCATTCACTGTTGGTGTTATTGTGACCTAAAGTCAAGTTATTGGTAGTTTGCTTTCCTAGACGGCTAATTCAACATTAGCCGAATTATGCTTCACACAGACTCAGAGTCTCTGCATGCAACTAACCATCTTCTATAAAATGGCATCGCGTCACATACACACACACACACAGGGACACACACATGTTCCTTGAGCCTATAGCATATCATTCCCACATGTGACATCATTGACCGCCATTGTTTCTTTGCTCCTCCAGGCAAACACACACACAGACACTTGTATATAGTACATGTTAGATTGTGTGTTTCCATCGTTGTGTTAAATAAAAGACCTTGAACCTTCTTGCTGTCTATTTAATATTGTACAAGAGTGAATGTTGCCAACCTCTACACTGTCAAGAACTCCAAAATCCTTCGACCATTACTAGCTGTTATGGTAAATTTGGTTGTAGTTATTAAGTTAATTATTAACCAGAGTTATAAACAGTTCAGTACATTTTTATGAGACTGATTTAGTAAAATTGCTATCTTTTCCCTTCTTCAAGGGTGGTGCCCCGAGGTGATCTAATGCAAATTGGATCATATTATTTATCATAATTAATAATTATTCCAAATAATCATGAATTATTATTGATAGCCAAATTAAACCTAAATCCCCTTTGGATTGTTGTTAAACACTCCTTAACCGGGCCTTGTGTAAAGCGAGGCCCAACACTTTTTAAATATGTAATACAGTTCAGGAACATTCTCAGTGCCTGAATCCTGAAGAGTGTAAATACTCTGGCATGAGCTCTCACACACACTTGATTGCTGTTCCATCTGTGCTGACTTGTCCAGGTTGATCAGGAGCAGTTTAACAAGATTCTGGGCTACATCAGCAGTGGAAAGAGAGAGGGAGCCAAGCTGATGTGTGGAGGAGGAGTGGCTGCAGACAGAGGATACTTCATCCAACCTACTGTGTTTGGAGATGTCCAGGATAACATGACCATTGCCAGGGAGGAGGTAAGATAGAGCAGAAGATTGAAAACTTAAAGAGAAATCAAATGAAATCCAATACATTGTATTACGGATACAACGTATAGTTACTGAGTCCTTAAATTCAAAACAGTGTCGCCGATTCAAGCTGATGGTAATGGAGTCAATATTAGTGTCTAGTTAGTCACAGGAAACTATTTCATAAACTCTTCAGTGACACTAACCTCTCTGTGAGCCAATGAGAAGAGAGTATGATTACCGGATGTGATACGCATCCCTTCCTTTTTAAGGAGACGGATCAGAAGTGTAGTAGTCAAGTCCACCTAAACCAAGACCAGGTCATGACCAAGACCAGGGTGTGTCTAGACCGAGACAGGACCTAAACTTTGATGATATTAGACCAAGTCAAGATCAAGACCAGTGGAATTCCTACACTGCATGACACATTTACAATAAAAAGTGGAACCTGGAGGCCTTAGGTATTCCTAAAATTGATCTGAAAGATCCACAGTCATATTAAAACATCCACAGACAACAAATTAAATTTCCTCCTCATTCACCACTGTTATTAACCTGTTTTTTAGAAGTGTGTACCCTCAGAAATGTCTTTCAACATGATTTTTTTCAAGAAAATCCCTGACATGAACTGGGAGGCCCTAGCTGAGTTTGCATGGAATGAGCCAATACCCTTCTCTTGAATAAATGTTAAATATTCCAAACTAACTGGTAAATACTGGCGGGGTGGATATTGAGAAGGACTTGTGGTTGACTAGACTAGAAAGCCTGTCACTCAAGTTTCCTGCACAGATGTGAGTTGAATCCTACAGCACGGGCTTGTTTCGAGAAGAATGCGAGACATCACCGTGGCCCACTTGGAGGAGGGCCGGGCATTTTGGACCTGCTTTGGAGCAGGTACATTCTGATCATGGCTCAAAGTGCCAGTTGAAAAATCCATTTGAGGAGCCCAACTTGCACATTCCTGGAAAAGGATGCAAGGTCTCGTTGAAGGACTCACCCATATCCCTTGGACAGCATAATGAGATTCACCATCAGATGCTTAAAGCTTTGGCTGTCTGGGTTGACATGCCTCTGCAGTGTTACGTGGCAGTTGGGGACAATACCGTGGTGACTTAATTTTTTTAAGTCACCACCTTAACATGATGGAAGAATTTGTAAGGAGCTCAGACAACTGAAGAGAGCTTAAAATAGAACAACTTCAAATTAAAAGAAACCATCTCTGCTGTTTCGGCTATCTGATTAGTGCTCAGTATCAATCTGGGAAAAATGGGGGGAAAATGGGTTACTTGAAAACGAGGGGTAAAATTTGGACTAGAATGCCTCCTGGACCCCAGGGTGCAGGGACGTGAACATGATTATAGAGGGGCAGGGGCTCAAAGTCAGAATAGGGCAGTATGTGGGCGTGCGCAAACATTTTTTAAAATGTAAAATTAATAAACAAAATACTTATAGAAAGCTACTACTTAGGTGTGCATCCTGTGTAGCTGTTAGTAATATGCAATTGCCATTTCTTTTGTGACAACAAATTATTGTCAACATGAGTTTATTCACATTATCATAATACTGAGGATTAGAAGACATGCAATTCAGCTGCAATTCTTAAAAAGCAGTGTAACACTGGTTTATTAATAGGCTATTTATTAGAGGTCATGTGCAAACTAGAAACAGGCTACACTACACTCTAAAAATGTGACAAAACCAAGAAATGACTACTGTGACTGTTAGTAGGAACAGCAATGTTTACAACAGCAAAGTCACAATAAACTCAATATCTGGAAGAAGCTGAAGATTTGTGGCATCTTATGGTCAGATAGATGTCCATGTATCTGTCCATAAGATGCAGCCATGAAACTGAACAGGTGTTCAGTTGAGATACGACAATTAAGGCAGAGTTCAAATATGGGAGTGGTCTCGCATAATAATGTCATCAGTACTGATCAGTCATGGGTCGGAGCATGAACATGATGAGATGAGATTGATGAGAATTGCAGTTGTTTTGATCACATTGCATTATGATCTCTAGTTAAACTGTGTTTTTGTTTTCTTTTTCTATCATGGGTTCTCTTGCAGATATTTGGTCCAGTGATGCAGATCTTCAAGTTTAAAACACTTGAGGAAGTGCTGACAAGGGCCAACGATACCAAATATGGTCTAGCAGCCGCTGTGTTTACTAAGGACATTGATAAGGCCAACTATGTCTCCAGTGGACTCCGTGCTGGCACAGTCTGGTAGGAGTGCTATTATTGAAATCCTTATTGTGCAAATGTTATTCTGTAAGCATTTTTAGTGCTCACCTGCACTTTCAGCTACAGGCAGCTGTCCTGACCACTGTCAGGAGGAGAGCTCATACTGTGTATGTGTATGCGTGTGTGTGTGTGTGTGTGTGTGTGTGTGTGTGTCTCTCTAATCTGCAGGATTAACTGCTATGATGTGTTTGGGGCTCAAGCTCCGTTTGGAGGATACAAGGCTTCCGGTACTGGCAGAGAGCTAGGAGAGTACGGTCTGGACAACTATACAGAAGTCAAGACGGTAATTATTGAAAAATCAACACACAAATAGTGGGCACCAATCTGATGAGTTGCTCTGAATTGGGACCTCTAAGATGTGGCGCATGCTATTGTTCCTATCAGCGGACAAAACGTTGGCTAACATGTAGACTTGTCATTATAGTATGATCAGTCATCATCAGCTTTTACATAATCACACATGATTGACCAGTCTCTCTATCAATCTGACATTTTTTGCCATCCCTACAATTATTGAGATTGTTCTGCTTTATTATTTTATTTGTATTCTGAATACTCGAATACTACTTGAGTGGTATGAAGGTTAACTGAGGTTTAAGTCAAATATAGGAGCAATGGTCAGCCAGTTTAGCTTGGATGGTACATTTCTTAGCATAATGAGAGAGGTCCAGGTTTAGTTAGGGTCAGAATTGCCATGGAAGTTGGATCTATTCAGTGTTTATAAAATAAATTAGTTTAGATTAGTTCAAAAATGAAATCAGATGTTACACTTTTCACTTCATATGATGTTGTTTATTACACTGTTTCTATTTAACAAAGATATATTTAATTTTCATATTTTATACTGGCAAGGTCTCATTATCCAGCCACAACAGGTTGTTTAGATTAATCTGCCACAAACTCTTATTACAGATCTGATGTGAATATTTCATGTGATACTTATTAAGTCATTTTATCATTCATTAGTCATTAGGACTTATTTAAAACCATTGAAAACTAAACGTACCTTATCTGTAGCTTTATCCAACATGTAACAGAATGTAGGTTAAAAACAACTGTAGTGAAAAATATATTTGACAATTTCGTTTCTTTAGTGGAATCAATACAGATCATTAAAAATTTGGTAATGCAAGAGAACCATAGCCACCCAGCAGTAACTACAAATGAACCGACACCAACTTGTGTTCACAATGTATTGCTTTAATAATTACATTTTAATACATGTGCTCAACGCGGTACAGACAAGATTCATAAACGTATAATAACTGATTGTTTAAGGCCTACTCCACATGTGCACATTTCAGTCCAGACAAGCTTTTTAGCACCATTTCAGAAATAATGTCTGTGCATACTAACACACCTGAAAACAGGTGTAAACACAAGCAGATTGTCTACCCTGTCATTTGCTTAATTGTAGAAAATACTATTAACTTTCTCTACTTTTACATACCCCTTATTGACTTAACTTCACACACTGATAAGACCCACTCAGAGTAAAATGTTTATAATGGGACTAACTGACAGACATTTGCTCACAATGCACTTTGGGGAGCACTGACACCTATTTTCATGAAATCTGGCTCTGCCAACCTGTTCATTCTCTCTGGACCACAGTGACTGAGACACTATCCATGATCCTGGACTGCAGAGTCCCACTGTCTACCGCACTCTTCCTTTTAGGCGACACTTCAAAATACACAGACGCAGTCCTTGTATCTCTAGCTATTCGCTAAGAAAATAGTCTGTCAAAACTAGAAATCTAGAACATCTTGCCATTTCGTCCATTGGACCAACCTAATCTCAGAATACATTTCAATAGAAAAAACTGCAGCATACAAAAAAAGCAATTTAGATGATATCTGGGATCCATTTATAACCTTTCTATTGTTTATACTTCTTCCCACTCCTTTTTGGATATGTAAACAGAATTTATATTCTTCAGTTTATGTTTACTTTGTTATACTTTGTTATTGTACATTTTTTTATTTTTATTTTCTCTCTGTTTTTTTCTTAATGACTGCCCATTAGGGTATGATAATTTTGTTTTTTACATATTCGAAATAAACTAATAAATCTATCTATCTTTCTACACATTAAACAGTAAATAAAATCCACGTATATTCCTATCATCCTATGTTCTCCCCTCTACCTCCCATTCCTCCCAAACAACTCCTTTTATTCACACACTAAATTCAGATACACCAACACTCATAATCATAGCACTACACTTTCTCTCATGTACACACACCCACACAATCCACAACACAGTTCTAAATGCAGGTCCATTGCAAGCTTCAAAAACTCAAACCATTCCCACTCTAGCACAACAGCTGGCTAAGACCCTGATTTAAATTTTTCTAAAATATCTCGAATGTTCATCTATCTGTCATAATCTCACACCTTATTTCCCCGTCTCAGTAATTGCTTGTTCTTGTCTGTTCGTCTGTCCAACCCAGTTAGTTAAACTTTTTTTTGATTATTTGTTGTTGTTTCTCTCGTTTTGTTTTGTTTTGTTTGTTTGCGTTAGGGTGAGTGGGTTTCGGAGCCGCTTAAACCATTTTTTTTATTTGATTTTGTTATATACCTATGCTTGAATAAAGATAAAGTTGTCACTGAAGAGCGGTGGTGGTGGTGGGCCAATAAATAAATAAATACATTTTTTAAAAAGAGGAAAAAAAAGAAAGATAACTTGTCTGCATCATAGCTTGTTTTCTGCGTCCAGATCTAAAAAACAGAGTCAGTGAATGTTTCCACCCTGGATGGAATGGAGGTCTGTTGTCAGTGACTGAAAAGGCTGTTTACTTGTTGACATACTGTACATATTATGTGTGTATATAGGTGTGGACAGTGCTCCAAATTCCACTTCTTAACACTAATATTCACACAGAGTTTGATGGTTAAAATACTCCATGATGGCACACTGAGATACAGAGCAACTCTCTTTACATCTTGAATCCTTTCTATTCATGTCCCAGGTGACCATCAAGGTGCCACAGAAGAATTCTTAGACCTGTGCAGTGAACCCGGTCAAGAAGATGACACTGTGATTCTGTTGTTGTCAAACCTTCATTTCATTACGAACCATGCAGCTGATGATGTTCCAAACACTGTTCGCAATGACACTCTCTACACCTCTCTACAACTATAAAGTCAGTCTCTGTAATCTGCAGGCTTTGAGATTTCTAATTTTTCAAAATAAATGAAATTGAGTGACTCTCAGGATGGCTGATCCTCTTCCTTCTGTGACTTACTGTGTGCACACCATTTCAATTTTGACCCCCGCCCCCCTCAACAGAAAGTAACATTGTGGTAGTTTGAGCTAACTTCCTGTAAACTGTTTGATATCTCGGTCAAACTAAATGCTATTAACACCAAATTTGAGATCCTTGGTTGCCATGAGACTGGGAAGGGATGAGCCGAATTTGGCGAATTTTGTCCACTAGGGGGCGCTAAAAATAGGGGAAGTTTATATCTCTTGAACGGCTACACCGATTTTTGTGAAACTTGTGCCGTGTTCCAATATCCATACTTTCTTCTTTCTTCTATACTTAGTTTGAGTACTTAGGGTGTTCCGATATCGATCGCGGCGAAAAGAAGTGTACTTCAAGGACCGTTGAGTGTGCAACGATGTACATTTTACGCACTCGACGGCCGCCATCTTATCTACGTAGCGGAAGAAGAGGAGCCAGGCAGAGGCGCTCAGTTCGGATTTTTTTTTTAAAATATCCACCGAGACGACAGCGCCTGCAGCGGAGCCATATAGCAGGATTGTAGGATTGTAATTGTTAAAAAGTTAAGTCGTAGATATCTTTTGTTCACCATTCAAAGCGGGATGTTTTTGGTGGTTGACGAGCCGCGGCGGCTGTCGCGATCGTAAGTTCCGGTAAGGGCACCACGGAGTATTAGATTTGGAACAACACTCACCGACTTAAATCTGCGTACTTAGTAAGTGCGGATAGTGTACTACGTTTAAGTGTACTCATGGAAGTATAAATATTGGAACACGGCATTGGTCGGTATGATGTAGGGCCAATCTTGAGGCCATATCTTGAAGGTGGTCATGACTGGTCAATGTGGGCGTGGCTTATTACAAGATAAACAACAAACATTAATTTCAGCCAAACTATTATACTGAGAGCTTTGAAATTGATATGGTACATATAGAATAGGACACAGTTCTTCCATACCAAAAATTGCACATGTACTCCACTAGGTGGCGCTATAATGGATGCGATCACGTTTTTGCCTGTAACTTCCACGTTTTACAACACATTCGCAAACCTTATATCCATATGTTCCCTGAATAGAGTTGGGTTTTCTGACATAGGACACGCCCACTTCTGCTGCGCATTTCGTTAGCTAAATCGCCACATATGCCAAACTTACTTTTCTGAGCTCCTACAATTTAAGCGCCATCTGCCTGAAACTTTGCACATAGACTCTCCAGATGTGTCTGATGAAGAGCTGTCAAAAGAATTTTGGCACTCCAAAAAATCTAGTTATAACCAAACAATCTTTTTTGCTAGCTAAAAAAAACATATTGTTTCATATTTCGATCAAACTAAATGCTTTCAACATCAAACTTAAGTCAACTGCCTCTCTATGACCTTCTCTTTCCTGATTGGATAAAGTTGGTAGGCATACCAGAGAACTATTTTCTCCATTACTGCATGAGCAGAGACACTGACCAAATGCAATAGGTATCACTGTTGGAATATAGAGCTATTTAACACTCACTTTGATGAGATACTTACATTGACAGCAGCTTTATATTGAGAAAACTGATATAAAAGGTGAATTTAGTGGTGACATCGTGAAGAAGAAACCGTACATCTCCATGCACACTTAAGTCGAGCTACGGTCATAGCTTGATGAGGCCATTTAATTGGACAACTGCTATTGTCCCAGACTAGTTTACAAGCACCAGGGAAGAATCAATTTATTGATGGAAGTATGTCTGAACCCACCACGTTAGGTAGGTTAGTTGCTGTTGGACCTTCAAGTTGGCCTATTACTTTACATACTAAACAAGTTGAGCAGCAGCAAACAGGCTACACAGCGAACGGTGACAACATGGACTCATTTCATGTAATTAAAATTGCCTGTTTTCATAGGCAGTATTCTTTTGTTACGTTTATGAAAAAAAGTCATTGTTGCATATACAGCAAGTTCATATATAATTAAGGTGACAAAATATCTTGCTGCTTTTGATAATCAGTACAGTATCAGAACATATGAGGCGTACTGTTTTTGAACTCCCCGTGGGAAGAATCAACATGTTGAAGTCCAGTCTCCATTAAAAGCTCCTCTTTTCTATGCCTCATTTATCTCTCAGACTATTGTCTCTAGTTGAACAGCTTTACATGCACAATAACTTATAGGCCAAAAGTTAAGGAATTCTACATGAAGATAAAGGAAGAGGAACCCTCTAAATGTAGACCAAGCAGTGTGTCCACCTATCTCAATCTTTACCAAAAGTAAGTCATAGTCTGGAGGATGGACAAGACAGTGGACAACTATCACTTTTAACCTTACTGCATTAGCTACTGTAATACTTGTCAACATAACCCATGACATGGACTGAGAAACTCATCCACATCTGCTCTGACAGGGCTGGCATGGGGCTGGAGCCTTAGAGCACCCACACTTTGGTTCACCAAGTGCTTTTTTCTGAATTGAGTCTATCAGCTTACAATTACCTATTTACTACAATTATGGTTGTTTTGCCACATGGTATTGATGAAGAAAATATTGAATACGTGTACCAATGGCTATAGTTAACGGTGAGTCACCCTGTCAACCTCATTAACTGATTTTAAAACACACAGCATTTAGATTGCAAATAGATTTATAAGACCGCTATGAGAATACACAGTTGTGATTCGAGTACAGTTTTGCTTTCCCCATACTGCTTATGTAAAATCATATAGTTTAAACTATATGATCAATGAAAACAAGGCAAAAGGTATTTAAGTACATGGACAGGAGTTTATTGGTCATCACTTGTCTACAGGTGAAGTCAGGTGAGCACCGGGTTCTGTAGGTATTTGTTCTGCTTGCTGAGGGTTTGTTCCAAAATCTGCCCCAGGTCCACATTTTAACTTAAAGTCCCAGATGGTCCATTTGAGTACTCCACAAACAATACAAACCTTGGTAAGTTCCAGAATTTGAAAAAAAAAAAAGTTTAATCAGTTGTGACAAAAGCCGGATGAGACTGACTGCTAACCTCCCCCATTTTGTACGAACTCCACTGTAACCCCGTCTGTCTGCTCCTTGTCTTTATTGACAATATTTACTCAACAATTTAACACCTGTACAACCCAACATACTTCAGGACAACAGCCCATCTTATTATCATGCTCAGTGTTCTATTGAGTCTTATTCAGATGTGCATTTGTTGATTTAGAGGTTAGCTGGCACATTCTGCATGGTTGCATTATAATGACAGGTGTTTCTAACATTATGTCCAATCCCATGTAAACTGTAGTGACCACTGAAAAAAAGATTTAATCTGACAGGCTGTCAAATTGGAGTTAGACTGTGGTTCAGGAGCATTTCTTTCATTTCAACCAATTCCTCAAACGCTGAACTTTTGTAAACAGAACTAATTCAAAGAGATGTGAACATCTGTTGTATCAAGTCCCTCCAAGAACAAGTGAGAATGATGTCATATGATTAGAAGTCATCCATCACCTCCTGTCTCAACTCCTCTTCTACCTCTGATGGCTGCTCCACCACAAACCCTGAAGTCTGCAGGCCCCATCCCGACAACACTTCACCCCATCCTCTGTCAGACATCTGGTTGCTCTCAGAGCCTTGCAGGATAGTAGTGACTGTCACCTCAGCAGAATGACTGAGCCCGTTCTGATACATTTGCTCTGAACTAACAGAACCAGGACTTATAATGCCACCAGAAAATTCCTTTACTTCTATCTTTGGCCTTACTGCTCTAGTTAGCTGATCAAGATTAAAAGCTTTATCTTCCTCAATTCCACAATCAAAATCCAACTCTCCAAGTAATCCCTGTGCACACTTTTGATCCCTGGAGACAGCTGGATGAGCAGACTGGTCTGATTCTAGCCCTCTGATCTGTATACTGTGAAGCACATCATCATCTCCACGTGGTCCTTTGCTGTTGACAGAATCACCCAGTTGCTCTGGTATTCTGTCAGACTTTGTGTCAAGTGATTTAACAGACTTTACCTGCCCCGGCCACAGAAGAGCATCCATTTTACCTGACCTTCCTGCTCTTTCCTGACCTGGGGGTCCAGGTGATACTTCTGAATCCCAAACAGTACCAAATTCACTGTTGCCAAATATAGCCTGACCATTATTGGGGGTAAATCTCTCTGCAAGAGCAGTGATCATGTTAGCATGTTTAGTGATAGGAATTGCAGCTGTGGAAACATTTTCAGCAGAACCATGATTACTTCTATTATCAGAAGCAATACCAAACATGGAATTTCCGGTAGTCATAGCGGCAGAGGCAGAACCATCTCTTGATGAATTTGTGCTCATGTTCTCAATAGATAATCCACCCACAGAACCATTATTGGTCCCAGGGACATCCTCCCTGGCCTGAACCACCTCATTGCCCACTGATCTAGGTTGGTCAGACACAATGATGCCATCTGTTTCCAATTCTTTTAGCTGGCTTTCTGTTTCTTCCATCACCACCTCTTTGGTCTCATCCTGCTGGCTGACTGCAGGACTGTGCCTCCACTCTTTTTTCTCTGTAGGGAGCTCAAAAGTCTTCTCAGGAATGGCCTCTTCTTTTTCCTCCTCAGTGCCAGTTGTTGTCTCCTTTGGAAAAGTCCGGACGTTGAGGTGCTCTTCCATTCTTTCTTCTCTCCTCTCCTCTTGATCCAACCAGTCTTTTCCTTCCTCTGCTTGAAAAGATGGCACCCTCATCCCTTTCTCGTCACCCTTTCGCTCAATGAACCAGCCTGGACTGCTCACTGTGTTCTTGATAGCTGAGGAGAGAAAGACAACAATGTTTTTCATTCAATCTCCTGTTCATGATTTCACTAAATTCTCCATTTGAGTGTCAGATAGATTGCAGTGAAGATTATGTCTAACAGAATTGCCTATATTGCCATAAAATCACTACATTTCATAATTTGTCTACTTTGAGGAGAAGGGCAGGGTTTTTAGATTATGAGCAGACCTTCTGACCACAGAGTCAGACTAACTGGTGTGACAGAGGAGAGGGAATAACATAGGAGAGATAGGAGCCAAGTCATAAGCTGCTATTGGCTGATGTCTGGTCGCAGCAAACTGAAATGGACCAAAGGGACTTTCAGAGGGGAGGTCGACTCCATCTTTTACGCAGTCTAAGAACATGGACAGTATTTCCCAGATGCCAAACTTTAATGTCAAGATGAAAACTATAATATCATCAGTATCTTGTTGTCAGGGACAAATAAATTATCTTGAACCTTGATAATGTAAGATGCTGAACAACCAGTGTTATTCTTCTGTGTGATTAACAGTATCAGAACTTACAGTCCTGTATGTCAGCACACAGGGACAAACAGCAGGAGCACACTGAGGCCAGGGCATCCAGCTCCTCCCATCTACACACGACAGAACAAAGCAGTCATGTCCATTAGTAACGGTTGACTTCATTCAAGGTACAACGCAGTACCAAAACTGAACCACAACGCATAATAACAGTATGCCTTCATCACAGCTGCTAGCAGCTAAAAAGACATGATATTGTAGCGAGGCCACGTAGAGGTCAAGGAGAGTTCAGCTTACTTCAAATTATTGGCACCCATTGTTGTGCAAATGTATTAGATTTGATCAAAGTGGAAGAAAGATTATAGAAATAAACATTTTGAAGGTTTATGTAATAAATATTAGAATAAAGAAAGGTTTATTACAATTATTTTCATATCGTTATTTAAGGACATTTTAATAACATTGGTTGCTTACCTGCCAGTAGCCTTGTTGTAGTTGCAGGACTTTGAGGTGTGGGAAGTGGTGAGACTGACTGACATAGAACAGTGGACGTAGAGCTCCTACACACAGGTGGCAGGTTAAAGGCCATCATACAACACTAGAGTAACTCAACCTCCACCAAGGCCCAACAATCTCAAATCAAGTCTGATCCAATATCAGACTAAATAGCTGTTTCAATTTATATTTAAAACACTCATAACTGCCAAATCATAATTTAAGATCTGTAACAGCCGACCCCCCCGGTAAGCAAACAAGCAAAAAAAAAAAAACAAGACTTGTCATGCTTAAAATATGCAGAGGAAAACTTGGGAGAAGCAGCCGCTAGATGTTTCTCTGTCGATCAGAAGAGAGTGAGAGATTGGCAAAAAAAATCTAACTGAGCTTCAGCATCTGTCCATCTCACGCCACCAAAATAATCTCTCTCTAGTGATGGGTTAAATGCAGAGGACAAATTTCAGGTGTGTTTCATGTCTAACAAATAAAGATTATTCTTCTACTACAGGTGTTACTTATTGCCCACTCATTCAGCCTGATTAGATCTCTTCTCAGAGCTGTTTGGGTGTGTACAGCGTTGCTCCATTGGTCTGCCTTAGCCTGTTAGTTTCCCTTTGTCTTTTGTACTCTGCTGTCACATTTATCACTTTAGGTAAATGACCTCCTCCAGAAGGCCAAACAAACCTGAGCAACGCTCTGCTTGGCCAGACGACATGAAAAGGTTGTCAGGCCCTTAAGTTGTGGTAGGACTGGTTTTAATCTTACTTGTGAGACAGCTCGGAAGAAAAATGAGTCCACAGAGAACGTTAACACACTGCCACCTCTCATCAGGAACTGGGACCTGCTGCCCTCCCTGCTGCTGTCTGTCAGGCAGCTGTAATCAAAAATCAAAGCACAACGCATCAAAGAAGACATGTGGAGTGACAAATAAGTAACTGCAAAAAGTTGTGTGACTGCATGTTCTTGCACACACCCGTTTGTGATAATGTCCACTCTGGGCATGCTGTTTGGGTCTTTGGAGCCTGTGGCATAGCATGAGTCCACATAAAGCCTCTCTCCAGCCAACAGAGGTCCTGTCTGGGCAACAAAATACACCAGCTCCCCTAAAAAGAACCCTTGACCTGGGAGAAGGGGCTCCCACTGGGCTGTAACACACGTGATGCCAATTCAAAGCATACAATTTAAGACATTTGCAGCCAACATGTCATCTTGTGCAAACTGTACCCACACTTAAGCCTTTTTAGATACATTAATCATGTTACCATTGCAGACTGTGAGGCTGAAATGTAGTTTACTCCTGACACTCTTCATAAAAGTCACATGCTGAACTTGAGGTCTGAAGCCAACCTGATAAGAGTAGTGAAACCTGAAACAAAAAAAATCAGTATTAGATGACAGAAATGAAACCTGGACCATGTGCTTTGACGCATCTGGTACATCACTTCCAAGGCTGATTAAAAAACAAAGTCACTGGGCATTTTGTGCATCGATACTCAAAGACATTTCTTACAACACAAAGGTTTAAGTCTTTTCCCAGTAAATAACTCCCAGTAACATGCCATCTTCAGTTATTCTTACAGAGGACTGACAGAGCTTTGTCACATGGTGACATGACAGTCAGCAGAAGCCCAGTTTCAGGAAAACCAATGAGTTTGTGGTGACAACTGCTGGATGTCTTTTAGTGCCTACCAACAATTGTGTCCATGTTCTTGAAATGTGAACAAATTATTGTTGAGCCTTGTCTCAACGAAAATGTTTAAGTTTGCGACAGACAGAAGTAAGACTGCTGTCATAAGGCTGGTGAAGATTCACAGCGCCAGTGTCCCTTGGTGGCTGCAGTCCATCGTAACAAGATGGTTATTGTTATTCACCTCACCTGTTAGTCCTTTTAATGATTGGTGGATTTTTTCCTTATAGTTAAGGATTTCCTGCTGTTTATAGACAATGCCCTTCTGATGAAATGATAAAAACACCACTGTTTTGTACTTTTTTGTAAATAAAGTTACCAAACTTACAGTAACACACGAAATAGTGGGAATGACACATGGTCAACCTGAGAACAAAATAGTCCACTTAAATATTATATGGTTACCTTAATCTTCACTTTGTGAAAATCTCAACAGTCACATGATGGTGTGATGTTTATGAAACTGATCATCAGGCAACATGACTGAGTGTGAGTGGATGGTGACCACAAGCAGAAACTTGTGTCCTGCTTTTGGGTCACAGACTGGCTCATCGCTCCATGAAAACCCGAGATACACAGTGACAGGCAACCTTTTTAATAGCAGTGGATGGGACGCGTTAACTACCTGTTGTAATGGCAGTGGATGGGGAGGGTAAGTGGTACAACTCTGATGACCGAGGCTTGTGGAGGTGGAGTATAACGTAGTGAAAAGGTATACACAAGCCTTCCCTGACTGACCTGAAAGAAAAAAATTCAGAACAACATGATCACATTTTTCAGTCCATCTAAAATTTACAATATTAGTCTGAGGTTCACCACCTTAGGTTCCTGCTTTGCTTTCCTTAAAATATTTAAAAGGAATGCAAAAAGTCTTACAGTCAGTCAATCCATGCTGCCTCACAGAACTCACTTTTCCCAGCTCTGAAGCTATAATTAGCTCAATCTGTTGCACTCATTATCTTTTTGCAGGACCAAATCAATTATAGTAGGGATGTCGGGGCGATCTGGGCATTTTTCCACTGATCGGAATAGTCAATTTTGAACTGGACCCAAGCCCGATTTTTTTTTTTCCTACGTCAGAGCGCAATATATGGCAGAACTCAGAGCGTAGCGTTACTCTGCCAAACTTGTGGATGAAATGTCTGCAGTGTGGAAATAACTTAATTAGAAAGTGAAAGCAGTCCAACAGCGACATGTAACATCTGCTATACGGCTGTTTCGCGGAGCTGCATTTAATACTTAAGCAATATTACCCTCGAGGGTGTGCTTTAACGTCATTTAGGCACGACAGTGATGCGGTCAGGACCGAGGCGAGTGTGCGTCACGTTTCCATGGAAACACATGGGGTCTGACTAATAACTGAAACAAAATCAGTCATGTCAGTAGACTCATATGTGTAATGGAATGTAGTTTACCACTCCAGCAAATAATCCAGCCCTTAGTAACGACCTAGCAACAGAAAGGATTTTCTAGTCCCAGATGATCAACCCTGAGCTGACGTTAATGTTTTATCGCGGTCTCGGAATTTCCCGAACACCGTAAAATACTAAATAATAGCTGGGGTGTTTATTTGTTTAAGTCACTTAACAGACCAGGCGGCAATTTGTTACAAGCATTTAATTCCTTCCTCTCAAAAATCCGGGATGAAAATGTCACAAACTTCGCCAGCTTCTCGGCAAATTCTCTGGCATCCTTCTGGGCAATAGTTGTCTAAGTGAAGTTGTTACAGCAGAGGAAACGATTCAGCGACCAGCACGGCTGCAAACTCCTCATCTCTGCTGTCATTCATGGCGGCGGACATTTGTTTCTCCATCACCCTGATAATTTTGTGGGACACTATCTTGTGGCGTGCCCGTTTGCTGATAACTCATCACCGCATGTTTATCTCAGACTCCTTGTTAGCCTTCTCCCTCCCTCCACCAGGCAGACTGGCCCTGCTGCTGTCCTCCTCGGACAGCTCCGTTTTATTTTTTTCGCCAATCTCTCACTCTCTTGGGGTCGACAGAGAAACGTCTAGCGGCTGCTTCTCCCGAGTTTTCCTCTACATATTTTACGGCAGAACGTTTGAATTTCAAGCCATACTTTTTTTTAATCTTTTTTGCTCCAGCTCTGACAGTTACTACGTTGCCATGGAGATGGATAAACACAGACTTGGCGGAGTAATATTTTGAGTAATGAGTCAGGCGTGCTGTCATGCTGATTTGAGCACGGTCAAAATGTCTTGTTGACCAATCAGATTGCTTGGTCGGAACTACTTGTTGTATAATACACATTTGATACAGCATAAAGAACTAACACTCAAAGAATACAACGTGTTCACTCGAGCAGTACAGGCAAAGACACCGAAGCAGCGAACACTCTCTAAAGGAAAGAGAAATATCCTCGAGACAGCGACATGGCCATAAATATTACAGAGAAGGTAATTAAATTAATCACTCTGGATAACCAGCTCTTCTCTGTGGTAGAGGATCAGGGCTGTCTTCGTCATCTGGAGTTTTTGAATCCCTATGCCCTATCATCTCGGCATTACATTACATTTTTGAGGTATGCGCACCAGTTTCGTGGGTCTCATCCAGCAAAGCTTGTAAAACAGGCAATCGAGGAGATGCTGAATGCTGTGAAATAGACAAGCAACGACGTCCACGTCATTTTATGTGACAACGTAAGGAATATGTAAAAAAACAGATATGGAGGTACCAAGTGTGGGCTGAGTCTCACACACTTCAGCTGCTGTACACGAGGGTCTGCTGTCACAGTGCAGCGTCACAGACTCACCTGCTAACACAAGGAAGGTGGAGGCTAATGTTGGAATAGCATATGCAGAATAAGAAAGAGCCATATGAAAGTATTTACTTTGTTTCAACAAAATAAAAAAACTATAAAGGAACTTTATAATGTTTCTTAATGCAGCTGTTTTATCCAGGACAATATTAGTTAAGTATCGGATCAGGACTCGGTATCAGCAGATACTAAATATTAAAAAACTCGGATTGGGGTAAAAAAAAAAAAAAAAACCTGATTGGGACATCACTAATTTATAGATGTGATTGAACTTCATTAAAAAGGGATATTCCGGTCTAAGTTTAATCCATGGTCGAACACACCATGACACCGAGTAAGACCCCCCCTCTAGAGATCAAGTTTTCCGACCACTAGCTTGTGTAGTTTTAGCCACCTCAACAAAGACCTTGCGATAACAATACACTGCAGTCTATGCCTCCAACAAGAACCCACCATCAAAAAAGCCACTCATAGCTACAAACAATGCTCAGAACAGCACCAAACTTCAGCAATAGTACAAATAGGGTCCCAGCACAGAGTTCGAGGCATCAAACATCTGCTAGTTTTGCCGGTGGTGCTGTTCTGAGCATTATTTGTGGCGGAATATCCCTTTAACAGTAGACAGATTCATCATTTAGTTGCAAGAAGTTAAAACTTGTGGACATCTTTGAAAATGTCACTGTCTGGATGCTTCAGCTTTGTACAAGCATTTACTGTCTCATCAAACATATTTTAAGCATTTAAAAAAAAAAAATCCTGCAACCTTCATTGTTTACATCCATTATTGCATCTTCTACCTGCTCATTGCAGGTGAATTTGTTTCCTGCAAAGTTATTGCAACAGGTGGTCATGTTGGCTGGCATGTATATGAAATAGGGTGTCAAACCAGTGAACAGTAAACAAAGGCAACAGAAGGCATTGATACAAACACTGCTGCTGGCAGAGTACCTGGTCCCCAAGGCCTTTATCACCACATATCTGTCAGCTGTTAATGGGAAAAGGCCACATTGAGGTTAAGGTCTGATTTGGATTATTATATGTCCCCTGTTAAAGTCCAAGTGTTGTCATTTTCTGAATTACAGCAGAGACTCTTGCGCATGTGAACACGTCAGTGAAGCTATGGATATGTAACTGCTGATGAGGGATCTGCTTCTGTCAGTGACAGGTGAACATCTATCATGTGAACATCTGTGTGGACACTGAGCTGTGATCTGCCTGCATGACTGTTGAGTGGTGTCCTGACCTCAGACTGTCCGCCGCACTCCGTCAGGCCGGAGTGAAAGTACAGGAAGCGGAGGCTGGTCCTGCTGGCTTCACACCAACCCAGTCGGAACTGGGTCGGAAGGGTCCAGGGGCGCAGCTGGAAGCGGTCCATGCGCACGGATATTTGATCGATACCGCACCAGACCTCCACAGCGCGTGTTCCGGTCCCGGGGACGCTCTGCTGCTGTCTGGTTGGCGGTAAGAGCAGCACAGTTAGTCCGGCGGGAAGCGCGCTTCTATGGGGAACCGGCCGGAACAACTCGGGTGCTACAAGCGGCCCCGCTGACTGCTGGAACATGGGCAGGTAGTAGAATGAAGAGCGCGGGGCATCAGTGTGCGTCTCGGACCATGTCGCGTGCTGAACCGGACCTCCCAGGGTACCACGAAACAACGTCCACAGAAGCCACGCGCGCACCGACATGATGTGAAAACAAGAGCAACCAAGCCGCCGCAGTTTGACCTCACCTGCCCTCAACTTCATTAAGACACCTGCTGCTGATTGGACGGAGCAGCCAGTTTAAGATGATGTATTTACTGACGTGTCTGAGCCAATCATGCTTCAGGCATTCACACTGAGCTCTCAAGAGCCCCAAGCCCTTTCATCCTTCTACTTTTAAGACTTTTTTCCTTTTCAGTTTTCAAATATTCAACTTTTTCAACAAAAAAATGTACAATTGAAAAATCTTCAAATCCTCTTCAAACGCACCTGACTTTCAACCTGTTTCTTGTCCCTCAGACTTTGACCTACAGACACCATTCCATCTTTTAATAAGTAAGAAAGACTTTGAACTATTTGGCTATGTATTCAGCTTTTTAAAATCTTTTACGATTTTGAAATCATCACAGTTTTAGTTTTAAGGATTTTTAGCTCGTCTTCTGATTTTAGTATGTGTGTAATGCATGAGCTAGAGTACTGGTGAAGCTATCTAACAGTGGCCCTGAGGATCGTAACACTCACACTAACAGGGGACTTGAAAGTAAACAGGGGACATTTTTCAGGTCCCCTCTTGCACTTGCCTTCAATCATGCTAGAATCATGCCTAAAGCCTGCTGGTAAAATTTTTTCATATTTTCCAAGAGGGGACCTGAAGGTGTGTGAGTGTTTAAATCCATAATTAACACTCTCCTGGCAGACTGGAGCAGGAATTGTCAGGATTAACTCAGGCCCCGTCCACACGGGCGAAAACGATCTTTTTTTTCTCCGTCTTCCTCGTCATCGTTTTAAGAATATTTGCGTCCACACGACTGCACTGACAAAGACCGAAAACGCTGTAGTTCATATTCCAGGCCTATAGGTGGCGCTTGACATTCACCAAAATCGGAGAAGAAGACACGGAGCATGCGCATTAAGCTTGCACGCTGTAAACAAACAGACAGTAGACAGAGAAACCGAACAAAACAAGAAGATGAAAATGGCTAGTGCAAGGAAACCAGAATCGTTTGTGAGGACCGGTACTGAGGTCGAACTGCTGCTGGGACTCACACTCAACTACAAGGCATGTGAGTTGCAAGAAAGGCTCAATATCTTTTGCGGCACGAACACGAGCATGTAGTCCGCCATTGTTGTTATGAGACGTCGCGGGATGGGGATGGCGTCATTGTTTTGGAAAGTATGCGGATTCGCCGTCCACATAAAAACGGGAGGGCTGTGTTTCGGATTTCCCCACCCTGAGACCCTTTTTTCAAAAAAGTGCGTTTTCAGGCACTGCCTTTTCAGGAGCCGTATGGACGGTCGGCCAAAACGATGCAATATGTGTGCGTTGTCGTCTGGACGGGGCCTCACACACGTCGTTTTCAACACTCATGAATATGACTGGCCTGCATCGTCAGCGGGTCGTTCAGACTGCAGAGGGACACTAATGCATTTGACTGGCATGCAGCCCCAGAGGGCAACCAGTCTCTTAAAAGATATAATTAAATAGAGAAAGCAAAGCTTACATGATTCCGGCTCTACACTGTATTAAAATAAAAGGGTACCCACAGAGCAGAACAATAATATTGATTTTCACAATTATGAAAAAAAAATAGGAAGAAACTGGAAAACCAGAATATAATCACAAAAAATAAATTAGCAGTAAGATCATTTCATTTTCTTTTTTGGTACAAGAACACAGTAACATCAATAATATTCATGAGAATGTTTTTTTTTTTTTTTTAAGAAAGCTAAATAGGTTTTTTATTAAGCTTATAAAAAAAGATTGAGGTTCAGCTTTCGTAGATGTCTTAAGTTTCAAGCCAAACACTAATCAAATAAACAGCCACCGAAAAGGCAGGACAGTATCAAGTAATTTAGAGGAAGAATATAACTGGGATAAAATTAAAATAATTAATTTGTTTAATAATTAACAGTTAAGTTGGTCCACTGTGTAGAGTTGCATTAGTCCCTTTCTTTGCCTGTACAAAATGACACAAGTTCCATGTTGGATGGTATTGAATGACACTTATCCTGTGGCTGTCTGTTTTTCTGTATATTTCTACAGTGTTTTCAGTGCCCAACAATGTTCGTATTATACAATGTTCAGGTTATTATAACTACAAATAACAAAAAACACAAAAACAATACAGAGCTGTGTCAAGCCAAAGTTTATTTAAAGTGCTTTTAAATCCACACACACACCTAAACTGAGAGTTTCTCTCTTGCTTTTGCTGTACTCCTAACAATACCTCAGTGATGAGTGCTTTTTGGTGTAGTGCAAAGTTAAAATATATCACTGTTTAAAAAACTGGAGTTAATAAATAAGTCTAGATATATATTTAAAAAAACGTTTCAATGTTATGACAGAGTGCTGTTTACATGACTACACATTTTATGATACTCTGATGCTCCGTTCACATGAAAAACCAATGTTTGGACCCTCACACTGATGCTCCGTAACGCGAGCTCCCAGTATTCAGGCACATCACACTGTTAATCCAGAATGTGAGCTCTCAGGATACCAGTGCACAGTATTAATAATCTTAATACTGTTGGTTAAACTGTCAGTTGATAGCTGTTATTTTATTGTGCACAAAATATTTCACTGCCTTCCAGTCTCACCTTTATCCCTTAGAGTCTGGTGTTCTTTTAGGAATTTTAGGAATAGACATTCCTCTTTTCCTGAGGTCTTTATTTCCTTCAGGGAGCCCTAGAAGTAGTGTTCAACAAGTTCTCTTTCCATCTTTGACCATTGCCTTCTGGATTTCCCAGAAAATAAAAGAAGAAATAGCGTGAATAAATGGATGACTGAAAATGACCACCATCAATTATTGTCAACAAAAGTAATTATGTTTCATAGAAATAATCTTTCAAACCAATGGAATAACGTAACGCTTTGACTTGATGGTGAATTCTCAACTTCCCCTGATGACTTTCTAGAGGTAGCAGCCCTGTCTTCAGAGCCTCCATGCACTGAGTTTCCTGAAACCATGAATAATTGAAAATCACGCTGCGTTTAGTGAACAGATTTTTCTTTACCCTGATACAGCCTGTTGTGCATGACCTTACCATTTCGACTTGAGGTTGCTGTCTGCTCAGGCAGGACATCTTCTGCATCTGTGTCACTGTCCTCCTCTTCAGCTGCAACAAAATATTTAAAGCTTATATTACACACAAGTTTTCTTTTCACCAAGTACACTGTCTTTGATTTCTTTAACAAAACAATAAAAACAGATATTCCTAATATCTAAGTTAACCTAACCCTATTTTTTCAAAATAGTAAAAGAATACATTTTTATGGGCACTGCCTTTCTTCATACACATTTACCGAATGCATTTTTTACCACCTCAGGTTACATAATTGAAACGTTAATTACCAATTCACACACAAAAACATTTATGTGCTTACTTTATTTATATTCACACTGCCGGAGTTGTTTGTGGTTCCACTGTAGCCAGACTGTTGTGTGAAACCTAAATATACATTAAAATATGGTTTATTGTTTCCACCATAGTGTTCTAAGGATAACAGTTTTCTAATACACACACAGGGGTCATGCCATACCAGCTCACCTTGGCAATCCCAGTTTATGTCATGGAATTTCTTAAAAAACGTATGTAAAGATGTATCTTAAATTAATTGGACCTTGTAAAATACTATAGCTGCAATCCAAATACTTTATAAGTAATTCATGTTTGAGGTTTGGCCCGCTACGCTAAATTTGAGCATTTTTAGTGATTATTGTATGTGTATTCTAAATATTATTATTATTAGACTGGAGAAAAACAACACCAAGGACGTATGGAATGGGATGAGAGAGATACAGTGCCTTGCAAAAATATTCTCCCCCTTTGAACTTTTCCACATTTTGTCACATTTTAACCACAAATGTAAATGTATTATATTGGAATTTTATGTGATAGACCAACACAATGTGGTGCATACTCGTGAAGTGGAAGGAAAATGATACATGGTTTAAAACAATTTTTACAAATAAAAAAACAGAAAAGTGTGATGTGCAAAAATGTTCATCTCCCTGAGTCAATACGTTGTAGAGCCACCTTTTACTACAATGACAGCTGCAAGTCTTTTGGGGTAAGTCTCTGCCAGCGATGCACATATAGAGACTGAAATATTTGCCCATTCTTCCTTGCAAAATAGCTCAAGCTTATTCTGATTGGATGGAGAGTGTCTGTGAACAGCAATTTTCAAGACTTGCCAGAGATTCTCATGTTGATTTAGGTTTGGACTTTGACTGGGCCATTCTAACACATGAACATGCTTTGATCTAAACCATTCCATTGTAGCTCTGGCTGTATGTTTAGGCTTGTTGTCCTGCTGGAAGGTGAACCTCTGCCCCAGTCTCAAGTGTTTTGCAGACTCTAACAGGTTTTCTTCCAAGATTGTCATCTATTTCGCTCCATCCATCTTTCCATCAACTCTGTCCGGCTTCCCTGTCCCTACTGAAGAAAAGCATCCCTACAGCATGATGCTGCAACCACCGTGTTTCACGGTGGGGATGATGTGTTCAGGGTCATGTGCAGTGTTGCATTTAGGCCAGAAACGTCAAACTTGGTCTCATCTGACCAGAGCACCTTCCTCCACATGTTTGTTGTGCCCCCCACGGCTTGTGTCAAACTGCATGGCTTTGTTTCAACAATGGCTCTCTTCTTGCCACTCTTCCATAAAGGCACGATTTGTGGAGTGCATGACTAATAGTTGTCCTGTGGACAGATTCTCCCACCTGAGCTGGGGATCTCTGCAGCTCCTCCAGAGTTATCATGGGCCTCTTGGCTGCTTCTCCAATCAATGCTCTCCTTGCCCGGCCTGTCAGTTAAGGTGGACAGCCTTGTCTTGGTAGGTTTGCAGTTGTGCCATATTCTTTCCATATTCAGGTGATGGATTAAACAGTGCTCTGTGAGACGTTCAAAGCTTGGGATATTTTTTTCATATCCTAACCATGCTTTAAACTTCTCCACAACTTTATCCCTGACCTGTCTGGTGTGTTCTCTGGGCTTCATGATGCTGTTTGTTGTATGTTCTCTAGCCAACCTCTGAGGCCTTCACAGAACAGTTGTATTTACAGAGATTAGATTACACACAGGTGGACTCTATTTACTAATTAGGTGACTTCTGAAGGCAACTAGTTACACTGGATTTTACTTAAGGGTATCAGAGTAAAGGGGGATGAATACTTTTGCACACCACACTTTTCTGTTTTAAAAAAATTAAAACCATGTATTATTTTCCTTCCACTTCACAATTACGCACCACTTTGTGTTGGTCTATCACATAAAATCCCAATAAAATACATTTACATTTGTGGTTAAAACATGACAAAATGTGGAAAAGTTCAAGGGGGGTGAATACTATTGCAAGGCACTGTAAGTGGCTTCAAGAGGAGAGGTGCAGGAGCAGGTAAATGAACGATGAGCAAACGAGTTCAACCTTTGACTCTACCTCCCCCTGCACCCCTGCTGCTCATCTGAGCAACAACTCCAGGACAAAATCCACACAGCTCCCACAGCCCCACACCATCCCCCGCAGCAGACACCACATCCCTCACGACCACCCCCCTGCTATTACCCACCACAAACCCTGCCACATCCCCCACCCCTACAT
This sequence comes from Diplodus puntazzo, assembly GCA_963678695.2. NCBI lineage: Eukaryota > Metazoa > Chordata > Actinopteri > Spariformes > Sparidae > Diplodus > Diplodus puntazzo. Next base: position 33,547,317 of record OZ023160.1, read on the forward strand.
GACATGAACGATGAGGAGTTCTGAATTCTGAGTGAGTTGGCATGGAATTAACCTCAAATAAAAAACAGAATGTTTAAGGTGAAGAGAGTGTTAGTCTTGGCACTTACATGTGAAAACCTGAAGGCATTCCTCAATGGTTGGACGTTCTTCAAATGAACTTTTCAGCATTCTGGTAATAATATCCTTTAGGCTCATCCATTTTTCTTCACAATGAAGAGTAAAGTTGCCTATTCGGATATTTTGAGAAGGCCCAAGTGGATCACTGGAGTAGGGTGTTCTGGTTTGATAGGGATGTTGCCCATCAGTCAGGATGTAATGCACCAAGCACCCCGCTACCTAAAATGTAATGTAATGAAATTGAAATAATGTCAACTAACAGTCACCAAAACCGCTTTTTACATTAAACTATTTGCATTTACCTAGTCAAACTGTAGAGAATGAGTAATAATAACAATAATTTAAATAAAAATCAATAATGAGTTCTTCTGACTATGCAAGACAACTTCAAATGGTATATTTTCCCATATTACATTTGAGAAATCCAAACTCAGTGGTCATGGATCGAAATAGCATCATGAATTACATTCAAATGAACATTTTAAAGCTCAACTCACTTGGATATCGGATTCCTTCCTGTACTTGTATTGTAGGCCTCCAACATCCTTGTAACTGGACCGAAGTGGTCTGTGCAAGAGCCTTTATTCTGCTTGGTCCAAAGTCTGTGAAATACAGTTTGTTGTTGATGTCTGTAGAAAGCAAAAATACTCGTCATTCATACGCCCATTAAAGGTCATCTACAAAATCACAACCAAACATGATCAAAATGCATAATACAGGTTATATTTAATCTATAAACTTTTACCAAACAAAATATTTTCAGGCTTCAGGTCTCTATGCAAAATTCTGGTGGAGTGGAGTTCCTCAGTAGGCTTTGTCTCTCAGGAAGATTCTTCTTTTCAATCAGTTCACCTAGATTGTATTATATAATTTGATGACAACATGAAAGCCTCAGTGACTTCATGAAAGCAGTAGTAGTTACTGTACTGCCAAAATTCAAATGTTCAATGGAGTTGAAGTCAGGTGAATGGGGGGAAACTCAATGACAGTCAGGACTCCATTTGTCTTTAAGTACTTTAAGTACACTTACTATGGCTAGATTAAAGGTTTATAGGGGGGCAGTACATCAGACTCTAAAACACTAGACAGAAACTGGACTAGTTTCCAAAACACGACCAGGTAGAACCAAAGGGACCACACCATCAGAAGATCAATATATCAATTAATGGGACCTTGCAAAACCATATAGCTGTGCTCAAAATACTTTTTAAGTTAGGGATTTTTTAAATTTAAGACAAAGTTTCAGCATTTCTGTGATTATTTGTGTGTGTTCTAAGCCTCAGCACCTTTTTGGGTCAAAATAACCCCAAGGTCGGTGTTTCACCTCTGAAGCTATATTTGGCTATATCTATGTAGTTTTTTTTTTATGGAGGACAGAAACAAAAAAGCTGCTTTAGCATCAATTATTGAAATGAAAACATGTGGCCAAGCTTCAACAGGGTGTCTTGGATGTTCAGGACAAATTTCAATCCAATCCAGGAAAGATGGAGGAGCAGTTTAGGGAAATGAGCAAACGAGTTCAACCAGTTTTTCACCAGGTATAATCCAGCTCCCCCACCTGCAGCAGCCCCCTACTGCTCCTTGGAGCAACAAATCCAGGACAAAAACCACAAGGATTCCATCATACAAACAAAGAATCACTAAATGCGTAATTATGGTCTGAGGCTTAAACCTCACAAATTCTTTACTCAAAAAGTATTTGGAGTACAGCGCTAGGATTTCAGGGTCTCATGAATTTTCAATAAGTTTCAACACGATTATTTTCATGAAAATCCATGAAATTTAGATTATTACATTTAACACATATGCAAAATGGAGGTGTTTTGACTAGTGGGAAAAACCTTTGACTTTACTGCATCTACTCTAAAGCATGTTGATATTAACAGACTCAACTGATTCATTCATACAGAGGTATATAAAAATGTTGAACTTAACAATCATTTTAGCCGCGAAGCTGGTAGAAGGCAGAAATGGGCCAATGTTTGAAGAGTAGAAGAGAAGAGATTTTGAAGAAGTCTGTAGTTGCCAAAGGCTGGCAAACCTTCTGTGAAAAAGGCCCAGAATATATACAGAATCCTGAGCAGATATCTGGACAGTGATTGGTTCCTGAGGTTAGGGGATGTAAATGTGTGTTGCCACAGTAATGCAAATGATATTGAGCAGAAATCTGGACAGTGATTGGTTCACTTGGTTAGGAGTATGACGCAAATGTTCGCCTTTGTTTGCAAAACAAGGTCATGTAAATTCAAGTAGACCACAAGCATCTTTTGTCCAGCTCTCAACTTGAGGCCACATGTCACTCTCTTAGATGAAATGAATTGTCTTACAGTGTATCTACTACTTTGGGAAGGAAAAAATATATGAAATAACACATGATTATGAAGTAGATTGTGAAGTAATTCCGTTTTTGTTCAGAAAAAAGCCCACAATGTTCGCACGCATCACCCACTCCAGCATCAAACAACACTTGATGAACACTTGATCAGTCACCCAGTGTGAGTAACCCCCTGACTCCAAAATCATCCACTCCCAGACTTTACACTTACAGACTAAATTGCACTTTATATGCCTTATAATGTCTTATAATATCTTATCAAGTTCAGTATCCTACCTCTACATAATTGAACAACATAAATCCTCTCTGTAAATAATATAATATAACATAATTTAATATAATTTAATATAATTTAATATAATATATATGGTAGTCTGGACCGCTGAACACTTTACGTACTTATTTACTTATTTATTTTTATCCCATTCTTTAACTTACTGGTCTGTGTTGTTCTTATTCTTTCTAGTTGAATGGTGGTTATGTTATGTTCAGTTCTTTTTTTTTTATTACTTAATATATTGTAAAATTAATGACTCTACAAAAATAAAGAAACAAGGAACAAAACACAAGAAGTGGGCACAGATGTGCAGAAAAAAAATAAGCAGGAGGAAGCTGAATCATAATGACAACATATGTAGGGGGGTAGTATGTGTGTGCGTATTTATGGGGGAGTGTTGAAATTGTTGCCGTTTTAATTCTGTAAAGCACTTTGTGCTACATTACGATGTATGAAAAGTGCTCTATAAATAAAGTCTGATTGAAGTCTGAATTGAGGGGGAGACATTACCAAGATAAATTTCACAAAAATCATGTTTAATCTCAAAGCTTGCTATTGATTTAATGTCTTCCACTACATCCCGGCAGTAGCGTCATATAATTGGGCAGTCCCAGAAAACATGATTTGCTTGAGCATTTCCACACTCTCTCCAGCACCATCCATAACTTGACTGACCTTTCTGAAGCTGTTTAGTTTAGATTTGTATGCGTCAATCAAAGTGTTTATTAAATCAGAGCTGCCTTCCCCTGTTGTTTTTATATCACAGATATAATGAGCTCTAACTTGAAGGTATCTGAAGAAGTCTTGATTTTCTAAGTCGACGTTGTCTTTAAGTTTTTAAAAACAGTCCAGTCTCCCTTTATCAGAGATAAGACAATACGTTGTGATACCTTTCGAGAGCCACTGCTGAAACACCCATCCATCTGCGCAGGTTTAAAATCTTTATCATGTGCCACCCCTTGTAATATTTTGATGTGATTTCCCAGTTTGTTTTTACGACATTCTGCAACCAGATGTTTAGGGGTGTTTTTGTCCAACCACTTAAACTGTGCTTATGCTGTAAGTAAAGATTTCTGTCTCCAAGCAAGCTCTGGAAGGGAATGTCCAGTTGGCTTAATTCTAGACTTTTCCATTTAGCATTGTAATATGGGTTGCACAGATAAATCATCTTTTTTCCCCCTAAGGGTTTGCGGGGCTTACTGGGGCCAAATCCAGTTTTACACAATGGGCGTAGGCCAGGGTTCACCCTGAATGAGTTGCCAGCTCATTGCAGGACCCTTACTGATGGCAATGGCTGCCTCACAAGGTGCCAACTGCACATCAGGAGCAACTTTGGGGTTCAGTATCTTGCTCAAGGATACTTCGACATGTAGCTCAGTCCCACCCCGGGGAGCCAGGATTCGAATCAGCGATCCTCTGTTCACTGGTCCACCAGCTCTACCCACTGAGCTACAGCTGAACCCAACCCAGATAGCATTCTCTTCCAATTTGTCAACTGTTTTTCAGGTATTTCTATTGGCATTGACAGAAAAAGAGAAAGCATTCGTGGCAGGATGTTCATTTTGACAATATCTAATCAAATATGTAAGTCCAGTGGTAGTAAACTCCATTTATTAAGTCTGTCTTCATCTCTTTGGTAATTGGCAGATAACTAGTTGGTTAGATGGTGGATAAATCCCTTGGAATTTTTATTCCTAAATATTTAATGATGTTATTCTCCCATTTAAAATTGCAAAGGTTATTTGTTTGTAGTTAAATGAAATAACTTATGTTTCATGAATGTTTACTTCATCACCCAAGTAATAGCCAAATGTTTTCAAGGAGTACATTAGTTTTGGTAAACTTAAATCTCGCTGCGAAAGAGTGATCAATATGTCATCTGCAAAAAGGCAGGTCTTAAACACAGTGTCTTTAATCCAAATTCCTCTTATGTCCTGGTCTTCTCTAATAGCCTGAGCCAGAGGTTCGATAAATAGTGCAAACAAGGTCGGACTTAAGGGACACACCTGCCGACAGCCTCTTTCAAGTGGCACAGGGTTAGTCAGACAACCATTTATTTTGATTCTGACTGAGGGGGAATAATATAAGTTTTTTAGATATGAGATGAATTTAATATCAAAGCCAAATCTTTGTAATGTTAAGTGTAAATATTCCCAGCTAACTGAATCGAATGCCTTTTCGGCGTCGAGGCTGAGAACAATGGATTTATCTTCATTTTTGCTCATATGCTCCATGAAATGTAAATCTTGTGTCTGTCTGGTTTTAAGGAACCCTGTCTGGTCCTCAACTATTATTTCCGGAATAATATTTTCTAATGTTTTTGCGATTATTGAGGCATATAGTCTATGGTAGAAGTTTAAAATAAATATCGGCCCGCATGAACTACACTCAGATTTATCTTTCCCCACCTTAGGAATTACATAGATGATGGCATGTTTCCAAGAAGCTGGTGTTTCTCCTCCATTAAGAGTAAAATTAAAGCATTTCATTAATGCTGGTGATAGTAACTCTCTAAATGTTTTGTACCATTCTGCAGAGTATCCATCCTCACCTGGCATTTTATTTGATTTGAGTCTCGAGATAGCATTATCCAGGTATGTTTCTGTTAATGTTGACATCTATGTGAATGAATGAATGAATGAATAATTTTATTTCGAACATAAAAAAAGAGAAAAAAAAACATATAAAATAAATCTCACGTTGTAGTGTCCCAAAAAACAAAGCCAATATTCAAATTTAAAACAATGTATGCTCGAAAAGGAGCAGGAGGAAGCCAAGCTTTGTACATTGTGAACGAAAAGAAAGAAATAAATGACATGATATGTGTTCAAAATAACTTGACACTTAAATTAAAACTTAACAAAATATTACCACTTGTAACAGTTAAAATTATACTGACAGCAAATTTGTTTGGCCAGCATGAACAAAAGTGTATATTTTGGATTGAAAAAATGAGCACTTACTCTTTCCTCCCTGCAGTTGCTCTGCCATGCTTATCTTTTCCGATATCTGTCACTCTCTCTGAGCATGCTCAAAGTCATGACATAAGTGTGATTGAATAATCAGGATCAAATCAGTAACCAGCATTGCTGACATCAACCAATTACAGAGTATTTATTGGTTTTGAGCCAGAAACATGACATGACCATTGGGTCCGAAGGAGTTAATTCCCCAAGTGTTTGTCTCCTTCCACTATTGTGTTGTTGTAGTTACTGTCTTAAAAAAATCAACGCGATGGTCAGCCCCCCTGACCAAGACTACAGCGAACTTTCCCCAGAAAACAGCATCCCTCCATCCCTGAGTCAGACAGCGTCCTGTTTACTGATGGCAATTATGTAATTATGTAATTTAGAGCGAAAAACGTAACTTTGTCACATTCCAGGATGATTGGTGGGTCAAGATCTTAATCACTACACATTATAGCTGGATCGATATAATTAAAACAGTCAGAGGGTACATTAACAGGAGGACAACGGGGCAAACACATTGAAAATAAAACACAGATCTCAACGTCATGATATGTATCATCATGCCTCTTTTGGATCTGCAGCGCTGGCTTTCTGTGTGAATTACACACTGGTTCTTCTTTACAGTGGAGCTGCTTGGTTCTGTGTGAACAAACAATGGCAGAGAATTGGCGAAACGCCACTGCGGCGATAATGCGGCGACTCTGTGTGAAAAAGCCTAGTGCTTGAACATGAAAACAACAATCTCACTACTGATCATCTTTATTTTAACTTTATCCAGCTTGTTCCTTTCTTAAATTCTTAAATTAACATTTTTTTCCCCCGCCTTCCTTGTACTTCATCACTTTCATAAAGACTGAAGCTTTTACCTGGGAAATCGACTAAAGTTGAACTTTATGTATTGGTATAAAAGAAAACAAAATTTGAAGAGACAATTCAGTTGAGTTTTTTTTTTCACAAGTGTTATTAATGCTGCTGTTTTCGTCTATTCATCCATGTTGGAGTGTGAGTGTTGCTCCATGCTATCCAAGACGAAATTTGTGCTGTAATATACTAGCTAACAGGGGAATCCTGGGGATGTTTCTGTAGCCCCATCCTCATCGATCCTGCACCAATTCTCTGCATCCTCCTCTGTTAAAGTCTCAGATGCCATGAGGGGAGAAATTACGCTGTGATCTTTTTGATTCAAATGTGAAAAAGGCTTGTGCTTAAGCATGAAAACAATGGTCTCACTACTGATGATCTTTATTTTAACTTAATCCAGGTTGTTCCTTTTTTAAATTTTTAAATTAACATTGTTTTTTTCTGCCTTCCCTTATTCTTTCACTTTCATAGAGACTGAAGCTTTAACCTGGGAAATCTACTAAAGTTGAGCTTAATGTATTGTTATAAAAGAAAACAATATTTGAAGACACAATTCAGTTGAGTTTGAGACACTCCATGTTGGAGTGTGAGCGTTGCTCCATGCTATCCAAGAGGGAACTTGTGCTGTAATATACTAGCTAACAGGGGACTCCTGGAGATGTTTATAATAGATCCATTCTTAGCAAAAGAAAGGAAACTATATTCCTTTTCCTCTTGACTTTATCCTGATTGTTTTTATCCTTTATTGGAAGTACTTGTTACTTCCTTTCATTCTGCTTGGCTCCTCATTTTAATACAGAGAAGATCTGGTAAATGGCTAAGTCATCCACTAGAGCTAAGCCTTAATATTTTGATATTAAAACAGGATGACAAAAGAGGTTTAAAGAATATAAATGGTATTATTTAGCAGATGAATATGCATTCCCCTTAAAATTTGTGTGCTGGTATAATTGATCTCTAAAATGTAACTCTAAGCAGGCTTGTACTATTATTTGTGCATGCAGCAAATTACTTACGATTTACAGGCAAAACGTATTCTCCATTTTCCAGAGAAATGTTTAAATATTTAAGTCATCAAAGTTAATTATCAGTTTCAGAAAGAAACAATGAAAATCTCTTTAGTAACCAAACTATCATTAGGTGAAAGAATGGGTGCAGACAGCTCCAATGCAGGATATGGAAGTCCCCTCATTGATAGGTAGACGTCGCTGAAGGATCCAAGTCCCCTCTTGGTTTTTTCTTTAAAAAAAGAACACATTTGAAGTAATATTATGGTAAAAGACCTTAAAAGAAGCTATACTATCCTATTTTTGTTTCTTCAAAATGACCAGAAACAGGAGTCCCCTCTTCGATACTGGAGCACGACAAGTGCACTGTTGGCCCTGTTGACGTGTATGTGTGTGTGTGTGAAATCATCGCTAGACTGGAGAGCAGCTAGAAAAACTGGAGAAAAAATTCTCTTCAGCTTGATTTACATCTCACATATTTTACTTCACATACACAATATATACATAGAAATGTAGGAAATCTTGTTGGCTTTCAGCTGATGGTCTTATTTCTTTATTTCTTAAAGTTTTGGTTGAGAGCAGATGGTACCAGTTTTATCTCCCTCATTTTCCACTCTGCAGAAATAAAGAGACACATCATAGATTTTAGCAATGTCTCCTGTTACTGTTATATTTTTGCCATAGCCATTACACTTTTTTCAAGACTTTGGGAAGTGTTTTTCTATGTAATTAAAAGTTGGCCCATTCATTCTCATGGGGACATTTTTAACTTTGGTTCTGCTACTGCTTCGGCTAACGTTTAGCTAATAGATCTACACTACTACTTCAACTACTACCACTACTACTGCTACTTGTACTACTCGACTCGTTCTTCTTTCCTCTTCTTCTTTACATACTTCTACCTCTAATATTGCAGCTCTTGTACCTGTTAAGTTTCTCCTCTTAATCCTTCAGCATCATTTGAATGTTTCTATGAACTGGCTTTGAAAACATTTGACATAAAGGAGGAAGTTAGAGATGGACGCAGTATTGACAGGGATGTGAGAGGTGTTTAACTACTTTCACTGAGCACATTTATAAATGTACTGATGTGCAACCATTACAGTTATGGGAATGGAAGCAATGCTGTTGCAGAATAAAATAAAACACTTTTAACATCTAACATCTTGTGTTTTTTTTTTTGCTGATTTATTTTTATGGTTTTCCTGGAAGAACAGAAACCACAATACAAACTATTGTTTGTAAAGATTTTGATGCACAGGTTTGTAAATCCAATACAAAGAGTTCTTGGTTGGAGTAAGTAGATGGTTAATATGGTCTGCAAAAATGAAAGATGCGCTGAGGGAACCCTTTCTAGATGTCAGGCCTGGACTAGAAATAGGACTCAGATGCAGAAATAAGGGCAATAAAATCAGGCTTTTATTGTGAAATATATTTCTTCACTTGAATTCTTAAGCAAAGTGACAAACCAATAGGCTATGAATAACAACTCTAATCTGCAGGGCGATAAACAAGAAACAAACACAACAAACAAATCGAGGCAGAAGACCTCAAATAAAAAAGGTAAAGAAACAGAAAATCACTCACAAGGAGGCAAAAGAAAAACCAGCACAGAACTAGAATACTCTGGCACACTTGGCTATGAAAAACTTACAACAAAAATTCACTCCAAATGAAGGAAGGCGAAAATGGCTATAAACATAAACTACTCTATCGACTAACTATGAAAATTTACGAAATAAAAGAGGCACTCCACCGGAGGCAGGCAAAACACTATAAACTTGACTTGGAATATTCACTGGGAAAATTTACAAACAAAAAGTCACTCATTTAAGAGGATCAAGATCTTAGAAATACAAACTTGGATGTCGCTGTGAACAAGAGGTGAGGGGTATTGCACAAAAAGTAGAATAAAGAAATCCCGGATATATGAGCAAGCGCGGCTTGACCTAGTCTGCTCGGCGCATCCTGGCTTAATTGGTTGCACGTTTGCCAAGCCAGGATGAAAAGGCGCGGCTATGTTAAGCCAGGTGTAGATAGTCGGGATAAGTGCGTGTCCACGGCATACTTAAATAGACCTCGCGATCGCTCACAGAATCACCGATGGGAACATGGATAAGAGTCGCGCTTCATATTTCACGGCCGCTGAACAACAGCTCCTGACGGAGTTCTATGAAGAGGTGAAAGACATTATAAGAAAAAAAGGCATTACCAGTGCCATAATTAAAGAACGAGAGAAAGCCTGGCACAAAATAGCGGACCGGCTTAATGCGTAAGTAGTTCAAAACTGTACATTAATAAACAGTGCTTCACTGGAACTGTCATGATTAGGCCACAATTAAAAAGGATTAAAGGAGATACTTTTAAAGTCCACTAATCAACTGTTGTACATTGTGCATGTTACTCAGGAAATGTAGAGTATGATTAAGTGCAAACAATTATCCACAATGTGTGTCGTTTAATCTACTTTTCTCATGTTAGGTTTTTATCTATTTTATCTTTCTCTCCTTCATAAAGAACAAACTTGTCTGGCTATAAAATGACCTGGCAGCAAGTTAAAATTAAATACAAGAACATTTTGCAGGCTGGTGACTTTGAAGTAGATAACAGTGAACAAATGAGGTGAATAGATTAGGTGTCTGCTGACATGTTGAATGTCTGTATGATTGTAGCAGTTAAATAGCACAGGGGGTGGCCCACCAAGCCAGGATACGACCCCAGCAGAGGAGCTGGCACTGGCCAGTGATGGAGGGGATCCTGGGAGGGACAGTAACAGACTCTGTCCCAGCCACAGAAACTGTCCTTTTCATACAAGGTACATATTGCAATAATACTGCACATGGAACACAGTAAAATAAATATATTATACTGTCTGACTTTGGATTTCCTTACAGTGTCCGGGAACACAGTTACACTTTTTGAGCCAGCAGAAGATGATCCAGTTAGTACATTGTATTCAAATCACAGGGTTGGTATGTCTTTGTTAAATCTTAATTCAAGTTCTCTCAATACATGTATGTATATGGCAGGGGGAAGGCACATCTGCAGCTGCAGAATGTACTTCTGCAGATAAGGAGACTGTGTCACTGGACTCCAGAAGGCTTGAGGTATGTCAATTTTATGGAAATATCCTGCTTATTTAGTCCATAAAGTATGACGTCAGTGATGTGGTGCTAATAGAAAATATATGTGTAACAGGACCCAGATGCTGCACAGTCTCCTAAGCAGCCTGGTAACATTGTGAGTATTGGCTAAAGTAAATCTACATTATGCACAAATCCTGCTGTGCTAATTGACATTTCTTTTACAGACTTCACAAACTGTCAGAAGACTGTATGCAAAGCACCTGGAGAAACAGATAGCGCGGGCAAACATTAAAATCAAATTGAAGAAGAGAAGGCTCCAAGAAATGGAGCTGGAGCTTGAGATTAAATGCGGGACACTCAGGAAACGACCTGGAAATCCAGAAACTAGAAAGAGAAGTGAGTATTTCAGTGCACACAGGAACCATAACTGCAATACAGTCTTTTAATCTTTGTTACTTTTGCTCTCTCTATTCCAGGATCCAAGCAACCAAGAGAAATGACTGCCAAATAAGGTGGTGCAGGCACTAAAACCGATATTTCAGAATGCAGAAGATAATCTCGATTCGAGCCCTTGTCTTGCTGTGTGCATGGTTGTAGGCCTGCTGTGGTGGGGTTTTGGGGTCTGCAAGGGGAGTGAAGAGAAATGACTCACACGCATAGCCTTTGTCTCCCAGCAGCACACCAGAGAATTCGCCTGATAATGCAAGATATCATTTAGAAAACTACACAGCAGAGTTAAACACCCATGATGTCCAAGGTGCTTACAGTACAAATAAAATGTGGCTTACCTTGTGAAAGTCTCTTGTAAATTGGACTAGCCCGAAAGACTCTGGAGTCATGCAGTGAGCCAGGCCACTTTGCCTCTAATTTGCTGACAAGGCAGTCGGCATCACAGATCATCTGAAATGTGAAGTTGTAACCTATTAAGGTCATTTAATGCACAGAATTAATTTACGTAGGTCACAAATCACTCTTATCTGAACATTGATGCTGTGGAAGGATTTCTTGTTAATGTAATCTCCCTCATGTTCTCCTGAGGGGCGTTTGATGCTGATGTGTGTGCAATCCACTGCAACAATGATGTTAGCGAAAGCTGTAACAAAAAATAGTGACTGATTAAATTAGAAACTAATGGTTGCACGTTGAAATTGAGGTTACCTGCAATCTTGTAAAACTCCTTGATGTGGAGGGGTCTTCTGTGGCCAGGGAAGGCGATGAATACGTTGAATGACTTCAGCTCCAGACAAACACGTCTTATTGTGCGGCAAATGGTTCCTTTATTGAGGTTCTCTGCATCCCCAACAGAATAAAGGAAGCTCCAACTTGCAAAAAATCTCGTGTGTGTCCCTGTCACAGATTTAATTGAAAACACCTTTGCAACTTCATCAGCTGTGTTTTGTAATCCCAATTACTGCAATAAAACATATTTATGAAACCTCTGATGGCAATTTGACAAGCAGTCTTCATTAGCACAGCAATATAACACTTGGCCCAAGTAATAATAATACTACCACTTGAATAAATATAAAAAGACTGTTGCAATTACAAACAGCCAACAGATTTAAATGAAATGAAAAATGACAATACATATGTAATATTTTAATGCAGGATTATTAAAATGATGCAACATACTTAGAAAGACCATGGACATGCTGTAAAACACAATAATTCCTCACGGGATTGATGGTGGAAATACAGGTGAATCACTAGGATTAATCTTAGCCTGGTCTGGAGCAGGCTAGCTCCACAGAATAAATCTCCATGGTAACTTATACCATAACATATCCTACTGCCCCCTATCCTGCTTTTATGCAACCGGATCACGGATAAATTGAGCCAGGATAACCACGATATCCCAGCTTAATCCCTTATCCTAGTTTTGTGCAATATCCCTCGAATACAAACACTCTGGCACAGGACAAAGGGAGAAGCAGACTATAAGACACATGAGGGTGATGGGAAACAGGTGCAAACTATCAGGGATCAGGGGAGACGTCAGACTGGTGGCACATGAGGAAGGGAAAGTGACCTGAAACGAGAGGAGAGTTACTTTTCAAAATAAAACAGGAAGTTCACGAGACAAAAAACCCAGGACAAGACACCCCTCACCGCGGTGTGACACTAGAGCTGGAGCACATATTCACCACCATAGATATTTGGTCTATTCCCATCAAAAGCTGAAATGAAACTATATATAGGCACAATACTGACGGCAGCATTTCAAAGTGACTACAAGAAATTTTAAGTGTTTTGAAACAGTCTTGATTCTTCTGATGATGCTAAATAACCCATAACAGTAATAGAGACAACATGTAAATACATTACCTCATCGAGGTCCATCCTGCGGTCTGTCTGTCACTCACTTCCAAATCACAGCTTTCAGATTGATCAGCATTTGAAAAGACTGGAATAATGAAAATCCAGAGGGAAATGGGGCCATATTTAAAGGTAAATCACCTGTATGAAAACAGGTTGTTAAAAGCACGTACATCTGTGGTTAAATGCTAAAATGCTTATGGTGATTCCTCCAGTGTTGATTTCTACATTGAATTTGGAACTTTTACTTTCAGTAAGGCTTTTGAGGCCTTTCTGCTGTTTTGACACTAATCCCTGACCATTCGTTACTGCAGAGCACTTTTTCAGACTAGCAAATTTATACACATCCATTCAAAAGGGGAAATTGTCACATTTTGCTTTATTTCGTATTTCGCTTCAGCATATCTTCAGCTACAGAGACTCTTCATTGGGTCACATGACCACTGGAGTGAAGAACAGATGGAAAAAAAATCTCTGAAAGGTACAGTGCATACTATATTGAGTGTTTGGCAGCATCTAGCAGTGAAGTTCTAGATTGCAACACTCCCCTGCTCACTTCTTCTTTTCCAGAAGAAACATTAAGTCATTACTTTGACTGTCTTTGGCACACTCCCAGCCTTTAATATCGAAGTTATCACTCCATGTATTGTCTTACTGTAATAGACAAGATATAAATGTTAATAAATCTTGCTAACGCTACATCACCACCAGCTCTCTGAGAGGCACAAACTGAGGCTAGGGTGTGCTAATATTCAACATTATACAATGCTGCATTTCTGTTCAGTGAAACCAATGTACTGCTTTAAACATTGTACATTAGCTACATTTTCTAACATTAGCAGCAGGGGCAAATAAATATTACGGTCAGTTGTGATTTTTAAAGTCCGTGTAAAGCAAAAATAAATTTGTGTGATGAGTTTGTCATACCACAGAAACATGTGTCATTGACCACTGAGCCAAATTTGAAAGATTAAAAAAATTGCCAAGTATATAAAATTAGGTCTCAAAATCCTGGAAAAACAAGCACTTCTCTCTGCTCTGAAACGCTGGGGGCGTGTCAGTTAGAGGCGCTGGAGCCACGCCCACACAGGAGGGGAGCCGCCTCCGTGTACTGCAGGAGGACCTAACCTATTTTTTTTTGTATGAAAATCTTTATTTAACATTTGCAAAAGTACAGACAATCAGATATAGCAGGTACTGAGTGATAAGACAAGATACAAAATGAATAAAAAATATATCTCTTGATAAAATAATACATGTAATTGGAATAGAATATTTCTTATTTTGGGGTAAGTGAAAATGACTAAGTATTGTAGCGTCCGTTCACTTTTCTTATTTGGCATCAGTTTTAAGGTGTCTATGTAAAGAATAAACTCATTTGTGAAGACATTAAAGTTTGGGAGGGACTTGGAAAATTTACTCTTATGGATGTGGAATTTACCTATTAAAATCATGAGGTTTATTGTGGAGCAAATTGATTTGTTGTTATATTCGAATTTTGAAATAATATCTTTGGGTCTTACTGTTACATATTGTTTAATTTTGTGGAGGACATAACCTACAGTAACAATGGAAGCTACTAGCAGCGTCATCGATGGACCCAGCCGGACCCGTTTGAGCCATCAGAGCCAGAAACTGACTCTGAGTCAGACACTGATAGTGCTCAGCCTCGTTCCTCACAGGCCATGTTTTACATTACACACAAACATAACACCCCAGTCTACATATAACTCCTTGTCACAGCTATATTGGTGCACATATAAATATAATATGTGGATTATCATTGTGCTGTCAGGTGGACTCGGGACTCAGGGACTCAGGCCAAACCATGTCATGATTAAATGCAATAACATCTGCTAACATTACATGGGCATGACATGATGCACGATGTAAAATCACCTTCGGGATTTGCACCTTCAGCAACATGCATTTAATTGCCCGTGCACGTTGTGTCCGAGCCGGCCGGGCGACACATTAACCAGGGTTCTCCCCAGACGGTGGAACAGCAGCGCTGCGACGCTATACTCATCCTCAATGTTAGCTGCTTTACAGTGGGTGTTTGTGGGCTGCAGCGATCTTGTAAAAAAAAAAAAAAAAAAAGCGCCCGCCTCTGGCGGTGACGAGCGTCCGACCGTTCTCTGGCTGATGGCGATAACGACCGGGATAACGACCAGGTCGGGCTCGGACAGAGAATCTAAAGTCTGGCCGGTGGCGGGGATGAGAGCACCTGTTGTCGGCAGGACGGTTGCAGTGACGGTGACGGTACACGTCATGTTAATGACGTCGGTGTTTCCCCAGGTGTTCCCTGAAGGTGTTCCCTGAAGGTGTTCCCCTTGTCTACCTAAACCCGCGGACAGTTTATTATCATATGGATGCTGTTATAATGTGTAGTGATCCAGATTCTGACCCACCAAACATCCTGGACAGTGACGGAGTGAAGTTTTTCGCGCTAAATTGCATAATTATACATAATCACCATCAGTAAACAGGACGCTGTCTGACTCTGTCACTCGCGGGGACGGAGGCTGTTTTCTGGGGGAAAGTTCCCTGAAGTCTCGGTCAGGAGGGCTGACGGTCGCGGGTGATTTATTTTCATCACAAACACTCGGTGAGTTAAAGTCTTTGCCGGTGACAGATGCTGTTTTCTGAGCAGAAATGTGATGAGGAGTCGGGAGGACAGGCGCAGGACGGACAGGAGGACAGACGCTTCTCCACATACAGCTGCGGTATTTGTTTTCCTCATATAAGTTGCTAAAGACGGTTACAGTTACTATATTTTTGTCCGGTCCTGTACGTTGCTTTGTGGGACATTTCTCTGTATGTTATCAGACTGTCAGACCGACACGCCATCGCTCCGCGCCTCCGGATTATCCGTTCACACTGGGACGGCTCACCAATAATGCTCCACATACCGCCGGTGGGACCCGCCGTCAGCGGGACGGAGAGGGTCGGCTGCGGCGGTGCAGCAACATTATGCCGGTGGGACCCACCGTCAGCGGGACGGAGAGGGTCGGCTGCGGCGGTGCAGCAACATTATGCCGGTCGGACCCACCGTCAGCGGGACGGAGAGGGTCGGCTGCGGCCACATAAGGCCGGTAGCACGCGCCATCAGCGGGTCGAGGGGGGCCGGGGGCGGCCACATAAGGCCGTTGGCACTTGCTGTCGGCGGGAGGAGAGGCGGAGGACGGACAGGAGGACAGACGCTTCTCCACATACAGCTGCGGTATTTGTTTTCCTCATTTAAGTTGCTAAAGACGGTTACAGTTACTATATTTTTGTCCGGTCCTGTACGTTGCTTTGTGGGACATTTCTCTGTATTTAGTTGAGTGAGGGACCTGTGCAGTTATCAGACTGTCAGACCGACACGCCCTCGCTACGCGCCTCCGGATTATCCGTTCACACTGGGACGGCACACCAATAATGCTCCACATACCGCCGGTGGGACCCGCCGTCAGCGGGACGGAGAGGGTCGGCTGCGGCGGCGCGGCCACATTATGTCGGTGGGACCCACCGTCAGCGGGACGGAGAGGGTCGGCTGCGGCGGCGCGGCCACATTATGTCGGTGGGACCCACCGTCAGCGGGACGGAGAGGGTCGGCTGCGGCGGCGCAGCAACATTATGCCGGTGGGACCCACCGTCAGCGGGACGTAGAGGGTCGGCTGCGGCCACATAAGGCCGGTAGCACGCGCCATCAGCGGGTCGAGGGGGGCCGGGGGCGGCCACATAAGGCCGTTGGCACTTGCTGTCGGCGGGAGGAGAGGATGCAAGCCGGGACGGAGAGGATCGGTTCGGCCCCAGTGACCAGCCTAAACAGACTCTGCAGAAATCCAGACATTACCTGGTGACAGTTGCTGAAACTATCAGGGGTAAAGTGGACACTGCAGAGACGGTGTTGGTGGTGGTGTTTAACTCCCCACAGTAACGTTAGCTCCTCTTCACAAAATCGATCCACCGTTTCTTTATGTTGCCATCTGAAGGAAACTTAAATAAGCTAACAGCGCCATCACCCTGCTCACTGTGGCATCCAGGAAAGGTGCAGGAGTGATGAGGAGGAAATGTGACTGTTTAGCTGACTGGTTGGCTGGTTAGCTAGCTGCAAACTATTGTAAGCAATGCTATCCAAGACTGGAGAGCGAGTGGGAGAACCGCTGAAGCTGATGCGCTGCACGTATTTATACCACTTCTGCAGCAGGGCGGGGTTTATGCAAATCATGGCCGCGTTACGTAACGCGGCCATGATTTCTGACCCGCCCATTAAATCCTGAACACAGAAATGTTGAAAAACAGTTTGTGAGCCTAGCTCCAAAATTAAATTCTAAATGGTCGAATGGCTTTTACATGTTTTAAGTAAACACATTTATGACCTGTTTAATGTGTTTAGAAGAAAATGGCTGATTTTGCTTTACACGGACTTTAAGATTACTTTTACATGTGTAGCAGAAAGCAGTGTGCAATTTTTTCTTTATTTTTCTTGTACAAAATACACATGATTATACAGCCTTAGTCAGATTGTGGTTTCTAACTTCTCATGATAACTGTTTGGAAGGAAATAGCAACCATCCTCTCTTCTTCTTTGTCTTCCAACCTTGTCATTTTCGGCGGCCACGCCTAAAGCAAAAAGCCCTCACTAGAGTCAGGTTTCTTCTTTCTGGGCCACTGAAGAAACATGGAGAGGCAATATGGTGACCTTTGAAGTTCTTGAATAAATGGGGGTCCCATTTATTCAAGAACTTCAATTACATATGAAGAAATCATACAAGTTCAAAATTCCATTCCATTCAGCACTGCAGAAAATCTCAGAAAGATGGGAGATGTAAACGGCTTATTCTAAGGTAATAAAAAACACCACAACTCTCATTTGGGTGACTATATACAATAATTCAAACATACTTCCATTTCCGCCAAGTCTGTTCTGCTTGATGTCCACACATAGAACACACTGTACCTTTAATCTTGATTTAGAGCCCACATCTTTAATTTGACATAGACAATTTAAATACAGGAATGTAGGAAAATTAGTAACTCTTCTAATCTTCTCACTAATAGGACTTACACTTTTGGCTGTATAATCTTCCAAGCCACAAGAGCACCAACCACAGCCTCCTAAGCCCCAATGTTAATTTATGACTCCAATAAATTGCTAACCTTCTTCAGAGCTAATGCAGTTTGACTTGAGGGTTTCTCAGCGGTGTGGTGCAGGGTCCTTCACGGGTCTTATTTTATAAACCCGCACCCGCCTGTACCCACCATATTTAAAACTGCATCCACAGTCCATTATTTTTTACCCGTTTCATCAAAATTGTGCAGGTCACCCATCGGGTGCCCGTACCCATGCAGGACTCTGGTGTGGAGTATGTATGCGTATATATTTTAGTTTAATGATATTTCTGGACATTCATTTCACATTTTTGCATATTCAGGATTTTTTTTTTCAAATTCACTTTAGTTGTCAGCATTCACATATGTACATGTTTTTTTCTAGTTTTCTAAGAGAAATATCACATGTGTGACGTTGATGTCAGCTCTCTCCATATCATCACTGAGTCCGGATCATCATGCAGGCTAAGTTCACCGGAACTAAGGGATGGAGATGACACTGGCTGTCCTGATCACTATGGCGGGTGTGAATCGCTGTCAGCATGAAAAAACTGAAGGGAACGCTTGTGTGTTATTCTGCATGATTGTTGTACGGACTGTCACTGTCCTGACTCTGCTGGAGGACAACGCAAAGGAAAGAGGTTAATTTGTTTTGCGGCCTCCAGCTATGACCATCTATGGTTGAATGTGGGTGCAGAGAGGGCGGGACATGATTATGATTCAGAAAGAGACACTGCACACTGTTGGCCGTACGCCAGGTACCCCTGGATTTCTGTGGAGAATCCACACTAAAATGTTTGTGTATGTGCAAACGAGGAAATGTAAGTATGCCAAAAAATTCTGATTAATATAAAAACCTGCCGTACACTAACAGTGCACAGTTTCACCTTTGAAAATCCCAGGTCAACTTGAACACGTGGATCCCACCCTCGTTACACCCACTCTTGACAGTGAATCATGGCCACAATGAGATGAACATTTCTGGCACAGAGGAGGAGGTGTTGGTTGGTGAGGTGGAGATTACAAAGCATGTTCATCTTCATTCATGCTTGTTGATGAAGGTGGTCAGTCATCCTGGTCATGGTAAATCTCAGTACTTTATCATGCACAGCTGGCCTAAGGGCTCGTCCACACGTACAAAAACAATCTTTTTTTCCTCCTCGGCATCCTTTCAAGAATATTTGCATCCATACGGATCAACTGAAAACGACTAAAAATGCTGTAGTTCATATTCCAGGCCTATAGGTGGCGCTTGAAATTCACCAAAAATGGAGCTTAATGCACATTAAGCTTGCGCTCTGTATACAAAGAGACGGTGAATCTGAACACAACAAGTAGCAAATGAAAATGGCTAGTGCAAGGAAACCAGAATTGTTTGTGTGGACCGTTAATGAGGTCGAACTGCTGCTGTGACTTGCACTCAACTACAAGGCGAGTAAGTTGCAAGAAAGGCTCAATATCTTCTGCAGCACGAACACAAGCATGTGTCCGCCATTGTTGTTGTTGTTGTCCTTATGAGACATCGCGGGGTTCAGAGGTCGGAGGCAAGAGGTCAAGGGGTGGGGCGATGGCGTCATCGATATGGAAAGTATGCAAATTCGCTGTCCACATGAAAATGCAAGCGCAGCGTTTTCAGATTTTTCCATCCTGAGACCCAGTTTCAAAAAAGTGCGTTTTCAGGCGCTGCGTTTACATGATCCATGTGGACGATCGGCCAAAACAATGCAAAACGTGCGTTTACCCTAAAGAGCGTTTCCGTATGGACGAGGCCTAAGACAACACCCCCCACCTACAATGCTGTACTGAGTTCCCTCCCCAGACAGCTTAACAACCTTTCACACCTAGGCTCACCTAGCCTTAGCAACCCAGACGGAGGCTGGTTGGGTCAACGACCCACAAGTGGCCCTAACGACTCTGAGGGGCCATCCACACGCTTCTGTGTGTAAAGGCACATGTTTTGCATCGTTTTGGCCGATTGTCCACATGGATCCTGTAAACGCACGTTTTTGAAACCGGGTCTCAGGGTGGAAAAATCCGAAAACGCTGCCCTTGCGTTCTCATGTGCATGGCGAATCCGCATACTTTGCGCATCGATGACGCCATCGCCCCACCCCTCAACCTCTAGCCTTCAACGTCTTTACCCCGCGACGTCTCATAACAACAACAACAATGGTGAACTACATGCTTGTGTTCGTGCTGCAGAAGATATTGAGCCTATTAGGGTTACTTGGGCAAAATATTATGCTTCTCTGCCACTACACTGAGCGAAAAAGGATTATGGACAACCAACCAGCCATTTTCGTCTTCTTCTTGTTTCTCCTTCTACTGTGTGTTTGTATACAGCGTGCAAGCTTTATGTGCATGCTCCGTCTCTTCTTCTCCATTTTTGGTGAATTTCAAGCGCCACCTATAGGCCTGGTATATAAACTACAGCGTGTTGAGTCGTTTTCAATTGATCCATTTTGACGCAAATATTCTTGAAACGATGCCAAGGAAGACAGGGAAAAAAAGATTGTTTTGGTACGTGTGGATATGGCCTGGAACTCAGAGCTCACACGTCTCCTTAAAGTCCGTGTAAAGCGAGAAAAAATTTGTGCTATGAGTTTGTCACACCATAGAAACATGTATCATTGACCACTGAGCCAAATTTGAAAGATTAAAAAAATTGCTAAGTATAGAAAATTAGGTCTCAAAATCCTGGAAAAACAAGCACTTCTCTCTGCTGTGAAACGCTGGGGGCGTGTCAGTTAGAGGCGCTGGAACCACGCCCATGCGCACGGGGGGGAAGCTGGCGCTGTGGCTCCTAAAGAGATGACGGTACACATCATGTTAATGACGTCGGTGTTTCCCCAGGTGTTCCCCAGGTGTTCCCCAGGTGTTCTCTAAACCCGTTGACAGTTTATAATCATATGGATGCTGTTATAATGTGTAGTGATTGAGATCCTGACCCATAATCCCCATCAGTAAACAGGATGCTGTCTGACACTGTCACTCGCGGGGATGGAGGCTGTTTTCTGAGGGAACATTCCCTGAAGTCTCGGTCAGGAGAGCTGACGGTCGCGGGTGATTTTTTTCATCACAAACACTCGGTGAGTTAAAGTCTTTGCGGTGACAAATTCTGTTTTCTGAGCAGAAATGTGATGAGGAGTTGGGAGGACAGGTGGAGGACGGACAGGAGGACAGACGCTTCTCCACATACAGCTGTGGTATTTGTTTTCCTCATATAAGTTGCTAAAGACAGTTACAGTTACTACGTTACTTTTGTTCGGTCCTGTAACGTTGCTTTGTGGAACATTTCTCTGTATTTAGCTGAGTGAAGGACCTGTGCAGTTATCAGACTGTCAGACCGACACGCCCTCGCTACGCGCCTCCAGATTATCCGTTCACACTGGGACGGCTCACCAATAATGCGGCCCTGATACTACCGCCACATACCGCCGGTGGGACCCGCCATCAGCGGGACGGAGGGGTCGGCTGCGGCAGCCACATTATGCCGGTGGCACCCGCTGTCAGAGGGACGGAGAGAGTCGGCTGGGCGGCGCGGCCACATTATGCCGGTGGGGAGCTGCGGCTCCTAAAGCGGTGACGGTACACGTCATGTTAATGACGTCGGTGTTTCCCCAGGTGTTCCCCTTGTCTATATAAACTCGTGGACAGTTTATAATCATATGGATGCTGTTATAATGTGTAGTGATTGAGATCCTGACCCACCAAACATCCTGGAAAGTGACGGAGTTAAGTTTTTCGCGCTAAATGTCATAATTATACATAATCACCATCAGTAAACAGGACGCTGTCTGACTCAGTCACTCGCGGGGACGGAGGCTGTTTTCCGGGGGAAAGTTCCCTGAAGTCTCGGTCAGGAGAGCTGGCGGTTGCGGGTGATTTATTTTCATCACAAACACTCGGTGAGTTAAAGTCTTTGCCGGTGACAAAAGCTGTTTTCTGAGCAGAAATGTGATGAGGAGTCGGGAGGACAGGTGGGAGGATGGACAGGAGGATGGACAGGAGGACAGCACCGTTGATAAACAAGACCAATAGTGTTGTGTCAGTTGCGAACGTGTCGTTCGAATGAATGAATCTTTTGAGTGAACGAACTGCCGCGACTCACTCGAAAATCTTCGGCGAACGACGCAGCCAGCGACTCACTCGCCTGCACACAGAGAACTGTGAGGACGTGATTCTCGTTCATGTACTGTGCTGAAAGTGGTGCTGTGTCACTAACGCACTCACTCAGGGCAGAGGAGTTGATTCACGTTCAGTAACCGTACTGCTAAAATTAGCGCTGTGTTGCTAACATCTGTGTAGCATCATGTTTAGTGATTTTATTGCACAGTAAAAGTCACTCACGTTCGCTAATGTGATTCTCAGCGACACAAATCATGAGTGAGCAGTTAGTTCATTGAACGACCTGCTGAGGATGCGAATCACGTTTGCGCCGTCACTCACGTTTGTGAATGTGATTCGCGTCGCTCAGTTTGTTCATTGAACGACCTGCTGAGGACGTGACTCACGTTCGCCTCGCTGAGGATGTGATTCTCGTTCACGTACTGTGCTGAAAGTGGCGCTGTGTCACTCACTCACTCAGGGCAGAGGAGATGATTCATGTTCAGTAACCGTACTGCTAAAATTAGCGCTGTGTTGCTAACATCCATGTAGCATTATGTTAAGTGATTTTACTGTGCACAGAGGCAGAGCCGGCCCTGGGCATAGGCAGTATAGGCAAATGCTAAGGGCGCCGTCATCCGCGGGGGGCGCCGAAAACGGGGGTAGAAAAAGAATAAAATAATAATAAAAAAATAAATAAATGCAAAAAAAAAAAGTTTTACCAGTGCCATTACCACTATTATTTCGAAATATTATATAAGCCCACAGCAACATAACGTCTTTGCAAAGATTATTAAATAACAGAGAGGCCTTTCTTCTGGACTGTACCTGTCCTCTGTGAGGGGGGCGGGTCGAGAGGACAGCTGCCTGAATCTGACCGGACCGAGACCCCAAGACCAAGAGAGAGATTTACTGATACTGTAGCGGAATTACAAGGTCCAAAAGACTGAAACCATCCGGCACCCAGTGAAGGAAAAGAAGGAAAGAAGAGGGAGACATGAAGAAGATACAGTAACGTCAATGTGATAAAGTGAATGAAATTAATAGTTTTATGATCGTAGTTCCCGTTGTTGGAGCAGAGTGTTAGCAGCATTGTTTAATAATCAATAAATAGCTGAGTTGACGTGTGTTAATGTTACTCCACCTTAAATTCATCAGGGACAGGGACGTGCACGTGAATATAGAGGCGCAGGGGCTCAAAGTCAGAAAAGGGCAGTACGTCCGCGCACCCCCAAACATGTTTTTCAGGCCTTAATAACACAATAGATTAATTGATGTAAAATTAATAAACAAAGTACTTATAGAAAGCTAACTTCTTAGCTGTGTATCCTGTGTAGCTGTGAGTGATTTGCAATCGCTATTTCTTTTGTAATGTGATAATGTGATTTTATTCACATTATCATAATACTGAGGTTTGGAAGACATGCAATTCAGCTGCGGTTCTTAAAAAGCAATAAAACACTGGTTTATTATCAGGCTATTTATTGGAGGGCAAGTGCAAACTAGAAATACAGGCTACGCATCTAAAAATGTGACAAAACCAAGAAATGACTACTGTGACTGTCAGTAGGAACAGCAACGTTTACAACAGCAAAGGCACAGTAAACTCAATATCTGGAAGAAGCTGAAGATTTGTGGCAGATAAACAGCCGACACAGACAGCTGTCAGATTATTCTTAACTCTCATTAACAAGCAGTTAGCTTAACAAGGACAAATGGGTGCTCTTCTGAAATATGACTCATATTTAAGCATGTTGAATAAGTGGAAGGTGACTTATTAGCCCCCGCAAGGAAATTATGTTAATGGTTTATAACTTACAAAGGTTCAAGTAGCTCCACTGTCAAGTCTCATCTGCGTGCTTGGTGGAGTTCTGATGAGGCAGCGGCTTCTCTCTCTCTCTCTCTCTCTCTCTCTCTCTCTCTCTCTCTCTCTCTCTCTCTCTCTCTCTCTCTCCTTCTCTCTCTCTCAATTCATTTAAATTCAATTCAGTTCAATTCAATTCAATTCAAATTTGCTTTATTGGCATGAATGAAGAGAACTATGTTGCCAAAGCATCAAGAATCAATTAAACAAAACAAAAAATACAATTCGTAGGTTAAAATACAAATAAATGAAATGAAATTTAAAAAATAAAGAGAATAATGTGTGTGTGGAAGGATTAATAAGATTGGGTATCATTAGGCAATTACAAGTTGTCACAATGAAAAACATATATACACATACAGTTCATATTAAATGATAATAATAATAAAAACAACAATATCATACTATAGCAATAATCAGCATTCGTGTGTTTCTCTAGCATCATGGCAGAGTGTTACATATTGTGCAGCTAATTTTATAAATTGTGGATCTTCTCCCAGACATACTTTTAACACTTCATCACATTTTGTTCCCTGGTATGATGGATCTGCTGCAGTTATCTGCTGGAGGAAAGCCTCTCTCTCAGTTTGGTACAGGGGGCAGGAGAGGAGAAAATGGGCCTCAGTTTCTATTTCTCCTGAAGAACAGTGTTTACATACTCTTAATTCTCTGGGCTTCCATTCTTTCTGATGCCGACCTTTTTCAACCTGTAGTTGGTCGGTGAGTCTGTACATTGTTAATGTGCATCTCTGTTTGGGGTTTTTTATGCTGACCAGATATTGTGCTGGAGAATATTCTCTATCTAGTAAGCGATAGCATTCTAATGTATTGATGGAATTAATTTCATTCTTCCAATTGTCAATGTATGTCATTTTGTTGTTTTTGTCTATAGATGCCAGGTAAGTTTTGGAGAGATTTTAGAGGTCTTGGATTTTGAGGTGGCAGGTTTCTCTGGTGTTTCTCAGAGGGTCTGTCTCTGGACAGAGGCTGTTACTGAGAAAGGCTCTGTGGTGATAGGAATCAGGATCAGCTTGTGTTAAGTGAACCTGGAACTTAATTGACCTTTTGATCACGTGCAGAGAGAGAGGGAAGTGTCCCAGCTCTGCTCTACATGCATGGTTTGGACAGTTTCTGTGGACCTTGAGGATTTCCTTGCAGAATTGAAGGTTAAATTTCTCTGTGGGTGTTGTGTCCCATGAGGTGTGCCTCTGGGTAACTAGAGGGCCCCACACTTCACTTCCATACATAAGTATGGGTTTGATTACACTGTTAAATAGTTTTAGCCAAATTGTAATTGGGGGATTGAATTTATATAGTGAGCTTTTGATGCTATAGTAGGCTCTGCGTGCCTTTTCGGTGAGGGAATTTATTGCTTTGTCAAAGCTGCCGGATGCACTGATGATGATGCCTAGATAATTATATTCCATTGTATGTATATACAATGGAATATATGTATGTATGTATGTACAGTTATACAGTTATGTATGTACAGTTATTATATATATATATATATATATTCTGTTGTCTCTAAATATGAACTGTTTATACATATGTATATATATGTATAAACAGTTCATATTTAGAGACAACAGAATATGACAGCTTTGTCACAATAACAACTTCAAATTTGGATATTTTGTAATTGCTTCACTTCAAAACAGTCACACAGTGGTGCATCAAGAGTAGATGAATAGCCTAAATGTTGTCTTACTGTAAATGCTCATGTTCTGTTTTCCTTGTAATGTCACCATTAAATACATTTGAACTTTGTCTATCTGGTACATTATAGTAAGTCTTGCCCAATAACAATACAACTACAACAGTTATTAATTATTATGAAGACAACTGTGCTTTGGTGCATGATTATATCACAACTGAGGGGAATTTGCTGACTACATTTAACAAATAAGCATAAGTATAGACGCATAAGATGATGCATTTTCTTATATCAACATTATTCACAATGAATGAAATACATTTCACTGAATAAATGAAATACAATAATCAGAACAAATTACTGAGTCAGATGCCTTGTCCCGCTGCACCATCTCATCACATACAAAATAGCTCAGGATAATTCTTTGTAATGTTAATGTGACAGGAACAGAAAGGGTTAATAAGAGTGGATAGTACAGATAACACTGGACACAGCAGTTACACCACTACACCACTTCTCCATCATCACCCTAAGCTGACAGAACTGAGCAGTTTATTGACGACATCTTTCAGGGTGGTTGTGTTAGATGAAGGATTTTATTGGTTTATTCATGGTGACTATCCCATAGCTGCAGCCACACGGCTGCTACTTAACTGAAAGTATGTGATACTTGAGTAGAAAAGAGGCGCTTATGGATATGGAAATTCATCGGATTACACGTCATATACGTCAGCATAGATGAGAGCCAATCAGGACAAAGTCCTGACGTCACGAAGGTGAGTCTAGGGTCGCGCAGTACCTGGAGAACAACTGCGCTACTGTTCTGCAGCCACCTTGCTCCCGCGATAATTTAAGGTCATGTGACATCGGATGCGGAGCAGAAACCACTCCCATCCAGGTCATCGTGGAAACATTTTAAACAGCATGCATCACGATTTAGGCAGTGCATATTTATATACACTGCACTTGCACTCTGGTTAGACTGAATTGCATCGCAATGACAACTAGACAATTCCCCGCCGGGGAATCGCGAGAGTGGGCTGTGCGCTTTGCCCCGTGACGAACAAAAGCTACAAAAGCTAAAGCAAAAGTTGAATCCCACGTTAATAACTTGGACTTTGACCTAGACACACCATTCAAACTTTAAAATGTAGATAAAAGTATGCCAGAGATGTTGATGTTTGTAATCTTTCTTCCGATCTTTTCAACCGTTCTCATTCACTTTGTGTGTGTGTGTGTTTGTGTGCATGTGAGTGTGAGTGTGTGTGTGTATGTGTGTGTGTGTGTCTCTCTGTCTCTCTGTGTCTGTGTGTCTGCGATTTTTTGACCTAGTCCCATTCATTCCTTATGGGAAAGTTTACGCAGGTTTTCGCGACTTACGTCGCAAAAACATGAACATTCTAGAGAACTGATTAATAATCTGTGTGTGTCCGTCTGTGTGTGTGTGTATTTGTGTGTCTGCGACTTTTTTGACCTCGTCCCATTCATTCCTCATGGGAAAGTTTATGAAAACATGAGTATTCTCTGTGTGTGTGTGTGTGTGTGTGTGTCTGCGTGTGTTTGTGTGCATGTGAGTGTGTGTGTGTGTGTGTGCATGTGTGTCTGTCTGTCTGTCACTCTCTCTGTTGGCCCAGCTGATCTCGGTTGCTAGGTGACGGTTGGTGAGGGCCCGTAGCAACGGCTGTCCCAGGCTGATTTGAGACTGATTTCTGCCTCAAATCTAGGACGTCAAACTAGTGCTATTTAGTCAAAATCATACATGATATCGGCAATTTTTTTTCACGATCGCGCCAAAAAGGCCTTAAAGAAGACACTCATGAAATTTTTTGGCCCTAGCTTCAGAAATGTGGAAATACGAGCGAGTTTAAAAAAGGTGCAGTTTGGAAAATCCTCTCCCCGATTTACATTGGAGTGAATGGGATGGTTGAGAGCTACTCTTGTCGGTTAGGGGCAGATAATTCAAAAACCGTAAATCCTACCGACAAAATAGACACATTGGGAGAAAGAAGACACGTGTGGCTACAACTTTGGAAAATATCACTGTTTTTGAGTGACATTTGTGGCCGGGATCATCACGGAAAGAGAAAATTCCTGAGATAATTTTTTAGTTTCTGCCACTGTGTCAGTTGGCCCCTGCCACTCTGCTGCACAAACATTCCGCCATACACACTCATTGAAAACCCTGAATTTTTCCAAAATCACTCACCATTATTAAGGGGTCAGAGTTAAAAAACTATACATCGTAGGAAAAAGGTTCAAATACAGCTCAAATAGACAAGACTTGTGCCTACATTTTAAAGTTTGAATGGTGTTTTTAGGTGAACGTATGCCAGAGCAGGAGATGTTTGAAAAATGTCGCAGATTTGCGACTTTTTTGACCTCCTCCCACTCATTCCTTATAGGAAATTTCTCGCAGTTTTTCGCAACGTAAGTCAGGAAAACTGAATAATAGCATACCGGGTCAGAACGAACCGCACGTTTTGATATATTTTTTGTTTGTTTGCGCTCAACGGTGCGGGACAAGTTAGCGACAGAAAAACTGAGGAGGGGGAATAATAATAAGAAGAGGCACGAGCAATATCAATAGTGCTATAGAGGTGTCCATAGTGGGCTGGCGAGCACAGCCCACTAATAAGAAGACGCGCGGTGAATATCAATAGTGGGCTGGCGAGCACAGCCCACTAATAAGAAGACGCGGGGTGAATATCAATAGTGGGCTGGCGAGCACAGCCCACTATGGACACCTATAGCTTTGCTATAGAGGTGTTCATAGTGGGCTGGCGAGCACAGCCCACTAATAAGAAGACGCGGGGTGAATATCAATAGTGGGCTGGCGAGCACAGCCCACTATGGACACCTATAGCTTTGCTATAGAGGTGTTCATAGTGGGCTGGCGAGCACAGCCCACTAACTAGACAATTCCCCGTCGGGGAATCGCGAGAGTGGGCTGTGCACTTTGCCCCGTGACGAAAAAGAAACATGAAAGCTAAAGCAAAAGTTGAATCCCACGTTGATAATTTGGACTTTTATCTACATTTTAAAGTTTGTATGGTGTGTCTAGGTCAAAGTATGCCAGAGATGTCGATGTTTGAAATCTTTCTTTCGATCTTTTCACCTGGTCTCATTCACTTTGTGTGTGTGTGTGTTTGTGTGCATGTGAGTGTGTGTGTGTGTGTGTGTGTGTGTGTGTCTCTGTCTCTCTGTGTCTGTGTGTGTGTCTGTGACTTTTTTGATCTAGTCCCATTCATTCCTTATGGGAAAGTTTAAGCAGGTTTTCGCGACTTACATCGCGAAAACAAGAATATTCGGGAAAACTGATTAATGATCTGTGTGCGTCTGTGTGTGTGTCTGTGTATGTGAGTGTTTGCGACTTTTTTGACCTCGTCCCATTCATTCCTTAAGGGAAAGTTTACGCAGGTGAATATTCTGGAAGACTGATTAATAATCTGTGTATGTGTGTGTGTGTGTGTGTTTGCGTGTCTTACATCGCGAAAACATGAATATTCTGTGTCTGACTCTGTGTGTGTCTGTCTGTGTGTGTCTCTCTTTGTATGTGTGTGTCTGTCTCTGTGTGTCTGTCTGTGTGTGATAGGGAGAGAGAAAGAGAGACAGAGACAGACAGGCAGACAGAGAGAGAGACAGAGACAGACAGGCAGACAGATAGAGAGACAGAGACAGACAGGCAGACAGAGAGAGAGACAGAGACAGACAGGCAGACAGAGAGAGAGACAGAGACAGACAGGCAGACAGAGAGAGAGACAGACAGGGAGAGAGTCAGTTTTTCAATTCAATTCAATTGGCCTTATTGGCATGAGGTAACACTGTACATATTGCCAAAGCAAGCGTTTGGAATTCAAAATAATAATAATAACAATAAAGGAAAACAATATTTACAATAAATTAGTTATACTGTATGTATGATATGTATAACTTATGATTGACTCAATCACAGTCATAGTCACAATCAACCAATCTCATTCAATAACAATCAATAATTAATCAATAACAATGACACAATCAATTAATCAGTTTGTGTCAACTAAAAATGTAATTAAAACAGTAGTAAACAGGCTACAGTTCAAACAAGTAGTCTGTTGTCAACAGTAATAACAAAAAGAAGAAAACAACAGATAACAAAAATGATTGTCACTTCCTGTCTCTCAGTCCATGGCAGGCACAACGACTGTGGATGTTTGTGTGTGTGTGTGTGTGTGTGTGTGTGTGTGTGTGTGTGTGTGGTGTGTGTGGTGGTGGTGGTGGTGTGTGTGTGTGTTGGTGGTGGTGTGTGTGTGTGAGTGTGTGTTTATGTTGATACGAGAACGAAAAATAAATAAATAAATGAATAAATAAGAATGAAACAATTAAAAACAATTAAAAGAAGTACATTCTGAGTTGTTTCTCAGGTTCCACTGGCTGTCCTCAGGTCGTGACATGAGATGATGAATTTAGCTGCAGTGTTTTCACATTTGGGCATTTCGCCAAGTAAATATGGGAGTTTCTCCATGTCTGTTGTGTGTTCAAATTCAGGGTATATTTGTATTACTAGTGCAGTGCCCGTAGGAAATATGTGTTCCTACAGAAAAGTGGGAGGTTAAGAAGCATTTTCACTGATGGCCAAATGAGGCTGTGTTTGAAGGTGGAACGTCGGGAATATTTAGGTTTGTTATGAAATCCGATATTCCAGGGCATAATTGGTCGTTTTTGACTATTTTTGATTTTGCCATTATATTTCACCTTAAAACTATTTACTTGGTGTCATTATTTTCAGCACAACCTCACATGTGTGACTGTACAGTTATTTTTTCATTTTGACATATTGTATTAACACAATGGACCTAAAATCACAAAAAAAACATAAAATCTGAGTAGAAAAAGTTATTTTTTACTGTGAAAACCGCAAATATGTTTAACAAACCATTTTTTATTACTTATAACGCAAATATAAATTGTTGTTTGCTGAATATGTGCATACATTTTAAAAATGTACAAAGTTCTGTGTAACTATTTACATTTAAATGCAGGCAATGCTCAGGTCTGCCTGAGCTCCTTCTAGGTGAATGAAGAGCTGCACTGCCTGCTCCACATTCAGCTTCTCCTGTTTTGACTCATTAAACAAAAAACCGACTCCACTACACACTAAACACACGACACCAAAGTTGTCCGCGCGTCTCCGCATCTCCTCAGACCCGAACAGACTCGGTCCGGTCTTGTTTAGTCACATTAATCCACAACAGTCCGTTTAGATGCACAGAACAGAACGGGACCGAACCGCCGGCTAACTCCCGGTCCAGCTCGCGCCGCTGCAGGTATAAATCCGCTGTCAGACCCGAACAGACTCGGTCCGGTCTCGTTTGGTCTCATTAATCCACAACAGTCAGTTTAGATGCACAGAACAGAACGGGACCGAACCGCCGGCTAACTCCCGGTCCAGCTCGCGCCGCTGCAGGTATAAATCCGCTGTTAGACCCGAACAGACTCGGTCCGGTCTCGTTTGGTCTCATTAATCCACAACAGTCAGTTTAGATCATGCACAGAACAGAACGGGACCGAACCGCCGGCTAACTCCCGGTCCAGCTCGCACTGCCGCAGGTATACATCTTCTTGTTTCTTAATGTGTGTCGTAGTCCTGAGCTCTGCCGTGACTGGCTCTAATGCGCATGTCACTGTGGTAGCTCCGATAGACTATGCTCCAGAATGTGTAAAATATTTATGAAATAATTCATTAACGGTATCATTGTAATCCAAACAAATCCATGGCACACCATTAAACCAAGCAGCAGCCATGATGAAACTCTCAGGTCAGTCTGATCCTGATCCGCAGAGATATTTCACACACACACACACACACACACACACACACACACACACACACACACACACACACACACACACAGACAGACAGAGATTCCTTGCTTTCATAGAGAGATTTTGGGAAAGTGTTCATTTCTCAGAGCCTGGTATTTGGGGCATGAGGTGAGGAAGTGCAGTTCTGACTCGACCTGTTGTCGGTCACAGTGGGAGCAGAGTCTCTCCTCCTCTGGCAGCCAGCTCTGTCTGTGCCGACCCTTCTCTATAGCCAGGCTGTGTTCACTGAGTCTGTACATAGTCAAGGCTTTTCTTAATTTAGGATCTGTTACTGTGCTCAGATAATTTGCTAATGTGAAGTTTCTTTTTAGGGTCAGTAATTAATTAATTAAAAGTAATTTTAAATTACTCTGTGTTTTCGTTGTTTCCTTCCAGTATGCAATATAGATTTCTTTTTGTTGGTTGATAATTTGGTTTGGTCTGATTGGCTTGGTATTGTGGTCCCGAGGCTGTCCGGGCCATGTTGGGTTGTCTGGACAGAGCCTCAGGACCAGCTGGCTGAGTGGACTCTTCTCTGGCTTCAGCTCTTGGCAGGTTAGGGCTTTGTGATGGTATGTCTGGGGGTCACTAGATTTTAGGTGATTGTAAAATTTAATTGCTCTTTTTTGTATCTGCAATATGAGGGGGTACTGGCCGAGTTCTGCTCTACATGCATTGTTTGGTGTCTTTCTCTGGACGTGTATGATGTTCTTACAGAACTCTGGGTGGAAAGATTCTATTATTGTTTTGTCCCATTTGTCAAATTCATGATTTAGTTTTGGTCCCCAAATTTCACTGCCATAGAGAATTATCGGTTCTAATAGAAATTGGAAAATTTTTAGCCAGATTTTGATTGGAATGTCCAGTTTGATATTTCTTCTAATTGCATAGAAAGCTCTCCTTGCTTTGTCTCTCAGATCTTTCACAGCCAAGTTGAAGCTCCCTGTGGAGCTTATGTTGAGGCCAAGGTATGTGTAGTTTTTTGTATGTTGTAATTTAGTGGTGTCCAAATAGAAATTGTGTGTGTTGTCCTAACTTCTGGACTGCTTCTGGAAGATCATAATTTTGGTTTTCTTTGGGTTACTGTCAGGGCTCAGGACTGACAGAATGTATGCAGGAGGTTGAGGTGCTGCTGTAAACCTTCTTTTGTTGGCGACAGCAACACCAAGTCATCTGCGTACAGGAGACCCTTAACTTCTGTGCCGTTCAGATTGAGACCAGGTGCCGTGGATTGATCTAATTGACATGCAAATTCATTGATGTATAAGTTGAACAGGATTGGACTGAGGTTGCATCCCTGCCTCACCCCACGACCTTGGGGAAAGAAGGCTGTTTGTTTGTCTCCTATTTTTACTGCACATTTACTGTTTGTGTACACAGATTTTATTACATCATATGTTTTTCCTCCAATGCCACTGTTGAGCAGTCTGTAGAAAAGGCCTTCATGCCAGATGGAATCAAAGGCCTTTGTGAAGTCAACAAAACATTCATTGATAAAACTGATAAGTCTTTTATTAATAATGTTGCAAAAGGTTTTTCCCAGGTTACTATTTACACAGATTCCAAGGTAATTATTAGGGTCATATTTATCTCCATTTTTATAAAGTGGTGTTATTAAACCTTTATTCCATATTTCAGGAAAAGTGCCAACTGCTAGAATTATATTAAAAAGTTTGAGTACAGCCAATTTTAATTTATGGTCAGAATATTCGATCATTTCATTAAGGATGCTGTCGACTCCAAAGACCTTTTTAGCTTTCAGGGATTGGATGCTTTCCGTCAGTTCCTCCTCTGTTATTGAAGCATCTAGAGGGTTTTGGTTGTCTTTAATTACTAATTCTAAAGTTTTCCACTTGGCGTGTGTTTTGTTTTGGTCACTGTTCTTTGCAAAATTGCTGTATAAATCAGTAAAATGATTCATCCAAATGTTGCCATTTTGTATTGCCAATTGATTTTGTTGTGTATTGTTCAGAGTGTTCCACTTCTGCCAGAACTGGTTTGACTCTAAAGATTCTTCTATTTCAGAGAGCTGGGTTCTGGTGTGTTGGTCTTTCTTAGCTCTCAGTGTGTGTTTATTTTGTTTTAGGGTGTCGTAGTAACGAAGGCGTATATTTTGATTATTTGGGTCTCTATGTTTTTCATTTGATAACTTTCTTAAAGTTTTCCTTATATTTTTGCAGTCATTGTCAAACCATTTGTTTTTGAGTGTTTGTTTTGGTTTATGACTAGATGTTTTTAAGTGTGATAACTTTGCATATTTATCAAAAATTGCATTAATTTTGCCCACAGCAGTGTTTACACCATCATTATTATGGGGAAATATTTCAGAAAGAAATAAGTCGATTGAATATTGGATTTTGGAATTTTCAAATGCCTTTTGGTAGCTCTCCATGCTGTCTGATTTCCATCTGTATGAATGTGTGGTGTTGTACAGTTCATTGGGTTTGGAGGCCTCATAGTTCGTGTGTTCCTTCTTCAGACAGACCGTGATCTTGCTGTGGTCCGAGAGGGGTGTGAGTGGGTTGCCTGTGAAAGCTCTGAGAGACATTGGGTCCAGATCTGTTATGGCATAGTCTACCGTACTACTGCCAAGAGCTGAACTAAATGTGTAACGGCCCAGAGAGTCTCCTCGTAACCTACCATTGACTATATACAGACCCAGCGTGCGGCAGAGCAGTAAAAGTTGGGTACCGTTTGTGTTAGTAATTTTATCAAAATTGTGTCTTGGGGGGAGTTCAGGGAGAGGAAAGCAGGTGTCTCCAGGTAGGCCTAAGTGCTGATCTCCCTGGATGTTTATAGTGTCAGCTTTCTCTCCAGTTCTAGCATTCAGGTCCCCACAGACTAGCATATTTCCTAAAGTTTTAAATTGGTTTATTTCCCCCTCGAGAGTGGAAAAAATATCTTCATTATAGTAGGGAGATTCTGAGGGGGGTATGTAAATAGCACATAGGTAGACATGTTGGTCAGCACATATTATTTCTTTGTTAATTTTCATCCAAATATAGGATTCTACTTTTTTGATAATTTCAATTGAATGGGTTAGTTCTGATCTATACCAAATAATCATGCCTCCTGAGTCCCTACCCTGTGTTACTGTTTGGAGTTTAATTGATGGAATAATAATCTCAACGAAACCGGAAGGACAACCAGTGGAACTGTCTCCTCTGTACCATGTCTCTTGTAAGACGGTGATATCAGAGTCTTTTACTTCTCTAATAAAATCTGGATTTTGGCTTTTTAATCCAAAAGCAGATGATCTAAGGCCTTGAATGTTCCAACATGTTATTTGAAATGATTTCATTTTTAAGTGTGTTCTGTTTTAAAAATAAGATAAACACTAAAACAAATAATAACGATACTAAAAACAAGAAATAAACTTTAAAAAATAAATAAATAAATAAATAAATAAATAAATAAATTCGATTAAATTAGAGATGTTGGGGGATAGTTTAGAAAGTGTGATGTATGTATGTATGTATGTATATGATTTTATCTCAAACATTTTACGATTCTTTCTCTGCTCTTCTATTACTTAGCTATAAGGTTAGAGCAGAGCAGGTGTAGCATGTACTGTATCTCCCTCAGGTCACCAGTTGGGGGTGGGGGTGCCGCTCCTCTCACAACCTCAGCATAGTTCCGTCCAGTCGGCTGGGGTGCCTGTAGAGCTGGCTGTACTGCTGGAAGTAGGCGGGGGGCAGGGGGTCTAGGTTGTGGGGGCTTGTGTTGACTTGGTTGTGAGGTGTGTTGGTGATGCTGGTGATCTTGGGGGGCCTGGGGTGTTCTGGGTATTCTTGCTGCGAGTCTGGGCTGGTGGTGTCTAGGAGCTATGGGAGGTCTGGGAGGTCTAGAAGGTCTGGGAGATCTGGGAGGCTTAGAAGGTCTGGGTGGGGTCTGTGCTGGCCGATTGCTCCTCTGAGCGGTGGTGAGGTTCCTGCTGAAGGCGATGTCCTTCAGGGTCTTGGCCAGGATGGGGACTGCTTCTCTGTACAGGTGTACGTGGTCATACAGGCAGTCTGGACCTAGTATTGGGTGGTGAGCCAGGAACACATTGGGTTTCAGGGCACAGTCCCTGGAGACCCTGGCGTTCACCCTGTGTATGGTGTGGGGGTGGAAGTCTCTTCTTGGCAGGAGGGTGGAGATGATGATTTTGCTGGTTGGGAAGGTGGTGGAGGCTTTTTCAATAATTCTCCTGAGTGAGTCTGCCACTCTCTCTTGATGGGACCTTAGGTCGTTGGTGCCTGTGTGGATGATAATATGGCTGGGGGATCCCAGCTCAGCCACGGTCAAGAGCTCCAGGGCTCTCTGGGTGTTAGGGCACCAGATCTTCTCGACGCTATGTCTCGGGAAAAGCGTCTGTTCATCCAGAAACTTCCCGTTGGAGTCCATGAGCAGGATAATTTCAGCCCTTCTGCCTCTGTGTGCCTGTGCAGTCTCAGTGGAGTGTGGAGTTGAATCCACTGGTGCTGGGGTGGGAGCATGGCTGTGGCTGGAGGCCAGAGCTGGTTACGTGAGGTGGGGTGAGCTCCCAGGGGTAGTGCTGTGTAGAGTCTGAGCAGGTGCAGGGCTGGTTTGGGTGGGGATGGTCTGTCTCTGAGGGGTGGCTGTGGGTAGACAGCATTGTGATTCCAGGCTCTCCTGTAGACTGAGCAGAGTTCTGTCCTTCTCCAGCAGCTCCTCTCTCGGTGCTGCTATCTCTGCCTTACAGCTGTCTCTGTCGCTTCTCAGCTGCTTCACCTCCTCACTGAGGTAGTCCAGCTGTCTGCTATGACTGGTTCTGTCCTGCTGAAACTCTCTCAACCGAACGTTGAGTATGTCCTCCTGTTCTCTCCTGAAGATGGTCAGGGTTTTCTGGAAGGACAAAGAGTTAAGCTGGCTTTATACCTCCGGATCCAGACGAAATTCGTCCGTTCGTACCAAACGTTCTCTCCGCTACTGGCCTACATACCTCCGTCCGGTTTTAGCGTTTTTATGAACGGAACGCAACTTGTCCTCGGTGGTGTGTGTCATGAATGACTGAGCCGTTGACACAGTTGCTGTTTGTCAGGATGACCCGGCATTGTGGCATCATATAAATGTATGTACCTCTTCACCAACTCACATATCTTCTCCTCCAAATTTTGCGCCATTTTTAAATGTCCAATGTTGTACTTTTTTCTTCTTCTTTGAATTTCTGACAACCGCTCTCTTCTTCGTCGATTTTCGCAATGGAGTGACTTCTGAGTGTATACTGCCGCCCCGATTTCCGGTAGTACTGCTCCGTTTCGTCCGGAGCACTCCGGATTGGTAAGCTTGGAGGCAACGGATCCACTGACGGATGAAACGACCTCCGGATACGGACGAAAGGGTCCGTATCCGTTATTACCATAGGGTATAAATGGGCCTTTAGGCTGCTGTTGGTCCAGCTGCTCTCTGAGCTGTACCAGCTCTCTCTCCATCTGGGAGAACTGTTCCCTCATGATGTTCAGAGCCTCTGAGTGCTCCAGTAGGGGAGGGTCAGTGTCAGCGTCTGCAGGCTCTCTGACAGGTGTGGGGAAAGAAGAGGTGGAGGTTTTGCTTCCATGGGTTGGTGGGGTATTTGTAAGACGCTCCTTCTCCTTTTGAGCCCTGAGTTTCATGGCGGGGAAGACATCTTCAAACTTTGCCAGGTGTCCTTGAACCATGGCAGTTCCATTTTTAAACAGGTTGACTGTCATGATGGTGTTGTCTGGGTCATTTTCCTCAAATACACTTATCTTCCATCCATTGCAGATCCCTGTTCTTTTTACTGAGGAGTAGTGGGAGCTGATGACATCTAACCAGGCATAAGCTTCATCAGTGTAGAAGATTAGATTACATGCCCTCCCATCTTTATACAGGTCAAGAAAGAGTGTTTCTGGTCTTTCCCGGAGAACTTGTTGTTTATATTTGCTCCTTGCAGTCTTGCTTTTTACAGCTGGGGGATATTCTATTGTCTCAGAGCAGGTAGACATCATGGTACAGCAGTTAACACTTTGAGGTCTGTGAGTTTTTGAACAGGAAAGTTCCGTTGCTACGGCTGCAGGGAGATGCCACTGATGCCGTTGCTAGGCAAGCGTCCAACTGTTATTTAGCTAGTGAAGCTAGTTAGCTGTTAGCTTTAATATTCCAGTTGGGATTTCATTTGTAATTAATTTGTAATTCAAAGTGTTAAAACTTACTCTCAGTGACTAGTAGTTTTCACTTAGTCTTCTTGTTTGTTTAGTTGAGTCCTCCCCTGTCTTCTTCTTTTCTTTTCTTCTAGTTGTTTAGATTGCTTAGGTTAGCAACATTATATCCAACCAGCTAGGTGTCTTGGTCTTTGTCTTGATCTTTGTCTCCAGGGTCCTGTTCCAGCTGTTTTTCCTCTCTTTCTCCTCTTTCTCCTCTCTGGTTTGTTCTGTTGACTTCTGTATTCAAGTTCCTTACTATTTTTCAGTGTTTATCTTATTTCTGAACAAAAAACGAAAATATTGTTCAGGAGCTATTCTTAAGCATGTCTGCTCAGTTCGTTACCGTGGTACCGTTGTAACTTCCTCTCTGTTGGCCCAGCTGATCTCGGTTGCCACGGTGATTGTTGCTGACCAGCCCTGGTAACAGACTGGAACTGCTGATTTCTGAGCCCTTTCAGCCTCACACCTTGGACATCAAACTAGTGCTAGTTCTTCAAAACCGTACATGATATCGGCAAAATGTTTTCACGATCAAGCCAGAAAGGCCTTAAAGAAGACACTCATCAAGTTTTGTGGTCCTAGTTTCAGAAATGTGGAAATAGGAGCGAGATAAGAGCTGGCACTCTGAGGCTGAGAGATAATATGTTTGCGCAATGCCTTATTTATATTGTATTTTATCACTTGTTTCTTTCTTCAGTTTTTGTTTGGTGTGATATTTTTGACTTAAAGGTGAAATATGGAATATGAGCTGAATGCCGCCATCTAGTGTCTCAGGATCGTAGTCGCAACAACAAAAAAGTAATTCCAGCGATCGGGTTGACAGGTGGAGGAGACCTATGTAAATACAGATAGCTAGCTAGAAAATTCTTTATTATAGCCACTGACTGCAATGGTGAAAGTGAACCAGCAATACTGGACAGGGCAGGAGGATTGAGCCGCCTCCGTCTCCTTGTTTACTGGGTGTGGAGGTCGATGGGTCACGATCAGTATTTTCAAATCTAGGATCAACGTGATACAATGAAATTAAGTATAGCAGAGGAGTTTGACCGACAGGTAACGTTAGCTAAATTAGCAAGCGAGTTAGCCTGCCAATCCAGGAGAAAGTTCGCCATTTCTGCGTGTGTTTTGATGCCGTGGAAATCCTTTACCTGAGTCCATCGAGCGTATGCTTCACCGATATTTACTCTGGTTTTTGCTCTTCTCCGGTCACTCGGCTGCTGGGACAGATAACGCACCGTTCGCTGGGGCTCTGAAGAGCTTGCAGACTCCGCCATTTTACCCAGTGTCAGCCTAGCTGTGCCGAGCTTTGCCGAGCTTTGCCGAGCATTGCCGAGGTTGCGAAATTGGCAACCCGCAATGCCGGCCGCTATTTGGCTGGTACGATGTAAACAGGAAGTCATTGTCGAACCCGTCAAAATTTCTTAAATTATTTATTTCAGACTAAATATAATTTTTCAAGGAAATGCATTACTTTTAATCTGCGCCCCTCTAAATGCCCCATGGATGTATTATTTTTGAAAAAATATAGCTTTTATAAGCATATTACATATTCAACCTTTAAAAGAAATAAAATCTTGAATACATACATGCAGTTTCTCTGTGAGTGTATGAAAATTGATTGTGAAATTGACTGCGATGCAAGGGAGCGCCAGCTAAGATCTTGCCTAGGGCACCAAATTACTCAGGGCCGGCACTGCACAGAGGACACTTTCACCGTGTAATAATTTTAGTGCATGTATACCACTCAAAGCAGCGCTGCGTCTCCCGCGAATGATTGTGTACTATAGTCCGTGAACTAGTGATGGGATACTCGACTCCTTTTACTGACTCGAGTTTGTATGAGTCACTCACTAAAGTGAATCGGGTTTTTGAGTCACTTGAGTCACTTGAGTCACTTGAGTCAGTCACCAGAGTGTGCAGCACACTCTATGATTTTCTAAATTTCACTTAGTAACTTGATGGGGCGGAACTGCAGGAGAGGGACAGCAACACGGTTGTAGTTTATTTTCAGTTTTTTTTTACATGATGCATTTGCAAGACAAACATGATTTTATATTAAGAATAATTTCTGCGCCATCACTTAAAGACTTCCCTTGAATGGAGCGTAGCAGTACATTGCTCAGGTGAGGTAGCAACTCTCTGAGAGCACGGGAGCAGGGAGGGAGAGAGAGCGAGTGAGCTGAGCTGCCTGTGACCTGCGAGTCTGAGGTGCTGAGTCCTGAACGGCGCGGAGCAGCGAGTTTTTCAGGTAAGGGAGGGGCTCTGTGAGCTGGGAAGGAGAGCGAGTGAGCTGAGTTGCTTGTGAACAGCAAGTCTGAGGTGATGAGTCCTAAACGGTGCGGAGCAGCGAGTTAGCGAGTTTCTCGGGTAAGGGAGGGGCTCTGCGAACTGGAAGAGCGAGTGAGCTGTGAGCTGGAGCTACTGGGTCAGTCAATCGTTCTTTTTCTGTATCAGCCTGTGATACAGCTCAGCTCAGGGGAGTTGAGTTGAAATAATGACCAGAGCTGTTGCTTCAGCCATGGAGCTAATACAGCAATTAGCTTGATACATTTACGCAAGTGCAGTTAGAATAACAGTTGTGTGGCATGTCTCCTCTTTGCTGTTAGCTGGTGGTAGCAGTGATGAGTCAGTGAACGAGTTAATGGAGACAATGACTCGTAACTCCCAAGTCAGTAATACGAATCCCGAGTTTTGAACGATTCGTTCATGACTCGCACATCACTGCCATGAACGCACCGTCCCTCAGTAAGTGAAGGTGAACCTCAGGGTTGAATCATGAACTGAATGACGGATCGTTTGGCTGTTTATCAGTTGAGGGAGTTGGAGAGCACCGAACGATTCGGTGAATGAATCTTTTGAACAAATCATTTTAATGAACGGATTCTAGAGATTCAGTACAGTAAACAGAACTGCCGTTCCCATCACTAAACACCAATGAACTGTAGCTACAGAGAAAGATGACGCAGCTACTCCGAGACTGTGGAGGGCAGCATTACAGTGGACAGTCTGTCGGAAACTCACGGAGAAGAAGAAGCAGCAGCAGCAGCGGCAGCAGTAGTAGCAGCAGCGGCAGCAGTAGTAGCAGCAGCAGAAGAAGAAGACGACGGAGGAGAAGGCGGCCACATTGCGTGAATCCACCGTAGTTAAAACAATAAAGGCGCATTGAAATCTCTCCGCTGTTGTCGGTCGTGTTCAGCGGCTCCCAGGAGCACAGCAGAGCTGCCTCCTCTCGCTGAGAAGCCGCCTGCTCACCGAGCCTCACGGCTTATTGAGATGAGTGTGGGCCGGCCGGAGCTACAGGGATATTTGTGTCGTTACTCGTTACACCGGGGTTTGTGCCGTGGGCCAGTGGGTGTGCTCACGATGTAGGCCGGTATCCCTGTTGGAGGTAGGTGATTGATTATTGATTGATAACTGCTTTGTTTTGGGGACAGATATGAGTAGAAAAGAGATGTCCGCAGTCCAGCAGCATTGTGATAGAGTGCGATGAGGCGTGGACAGGAGAAGAGTCACAGCGGTACAGCCTGTACTGACAGAAGTGTGGGGATGCAGTCTGTGGACACATCCTAATGATGATTGCCTGAATGTGTTACATGTTGCAGTAAAGGCGTATGTGAAAGGAGAAGAGTCTGTATTCCTCAAATAAATACTACTAATAAAACAATGATCAAATAAATAAATAAATAAACCCTGTGATTCAGGAGAAAAACCAGCAGCCTGCATGTTGAACAGGCTGAGTGTGGCCCTCCACCTGCTTTATGACCTGTGTCAGGTTCACTTTTCATACCATGCACAGTGTTAGATGCACAGTAAAGAATATCTTCAACATTGGCGGGCGATTAGCCAAAAAATGATCTCAAAATCTAAAGTTTGATATTTTTTCTCAATTTTGATATGCCCTGCAGACAAGACAGACCTGAAGTAGTTTATGGATTTTCATCTTTCCTGCCACAAGCTCTGAACTATAATACATGTTGCATTAATATCCAATGGGAAGAGTTGCATGAGGTCATTCATTCAGTCAGCATAGCCATCTATTTGAGTGCATCACTGTATTGGAGAGGTCTTCAACCTTCGTCTGAATATCAGCTGCTCAGTGTTTGTTCTGTTGGATCTATTATTGTATGTAACATCATTACAAATACATTGTGAACATAAGTTCTGTTATGAGTGTTGAAAAAAACTGTTGCATTAAAAAAATGTAGGTTGTAGCTGCCAATCCGAAATGCCATTTAGAAGTATTCCTATGAATTATTCCAATGGACAACAATTACAGCCGAACTGGGAGAAGGTCTGAGGCTAAAAAAGATTGAAGGATATGTAGGCTGGCCTATCACAGGCCTATTTATCTTCATTTCACTTTCTTCACTGCAAGCTGCAGAGAAATTAGTTTACTTTAGTGCTTCTCAAGTGATGGCGGAAGCTACTTCAACCTCATGTGGTCAATCTATGTTGTGGCAAAAAGAAGAAGCAGCTACCTGGTCCTCTCCCAGAGAGCAGGTAACAGTGGTCATATATGACCTACGTGGAGCCCAAGAGGTGTGAAGATAACTGAAAATTCACAACTAGACAATTTGAAAACACCTCAGTGGCAGTCTCAGCAGTACAAATTCCCTCGTACGATCCTCATAGCATAAGATGAGAAGATAGCGACAGGCAGAGATGATGGGGAGCCCTGCTTCTTATATGCAGTAGCCTTCTCATGTTATCTGATGTCAACCTGGTCCAAATGAAACCTGCCTGGTCACAATGAATTAGGTTGGTCATGAAAGGCTGCAGCCTTCAGGCAAGCAACCCATATACAGAGGCTCTGTCCTTGCTGCAGCAGCCCAGAATTCAGTTCTGACCTCCAGCCCTTTGCTGCAGTTAGTCCCCCCCCTCATCCTGTCATCTCTCAAGCTGTCCCAACAAAAAAACTTTAAAGAAAAGAAAAATCTGTGTAGGATTCATAGCAGAGCATGTGAGCGGAGCTGAGCGCGAGAAATTCCGCTCCCCGCTTACGTGGGTGTTCGCTCCATCGCTCCTTCGCTCCTTCGCTCCTTTGCTCCATCGCTCAAAGTTATACCAGACAGCTCTGCTCACAGTCCGCTCTTCGCTCCCCTAAAATTTCATTCAGCTCCGGTGAAATCGCTCCACGCTCACTCAAATTTAAAAGAGGGAGCAATTCCTGACGTTGCACCTCTTTGACCTGTCTGCTTGCTTTTCAAAATATTTTACAAACTCCATCTCTCAACGAATGACCTCTGATGTAGGCTAACCCTTTAAGGTACACGTGAGTCTGGACTTGTGCATGCCCTAGACTCGTGGAGAGAGGTATCGGAACGAAACTCTCTCGATTCATATATTCTCGCATCACTTTCATATGTTTTGATATTTGGGATCCTATTTCTTTCAGTTGCATGTTTTATCTTTTCAGATTCAGATCTTAGTTTTTTTTTTTACAGTTTCAAATCTTTTTTTTACAGTTTCAAATCTTTTTTCAGTTTCAGATCTTTCTTTTTCAGTTTCAGATCTTGCTTTTTCAGTTTCAAAGTTTTGACCCTGATCTAGCGTGGGGGGCGTGGCATCAACTGAGAGGGGCGTGGCATCATGACAGACAGCTCAACCAAAAGGCTACAGACCTCCCCGTCATGTTGACTTCAGGGAACGTAGGATCTAAAATGATTGGGCTACACCACATGAAACTGCTGTTGGTGACAACCTTCCATTTGCACACCATGCACAAATATCCTGCACGGCTAAAAGTGTTTTAATTTCCAAGGCTGTTTAGATGTGAGATGTGGAAGCTGTTTTAGGCAGTACTGAGGACCAGTTGTAGTACAGGAGTGACAAAATTACGCCAGATTGTGCACACAGACGCCACACTTAAAGTACTCAAATTTCCGATTTCCACGTAGAATGCCTCGCAGTGTCCGCTGGCAATGGCGTCCGGTTC
Organism: Diplodus puntazzo; assembly: GCA_963678695.2. Taxonomy (NCBI): domain Eukaryota; kingdom Metazoa; phylum Chordata; class Actinopteri; order Spariformes; family Sparidae; genus Diplodus; species Diplodus puntazzo. Next base: position 33,590,956 of record OZ023160.1, read on the forward strand.
TGCTGGCTCACCTGCTGGACCCAGCACACAGGTCCTTCTCTTGACTCCTTGTAGGTCCACCTGTGTAGTTAATTGTAAGATAGTTTGCATGATTCACAACACAGCAGCCATAAACCAACAATAATGCACCATTCATCCATCTGCTTTCTCTTTATCCTTTGTGTGAAGTGTAGTAGAGTTGTCAATATTATTTGTATTTGTGTAAGTGTATCAACTGACAAAAAATTAAATAATTTCCCAGTCTGGGATCATTAAAGTATTTCTATCTATCTATCTATCTATCAAAGCATATGAAAGTGAAAAATGAAAATAAATGATTTATTCAAAAGAATTACCAGAGTTGATCATAATTATTTTTAACCTGAAAAACTTTTTGTACATTTATTTTTATTTTGAATATGTTGATATATTTTTCAAAATTCAAGATCAAAACTTGAAATTTCAGTTTCAAATTTTACTTTTTCAAGTACAAAACATTTGACCCCGATTTAGCTCCATACGCTCCGACTATATTGCGCACGCTCCGCGCTCCGCTCCGTTCACATGCCCTGATTCATAGCTCATATCTACCTCCAAAAACTGGTCAGACATCAGCTGGCCGGCTGGTACCGCCATCACTGAGAGCAAACAAAAGTCACTCAGTGAAGTCACGACTCTTCTCTGTTCTGGCGCCTCAGTGGTGGAACAACTTCCTGACCAATGTCAGGACAGCAGAGTAACTTGCCATCTTCCGCAAAAGACTCAAGACTCACTTGTTCAGACTTCACCTCGACCCTGCATAGCATGACTTCCTCCCACGAGATCTTGTCTTCATAATCATGTTCTTTGTGACATGCTACTCTGCTGCAACAAGACTCTGTTGAACATCTGTGTTGTGCGTTAGTTAGTTAGTTAGTGTTTCTGAGTGGACTCCATTTCTTAACCAACATTGTCTACTCTTGCTCTGTGAGGGTAGAGTGCATAAAGTCCTTCAGACAGTCATGGAAAATCCGAGTTGAGTTCTTCACAAAGAAAGCTCAACAGCATTGAACCACTTTAACAAATCTTCCACAGGTTTGTATAGACAACAGAGAGAGAGACAGGAATTATTTTATTCACGTCACATTACAGTCCGCTCACATTTGGACAATAGAATATTAACACATTGACAATGGTTTACTGTGTAGCGTATCAACAGACTGCAGAGCAGGTTCTTTCCTCAGCCTGTGGAACCCTCAGCACTCCTGGTAAAGTACTTTTAATTTTGTGACTCATCCGACCCTCTATCCTATTTTTACTGACAGTTGTGCATAGCCTCTTTCTAAATTGTTTGTGTCTTTACTTTTCACTCGGCCATCAGGTGAAAATAACATTTTCAGAGAAAATTGTCTGAGAACATTTGAGGCTTGTCCATACTTTGTTTTTTTAAACTCTTGACTCCTTTTTTTCAGGACAGAGTGGTGGATTCTCCACACCTGCAGAGATAACCAATTAGAAGCGTCAAGGCAAAAGAAGGAGGCTGCTGTAATTCACGTTCCCTCGAGTGTCTGCTTGGAAAGATGAGTACAGACAGACCCAAACGGAATATCATCAAGAAGAAACATGTACGTAAAACTTCTTAGCTCTCTGTGGTAAGCCTATGTTACGTTTGCTATAAAAGGTCTGCATCATTTTGACTTTCAAGTTTTATGTTTTTCAATGCAGAACCACAAGGGAATAAAAACAGAATTTACTGAAACGATTATCAAAAGAAAACAAAATTGTGTCCAAGTCAATGTTAATGCACAAAGAAAATTATACTCATCTAAATGAATTGAAAAAATAAATGACAAAAATCAATGCTTTTAAATCAATATTAGAAGAGGCATCTTTGACAGCAGTTATTTGTGTATCAGCTTCACACGTGTTTCACACAGTGCGGTTACATGACACTCAAGAAAACCAAATTACTGTGTTAGTCCGACTATGATCGAATTTTTAAGATGCATGTATACACCTTAGTCTGACTAAAATCAGACTGGATCGAATTTCTCATAGTCGGATTAAAACACCTAGATTACTCGATTGATGGTCGTATTACTCCTGCATGTATACGTTCCATCAGATCGGGTCGGATTTTGCGTTCTGCGCATGCTCGAGATTTTTTTCCCGGGGTCGTTAGCCGGAAGTAGAAGGACGGCGGTGGCGCCTTTCCTCCGAAATAACCACAAGCAAGAGCGCCATTGTGCATCTAGTTTGTGTAATTATCATGTACACCATCTCTCTATAAAAGCAAGGAATCTCTGTCTGTCTGTGTGTGTGTGTGTGTGTGTGTGTGTGTGTGTGTGTGTGTGTGTGTGTGTGTGTGTGTGTGTGTGTGTGTGTGTGTGTGTGTGTCTGTGTGTGCCTCAAATATCTCTGAGGATCAGGATCAGAATGACCTGAGAGTTTCAACATGGCTGCCGTTTGGTTCAGTGGTGTGCAACTTCGCATTTGTTCGGACTGCAATGATACCGTGAATAAATCATTTCATAAATGCTTTACAAATTCGGGAGCATTGTCCACCGGAGCCACCACAGTCATGTGCGCACCAGAGTCAATGACTGCAGATCTCAAGCCCACGACATACGTTAATAAACAAGCGGATTTATACCTGCAGCGGCGCGAGCTGGACCGGGATTTTGCCGGCGGTTTCGGTCCAGTTCTGTTCTGTGCATCTAAACTGACTGTAGTGGATTAATGAGACTAAACGAGTCCGGACCGAGTCTGTTCGGGTCTGAGGAGATGTGGAGACGCGCGGACAACAAAGTGAAATTGGAATCTGTGGATGTTCGTGTGTAGCTAGCTGCTAGCCAACCTACACGGCCCACCTACCGAGTCGACGGACCGGACGCACCGGCACGTTCAGAATCGGGCTTAGGGTAAATAATGTCCGCCACGCGTTTTTCGCAAACATTGCCGTCACGTTTGCTTTGTGTCTGGTGCAGAAGAAATGGTAAAAACGGGCTAAAAATGGTTTGTTAAACATATTTGTGGTTTTCACAGTAAAAAAATCTAAGTTTTTGTACTCGGATTTTATGTTTTTTTTTGTGATTTTAGGTCCGTTGTGTTAATACAGTAGGTCAAAATGAAAAAATAACTATACAGTCACACATGTGAGGCTGTGCTGAAAATAGTGACACCAAGTAAATAGTTTTTAAGGTGAAATATAATGGCAAAATCAAAAATAGTCAACAACGGCCAATTATACCCTGGAATATTGGATTTCACAGCAAACCTAAATATCCCTGACGTCCCACCTTCAAACAGCCTCATTTGGCCATCCATGAAAAAGCTTCTTAACATCCCACTTTTCTATAGGAATTACAGTTTAAAAAAAAAAAGTTTTTTTTTTTTGAAACTGTAAAAAAACTAAGATCTGAATCTGAAAAGATAAAACATGCAACTGAAAGAAATATGATCCCAAATATCAAAACATATGAAAGTGAAAAATGAAAATAAATGATTTATTCAAAAGAATTACCAGAGTTGACCATAATTATTTTTAACCTGAAAAAACTTTTTTTTTTACATTTATTTTTATTTTGAATATGTTGATATATTTTTCAAAATTCAAGATCAAAACTTGAAATTTCAGTTTCAAATTTTACTTTTTGAAGTACAAAACTTTTGGCCCTGATTTAGCTCCATATAAAAGTGCCTCTTTCGTCATAATTATGCTTTAACATGAAGGCTTGACTCATCTACATTCACAAATAAAGCCTTGGTTGCTTTTTGGCGAGAGTTTAAGTGTATAATTGGGTGTTATCAGTCACAACATGTCCTCCCTAATTTATCACACCACTGACCCATGACATGGATATGGATAACACAGTACAGGTGTTCCTGTACTGTTAAATTCTGCATTTTATAATCTTTTTTTTAGTATTCCTTTGTTTTGTTTGTCACTTTTTTTTGCATCTAAGAAACTAACTGCTGAGTCAACAGTCTGCTTCATGTTTACACAGACATGCACATGCCCAGTGTGCGTGAATTAATAGAATGAATTGATAATGTCATTCGCATGTGTGCATGAATCACCTATCCAACTGAAGACATTATTTTCTCCAATACAGAGCTGCATGGTGTTGTGGAAATTCTCCTTTGTGAGGTGGAGAGTTGCTAAGTCTCCGAAGAACTTCAGACTTCAGTGTAATGAATCAGATCTCGTTTATTTCACGCAGCGTGGAGAAGAAGGCAAGAGCGTTCTTCTGCCGAACTCTAAATGGATATTCCTTAAGTACAGTCAGGAGAGAGGAGGTTACCTTCAGTTACAACAGTCATAAAACATTTTCTTTACATTACAGTGTTACAATGATTATTTGATGTTTGGGTGTATCCTGTCTTCCCAGGACAGTGACCCTTTGATGTAAACAGATGTAAATGTAGGGACAGCAAATGTCATTTTATCTAAGCTTGTGTATCCTTCCATGTGGGGGATGTGTCGCCACCTGTGGCTTCTTTTGACACCTTAAGCAAAATGTCATTCTCCAACTCTTCCTGTCCTTACAGCCCATTTGATCATTAAGAGGAAGACTATGTAATTTTCTTACATTCCTCCCTTTTGACACAAAGTGTCAACACAACATTTCGAGAAATTACATTGAAAGTTTCAAAATAAAAGATCCATTAACAATTTTTAAAACAAAAAACAAGAATCAATGAGTTTGACTGTGCTACAGAAATTAGAATACAAAGATATTTTTAAAGAAACAATAGTAAAAATAGACAAATGACTCATTTTGTTTAAATATTTTTTTTTTTTTATGCTCTGTGGCGAAGTTTAGTCTGTGTCCTTTTAGGATCTTTTGATCCTGTATCGGTTCTTCTGTGTCTTCTTCTGTTCTCGTAGACGGTCCATCTTTACCCTTTTGTATGAGATGGGGTGTCTGAGTATCGGTATGGATGATATCAGTGTGATCGATGACTTTAGGTGAATCAGTTGATGGTGTGAAAGGTTTGAATATATGAGGACATTTGGAGTCCTAATTTCGCTCTGTTGAAAAACAGGATTTGGCAACAGCCATTTTAGTGATCAAATCCAAAGATGAAGATGCAGCCATAATTGTCCAACAGCGTCCCCTCTCAGCACTCCGCAGGTTAGGTAGTTGTCCTTCCTTCAGTGGCATGGTTTGGAAAAGATGTGCACTGGGATGCATGGCTCCAGGTGTCTCTCTCAGCTATCCGAACGTCAGTGGGTGTTTTCAGCAGCACATGATATGGTTCAGTCCACTGCAGTTGATGCCAGTGCCTCTTCCTCAAGTCCTTTTACCACTACCCAATCTCCAGGCTGAATGTTATGGAGTTTGCACCAACGTAGGCTCTGGAAGGGCAGCTTTTACCTGATGGAAGATTAGCTTCAAAAGCATGGTTAAATGCACAATAAAAATTAAACATATCAGCATCCAATCCGTTTAGGGAGGGTTAACCTGTTTTAAGGAAAACGGGGTGTTAATTATCTTTATAGGAAGGCCAGAGATTATCTCACAAGGAGATAGTCAAGTCATCTTATGTGGGCAGCCTCTCATAAAATCAGTGCAAGCGGTAAAGACTCAATCCATGACGAATCTGTTTCTGCCATTAATTTAGTCGGTTTTGTTTTTAGGGTCTGGTTAGCCCGTTTCACTGCACCTCCAATAGCTGGATGGCAAGCACAATGAGATTTAAGGTTTATGTGTAGCTTTTGGAGATGTTTTGAATAAAAAATTCTTTACACAATGTGAACCATTATTATTCGTCCTTATCTATCTATCTATCTATCTATCTATCTATCTATCTATCTATCTATCTATCTATCTATCTATCTATCTATCTATCTATCTATCTATCTATCTATCTTTTAAGGGGAGACCCCTACGGGGAATTATTTCCCTCAATAATGATTTAGCTATTTAGATCACTGTTGCATATTTACATGGAAAGCAGTAAATCAATTTTGAAAAAATAAAAAATGTTCACAATAATGAGACAATATTTGTACCTACTACATGGAGTGAGTTCAATGAAATCCATTATTAAATGCTCAAAAAGACCCTCAGGTTTTGGATGGGCTGACAGAGGCATTGCTATACCTCTGCCAACATTGTAAGTTTCACAAATCACACAATTTTTTAACAAAGTTTTTTAAAAAGAAGTTGACAATTTCTGGCGCATGCCACAATCTATTTACAATATTCTACATCCTCCCTTTTGCTACATGGTCAAGACCATGTGTCAAACTTTGCAAAGAAAAGAAATATGGTTAGGCAGTACTGGGAGGCCGTTTACACCAACCCAGAGGTCAGATGGGAGTTCAATTTTTCCCATAGAGATTTTTCTACAGTATCAGCTTCTGTTTGAAACAGATAGACTTTATTAAAGGACAGATAAAACCATTTGTAGAGGGGGGAGACAGGTGAGAGAGCAGCTGGACCACAGGAAGTCATTTCTGCCTGTGGTCATTAAAACAGTACCACTCCTCCCTTTGATGATTGGACTCATGTGGCTATTTATAAAAACAGGGCAAACAAAACTATAATTACTTATTCTCATTTCAATTTATAACGCTAAGCATTTCACTGTATATTGATATATTCCCAAATTGTCTATTTTATCATTGTATTATTTTGTTGTATATTTTATTTAATTTCATTTTATTGTCTATTTTACTGTTTTATTTATATCTTTATCTTAGCACTTTTTCCCACTCATGCTGTATATCTATTTTACTTTGCATGGAGTATCTGAAACAAATACAATTTCCCCCTTGGTGATTAATACAGTATTCTGATTTTGATTCTCATGTGCTGTTTTTAGCATCTGCCTTTACCAGTGATGCTGAGTCATTAGCACTTGTATGCCTAACATTTGCATAGGTAGAAGTAATGTAGACAAAGGATTAAATATTTAACTTTTAGGAGCATTAGATTTTTCTGTAGAGGTAAGAAACCTTGATTTCCTATAATGTGTGGGAAATCATGACATACATTCAATGCATACTGAGAGTCAGTATGTACTGTGACATGATTCTTGGTCCCTAGAATGAAAAAAACAAACAAACAGCTGCCTGAGGAGACAGGTTATTTGGAATATTAGTACTTTCAGTTATATCAGGGTTAGTATATATTTCATATGAGACACAAGGGGATCCATCTGTTGGATTTCTCATAGCAGAACCATCTACAAAAAAACCAAACAGTTTTAGTTGAGGTTAATGAGGAAAATGTCAAAGAGTGCATCTCTTGGTTTTGACACCGTGTCAACCACTTCCAGACAGGGGTGTGATTCTCCATCTTGAGCTGTCGGGAGCAAAGTTGATGTGTTAAAGTCAGTACATTGTTTTAAAAGTTACATGAGTCATTGTCAGCAACACGTTTTCCATTTTAACAGTGTAGGTGGGGTAAGGTGGGCGTTTTTTTCTTGTAAATAAAAGAGTGGACAACATGTGGGACATTTAAATTAAGAGGGCACATAGCAACAATGTCAAACTGGGGTAAGAACTGCTTTCTTAGCAGCCGCTACAGCCTTGAGGCATGCAACCATACTTCTCTCTGTTTGAATAGTACCTCACAGGTCGTTTGTCACCATGTGACTGAGTTAGAGTTAGTTAGTTAAAAAAATGTGATAATGCTTGATAACCCAGGATAGGGGAACTCGAGAAAGCTTGTTTCAAGTCAGTTAAAGCTTTCTCTGCGTCAGGAGTCCAAGTCAAATAGTCAGTCATGGCCAAATGTCTACCCCCATATTTTATTGTCATACAGGGGTTGGGAGATCTCTGCAATTGTATCAAATCCATGGACAACAATAGCCTGCTAAATTCAATTAAGGCAATTGTTCGCAGATTTATTTTGAAAACATCCAAGATTGTGGATGTAATCGGGACCCAATTCACGACCTTCCGGAGTAAAATAACGCATTTCATTTTAAAAAGAATTTGCAACTAGTCCTTCAAAAGTTTAGGACCGTTTTCTGCCAGAAAACGAGAATGAAACACTGTCTCAGTTTGACAATGCTCCTGTATAAGAAACATATACACAGACATTTTCAAAGATACTAAACAAGTGTATTAACACACAATGGCTACTAATGCTAATTTCTCAGCTTTACTGCAATCCAAAGTGAAATTGGAGAAGAAAACCTTGTGGCATCTGCATCCAAGAATAAAATCTTTACCATTGATAGTGAAAGCAACCCAGAACTGTGAGTCAGGATGAACAGGAATGCTCGAATATGCATTTGTTAAATTAACAACTGAAAAACCCAGTGTGATAGAATGTTTAACATTAGTGTTAGAACATCTGCTGGATGTTGACCAGCCTCATTTATGACCCTAAGGTGTTTTAATGATCTCCACCCCCCATTTGTTTTTTTTTCCTTCAGGCATGATGGGGGAGGTACATTGTGAGATTTAGGAAGTCAACAATGGCACCTTAATTTATGCTAGGCTGAATGACAAAAAGTACTGACTTCAACAGCTTTAGAGAATGTTGCATCTTTTATATCCCCAAAAATTTCACTTGCTTACAGCCCTCAAGCTATTAAATAGTGTTAGAAGCAATTTTTCTTAGTCTTTATCAGTCAATCAGTGTTTCTGTATGTGTGTGTGTGTGTGTGTGTGTGTGTGTATCTCATCATTACTTGTGTCTAATTGTGCTCATGTCTATGTGCTTGTTCAAATCCTCTGACCTTCCTCCACTGGTTGTGTCCTGGTGAATGAACAGACACCTTCATGTGGTGCATGTGGTCAGGATTCTTCTGGATCTCGCCTTTCTTGCTGATTTAGCTCAGGGTTCCCATCTCCTTCCCTCTGTAGCATCGGTCTTCTGGTCAGTGCTGTTGCACTGTCATTGATAGTTCGATGTGGACTCAGTCTCCTTCTCCTCTTGCTTTTGTTTTTAGACTGCGATCTCTGTCAAGGATTCTGTGGCCCACCAAAAACGCCAGCCTTTTGGTCGGGTGCCTTCTCTGCAACCTCCTTCATTTCGTTCAGTTTACATGGCCTGTGTACAAACACTTCTGGATCTTAATGACGGTCTGCTTCCCTGTTTGCATCGGCATGGAGTTAGGGAAACATCATCCCCTCTGTGATCTTCACTCCACACCCAGCAGTCAGCAGAATCTGCTATTGGAGAAAAGTTTTTCTTGGAGAAGCAGGTTAATTTGTTGCTGTTTAGGAGATAGGAAGACATCTGAAAAGTCAGGGTGTATTTGTCCCCCCTTTTTTCTTAAAGTCATCCTGGGGTGCTTGACCTCATGTGGAGAAGGTGTCGCTGAAGGTTGTGGAAACAGCATTCATAAATTCTAGCCCTACATTCTTTTCTCTCCTTCTTTTTCTTACTCAAACCCTCTTTTCACATTTCATTCAATCCTGCTACTGATTTTGAGAAGAAAAAAACAACAACTTAAAAACCCAACTTATCAGTCCATCTTTTGTCTTCCCTACTTTCATTTTACATTTTCTTTCAACATACTCTACACCATCTTAAACATTGTGTGCTTAATGTACCTTTAAGTGGAAAACACCTCAAGGGTGACAATATGCCAAAGTTGAAATCCTTAACCACATTTTCCCTATTTGTCTGCTCTTAAATTCAGCAGAGCCTGTAAAAAGGTGAGATACATTTTTTTTTTTTTTTTAAATTTCCCCATTTTGTGCCTCATAATTTTTAGTGACTCACTGGGATGGATTTGCTTAAACTTTCAATGGGCTTATCATTCACACAAACTTCACAATCACACTGATCTTTCCATACAGCATATGGTTGGATCTCATCAAATCACACACTAACTTTGAGCAACTTATTCAGCCAGGTGGTTTGTACGACACATTCGTTCAGAGCAACGAACCCTTATATAGCATACAATCTGTATACTATAGTCACTGAATGTCACAACAAATTTTATTCTTTATACTTATTTTGTATATTTTTATCACTCATACGCCCATTTTATCATAGTGGGGCCTCATATACGCTTCACACAGTCAATACCCGGGATTTACATGAAAATTTAGGCCTCTATAACGCGGACCTGTTTAAACTTGAACACTCTACCATACAGGATTTAGATTACGAATGTCAAACCAAGGCTTTTCAGGATTGAGCAAATGATTCAAAACGCTGTACTCACTTATTAAATGGAGCGTCCGTTTTCCACCACCCGCGCCTTACTTCAGGCGGAATCCAGTCCTCCGTTTGTCGGAGCGGAACTTTTCCTGTCGGCAGCTTCCTTCAGCAGGCTCAGGTGACGATCAGCGGAGCGTCCATCCCATCCCTCGTCGCCAAAATGTTGTGGAAATTCTCCTTTGTGAGGTAGAGAGTTGCTAAGTCTCCGAAGAACTTCAGACTTCATCGTAATGAATCAGATCTCGTTTATTTCACACAGCGTGGAGAAGAAGGCAAGAGCGTTCTTCTGCCGAACTCTAAATGGATATTCCTTAAGTACAGTCAGGAGAGAGGAGGTTACCTTCAGTTACAACAGTCATAAAACATTTTCTTTACATTACAGTGTTACAATGATTATTTGATGTTTGGGTGTATCCTGTCTTCCCAGGACAGTGACCCTTTGATGTAAACAGATGTAAATGTAGGGACAGCAAATGTCATTTTATCTAAGCTTGTGTATCCTTCCATGTGGGGGATGTGTCGCCACCTGTGGCTTCTTTTGACACCTTAAGCAAAATGTCATTCTCCAACTCTTCCTGTCCTTACAGCCCATTTGATCATTAAGAGGAAGACTATGTATTTTTCTTACAATGGACACTTCAGTCCAAGATGTGTGTGAATCTTTGGAAATGTCACGATCCGATTCAGATTTTATTCTCAGGTCTTTGATTTGATTCAGAATCAATCTTTGACACAAAACGATTCTTGATTCAAAATTGATTATCAATTAGTTCGATTCCCCTGGTCTGCATTTCGAAGTGTCCTTGGGCAAGATACTGAACCCCAAACTGCTCCTGATGTGCTGGTCGGCACCTTGCATGGCAGCCACCACCATCAGTGCATGAATGTACACCTGTCAGGCATAACATTATGACAGCTGACAGGTGAAGTGAATAAAACTCTCTCTTCAGCATGACACCTGTTAGTGGGTCGGGTGTAAATGGGCAGCAAGTGAACATGTTGTCCTCAAAGTTGATGTGTTAGAAGCAGGAAAAATGTGCAAGTGTAAGGATTTGAGCGAGTTTGATAAGGGCCAATTTGTGATGGTTAGACGACTGGGTCAGAGCATCTCCAGCGTGGATGGTCGGGTACGTGGACTTAAAGGATCTGCTGCTAACACCTTGGTGACAGATACCACAGCACACCTTCAGGATCTGGTGGAGTCCGTTGCCTTGACGGGTCAGGGCTGTTTTGGCAGCAAAAGGGGACCAACACAATATTAGGCAGGTGGTCATAATGTTATGCCTGATCTGTGTTGTATGAATTACTGTAAATTACTGTCGCTTTGGACAATAGCGTCTGCTAAATGCCCTAAATGTAAATGAATGAATAGAAAAGGGGGTGCTATTTTCAGTCTTTTGCTCCAGTTTACTGTGTACTTAGCCGAATATTGGGGTTATCAACTGCATCCATTGCGTTAGCGCTGATTATTTTATGGTACTGCGGGGGAAAAATGCTAAAACTGTGTAAAGTCAAAATGAATAGTAGCAGCATTGCAAAACTGATTGATGTTGTCTGTATTTCAGTAGTTGTTCTACAGTTAAGGCATGTTTTTAAATGGCTAGGTTAAGCAAAGTGCTTACATACAGATGTATTATCTACAACTTTGTTGTTTAAGAGAGGGGAAGTAATGTATTGGACTAATATCGGTATCGCTTGTCCCTTGTCTTATCTGTATTGGACATGCAAAAGTGGTGTCAAGCCATCCGTGTTTTAAACCTCCACAAAGCTGACCAGTCATCGCATAAAGTGGGTCAGTTGAATGCTGTAGTTAGATAGGGGGGTTCTGAGGCCATCCCCACTGACACTTAGTTTGATGTCTTCAGTTTATTATCACACAATGAGATTAGTGTAGACTTGCAGGGACTGACAAGTAAGAGCAAACATACCAAATATCAACTCTTTAGATGCTTTAGTCCTGTGTTTTTCCTCTTATTTAGTTTCCAGTACACATCTTGCTTCAGTATGAAGTGTTTGATGATCCTCAGATGGAAGTGTGAGTGAAGCTGACAGTGTTTGGTTTGTGTCTGTGACTCTGCAGGACATCAGCGATGGGATGCCGTGGTGTGAAGAGCGTCTTGTCCGCAAAGTTCTTTTCTTGTCCCTCAGGGAATTCAGAGACACACACCGTACCACACACAAACACTCCCACATACACACACGCACACACAACTGCACATCAAAAAAAACACTGTTACATGCTCCAAGAAAGAGACAGACACTACCTAATACACACAGTCAGAAAAAGACATGCACAAGACAGAGTGTGCACACGCTCCAACACAAAGCTCACCACAGGACACGCACACAGAAAAACACACACAGCACACAAAGTATGCGCATTTCACAACACTTACGTCCTCATGAACACAACAAAGGGCAAAAAACTAACTTGTCTCACGACTCCAACACACCGAAAAAAAAAAGTATGACCCACACACTTCAGAACATGCAAACACAATCAAAAATGTGTACAGAGAAAAGGACACACACTGAACAGCACCCACACTTACAAGAAAATGCACACATGTTTCAGAAGAACTCTGTGTCAACCAGGACACTACGCTCACATAAAACAAAAACTAGTCTGTCACTACTGAACTCCAAATACATTGGAAGTGGTAATCGATCACAAAGAACTCAACAAAAACACTCAGTGAAAAACATGTGCACACCTGACAACACACAGACACTGCTGAGCTCGGCTTCTCCCGCCAGGACACTGAGGTCACACACTCCCAGCAGCCTCAGGGGTCAGTATCATCAGTACTCTTTTTCTCAAACTTAATTACAAAAACTAAACTTGCTATGTCATTTACTGTTTTTTGTTTTAGTATTGTTCATGTGTAAGTGATTTTGCACTAAAACTGCTTTATGCAAGTAACTTAAGTTCAAACTGTTCTCTCAAGACTCTGTGGTAAATGGCATCAGCCGGTGTCAGTCTCTCCTGTCAGCACGTCCCAGCTGGAGCTGGGCTTTACAAACACGCACCAAGAAGCACCACCAGCCTGCTAGCGTCCATCGTGATAAGGATGACCCTGCCAGCAAGAGGTCAACTGGTCTACTGTCTGCATGTGTTTGCATGTTCATACCTATATGCATGATTTGCCTACTGCGTAAGCACATCACTGAAATCCGTACACACATGAGTTTACAGCCCTGTCCACACCTTAACAGGGATTTCTTAAAACAAAGCCTTTGGTCCTTTTGTACACGTAAAAGGCACGTTAGGTTGAAAATCTGACCTTTTGGAAAACTCTTCCAGGGTGAAGATATTACGATGACGCAGACACACTTTATATATGTTTGTAGCATCATTGGCAATTGTGAACTCTGAGTGTTATGATGTCGGGGGACTTGAGTTTATACATTGGCAGAATGGATATTGTATTGTTTAGCTGTATATTTAGAAAAACACATTAATATGCATTCCGAGTGTGCATTAATGGGCATTAGATATGTGTTTTCAGGTGTGTTGTTTGGATGGAGATGTTTAAAAGGAAAAAAATTGTAGACTATAACTATGTGACTATGTGGACATTATAATACCAGTCATTTAGTTGAGAGTTGTCAGTTTATTCAGTGGGTACAGTGTGTGTGTGTGTGTGTGGTGTGTGTGTGTGTGTGTGTGTGTGTGTGTGTGCGCGCACAGACCAAGGCTGCAAGCACAGAGGAAGTTCGCCCAGTCCCCTCCCAGCTCTCCAGGACCACCAGTGTTGATGACATCGGCACTGAGTAACCACGACAACAATCTAGCTGTAGTCACCTGTCTGACCAGACGTCGACCCAAGACTGAAGACTTCCTGTCATTTCTCTGTTTGAGAGGTAAACTACACAACGTATTTTGGCTGGAATCGATTTTGTCACAGAGTTGGTTGCTGAGTCAGTGTATACAGGAACTATTAATATAATTCTGAAGATGGACTAATGCACAGTTGTGTTTAAATTCATCTAACATTTCTGGATACTCAGAAATCCTTTCTTTGTGATTAGAGGTGTTGACGAGCTTCAGTGTGAATTGATGTGCTTTGAAAGTTCAGTAAGAAAGTGTTTTGCTACAACCCTGGTTTTAATTAAGATAATGAGTCCTATTGCCTTTTCTGGTTTACAGCCAGCATCATTCAATTAAACAAATAACAAAGAAACACTGAGCTTTTTTTGTGGTATCACTACTGTATCAAACTCTCTGTTAACTTGTCTTTTCTTTTAAACTTGAAACGTGGACATAACAGTCTTCGTTTCCTTCTCGTTTTGCGATTTGTTTTTCCAAAAGTCTGAACTGTATAGGGAAAGAAAGCTTTTAGGTTTTCAGTATGATCTCAGAATATTGTACCACTGAACAGCTTTAAATCTATGGTAAAATCAAGTGATTCCAGACTGTCTGTCTGCAAAACATTTTAAACATGTTTTTTCCAGTTTAGTCTACTTGCCAGGAATATGAACCCAGAAATGTTGAGTACACCAAACTTTTATGTTAGAATGTACAGTATGGGTCCCCAGCATTAAGAAACTGATGGATGCCAATTTGCATATGTTGGTCACTTTGCATAGTTAGCATAATTGCATTCATTAGCATTAATCGCCTATATGTGCAATATTTCAGCAACTGCTTGGCTGATTTGGACAATATTGGAGTGGTTTTGGGGGTTACTGAGGCTACTGAATCCATTTCTGACATTTTCAAAATTCAAAATGGCAATTTAAACCAAAAGTGGCCATATTTAAACTCCAAGTGGTCCGATTTTGATGAATTTTGAGTCAATTTAGAAGTTTTAGAGGACGATGAACCTTTAGAAATACATTGTAGGATATTTATGAACAAGGGGCAGCTGTAGCTGTGATTGGCTGCAAACAGGACACTCTGGAGGCTGTGGTGGAGAGGAGGACACTGAAAAAACTGTTATCCATCATGGATAATCCTCTCCACCCTCTCCAACTCACACTGGTCAGACAGCGGAGCACCTTCTCCGGAAGGCTGCTTCAGCTTCGCTGTCGTAGCAACAGATACAGGAAATCTTTCCTGCCACAAGCCATCACTATACAACAACTCTCTCACCTCTGCCTGATAGAGAACTCTGGTCTCTCTACTGTTTTGTTGTATATATTATTATTGTTTATTGTTTATAGCACACTGTGCACTGTATATATACACTATGTATATATTGGATTCTATTTATGTTATGTACGAAGTGTTTTATTTGTGGACCCACAACTGCTGTAACAAAATAATTTCCCAGTCTCGGATCATTAAAGTATTTCTATCTATCTATCTATCTATCTAGCTCAGTGGGTAGAGCAGGTCGGCTAGTGATCGGAAGGTTGCTGGTTTAAATCCCAGCTCCGCTCAGAGCTGAGCTGCATGCCGAAGTGTCCTTGAGCAAGATACTGAACCCCAATTGCTCCTGGTTTGCAGTTGGCACCTTGCATGGCAGCCTCTTCTGTCAGTGAGGCCCTGCAATGAGCTGGCGACTGGTCCAGGGAGTACCATGCCTTGGCCAGAGACAGCTGGAACTGACTCCAGCAAAAACCCCCGCGATACCATAAAAGGGATAAAGCGGTTAAAAATGGATGATGGATATCACAATTATCCTAATGATGCAGAATATGTACATTTTAAGTCACATAACATTACATTCTGAGGTGACATTGGAGGTAACAAAGTCAAGTACCATATCAAACTAGAATACTTTGGCTATGGCTAAATAATATAGAGAAAGGAGTATAATACAAGTTACAGGTAGAACACCGGTATTACACTTCCGCCCCATGCTGGCTGCGAGGTTAGCCACAGTGCCTGTCGATGGCCACACCACATGGTAGATGAGCTGCGATGCATCAACAATTACAACGTCTGGTGGGTGGGGATTGGGAACAAGGATTCTAAGACATTCTAAGACATGAACAATCAAAGACTTGCTGCCCTTTCTGAGGCATCCATACTCATCAATGATGGATGCAGGGACCGGGCCGAGCTCGTAGTTAAAGAGGGTAGAGAGCTCTATTCTTCTCTTGCTCCAGACCACCAGCAGCCGAGCAAACAATGCCTCAACGTCACATATGATCTTCCCATTGACCTCCTTTTGTCTTGAATTTCATTGTCACCACCTTATTTGGGATGGGTGCATGAAATCCCCTAGGAGGCAATGAAGAGAATAGTGTGCTCATGTCCTGCCCGATCTTCAATGCATCTTGCACATTCACCTTTCCATCTGCCACCTGGCCATTTATGATATGGTATAGGGTAGTAGTCTCTGTGGTGAGTGGATTTTAGCCTGGTCAGGATTTTAGCCTGGTCCTCTGCGTCCAACTCCCGCCGTCGTTTATTCTTTTCTTTGTGTATGTTGGCCTTCATTGTCTTTTCCAAAGCTTCAGCATCGTCGTGCATCTCATCCAATGACTTGGAGAGATGGGAGCAGATGCCGAAGGATTGTATCCACACTGCGACTTGCTCAGGGTTGGTGGAGATGCCCTTCATGTCTCCTACTCCCTTCCCTTGCTTGATGCACGTTTGCTCCCCAAACATATCTCCACTCACCGCAGCTGCACCATCTGAGTGGCAGCACACATGGATTCCGGCAAGGAGGTCATCCTTGGCAGTAGCAGGAAGGTGCTACATGTCGCGCAGATGCCATCTTGATTTGATTGTGATGACAGGCTGCAAAGAAATAGGGCAGCATCTCTTCAAGGCATTGTTGTTGCAGCAGCCAGTCACCCTCTCTTTCTGCTTGCCAGAACTTGTGAGCTATTAGGGTTGGGGTGATGAAGCAAAGTAGGCTAACTTTTTTGGTAGTTGTGGTAACATTAACTGTTGATGTATTATTAATTTGGATTAAGTCTCTGGATTTTGCTCAAAATAACTCCTACCATATTTTAACAATTTAAACCACTCCAAGAGATGGTTTAGAAGTAGGCTATAGAGATATTAGGCTATATATTAAAAAAAATAATGAAATATGCTCTATATACACACTGTAATGGTAGTATTTGATCAACTTACTTGCATTAAGATGATATGATCCAAATATAAAAACCTCTGTTCTGTCCATCTTTCCATCTAGCCAGTATTCCGCCTGATGCAGTAACCACAGCGGCAATGACACAAAGTTGCGCAGCCAAAAAACGGGAGCAGAACTGAAGAAATTTAAAGAAATATTACGTCTCAACATTCACACCAATGACATTGTGCTCTCTTGATTCTGAAATGCAGGTCCAATGTATTAAGCATACTAGTGCCATGCCCGTAGGAAATATGTGTTCCTATAGAAAAGTGGGATGTTAAGAAGCTTTTTCATGGATGGCCAAATGAGGCTGTTTGAAGGTGGAACGTCAGGGATATTTAGGTTTGTTGTGAAATCTGATATTCCAGGGTATAATTGGCCGTTTTTGACTATTTTTGATAATGCCATTATATTTCACCTTAAAAACTGTTTACTTGGTGTCATTATTTTCAGCACAACTTCACGTGTGACTGTACAGTTATTTTTTCATTTTGACATATTGTATTAACACAATGGACCTAAAATAACAAAAAAAACGTAAGATCTGAGTAGAAAAAGTAAGATTTTTTTACTGTGAAAACCACAAATATGTTTAACAAACCATCTGTATTACTTATAATGCAAATATAAATTGTTGTTTGCTAAATATGTGCATAAATTTTAAAAATTTACAGTACAAGTTATATGTAACTATTTACATTTAAATGCAGGCAATGCTCAGGTCTGCCTGAGCTTCTTCCAGCTGAATGAAGAGCTGCACTGCCTGCTCCACGTTTAGCATCTCCTCATTGTTTTGACTCATTAAACAAAAAAACGACTCCAATACACACTAAACACACTACACCAAACACTACATAACACACCAACTATACACTCTAAACACGATAAATGTCACAAACCTCTCAACGTCGCTGTCTGTACACCGACCGTCATTGCCTGTCACTCATCCGCCGACGTCCCTCCCACAATGTCCTGTTCCTCAACAACCAAACTTGCTGCTTGAACACTTTTGTGACAAAAGCCCGTTTTTACCGTTTCTTCTGCACCAGACACAAAGCAAACGTGACGGCAATGTTCGCGAAAAAGCGTGGCGGACATTATTTACCCTAAGTCTGGTTTTGGACGTGCCGGTGCGACCGGTCCGTCGACTCGGGAGGTGGGCCGTATGGGCTAGCGGCTAGCAGCTAACTACACATGAACATCCACAGATTCGGATTCCACTTTGTTGTTCGTGCATCTCCGGATCTACTCAGACCCGAACAGACTTGGTCCGGACTCGTTTAGTCTCATTAATCCACTACGGTCAGTTTAGATGCACAGAACAGAACGGGACCGAACCGCCGGCAAAATCCCAGTCCAGCTCGCGCCGCTGCAGGTAAAAATCCACTTGTTTCTTAAGGTATGTCGTGGGCTTGAGCTCTGCAGTGATTGGCTCTGGTGCGCACGTGACTGTGGTGGCTCCGATGGACAATGCTCGCGGAATTTATAAAGCATTTATGAAATAATTTATAGACGGTATCATTGCAGTCCAAACAAATCCAAGAGGCACACCCTTGAACCACGCAGCAGCCATGTTGAAACTCTCAGGTCAGTCTGATCCTGATCCGCAGAAGTATTTGAGGAACACACACACACACACACACACACACACACACACACACACACACACACACACACACACACACACACACACACACACACACACACACACACACACAGACACAACTTTGGTGTACTCAACATTCCTGGGTTCACAATGGGGCTCTATGGGCTGGCAAATAGACTAGTTCATTTACAATGGTGAAATTTCGTTGAGAAAAGCTTACAGGTGTTTCTTGATAACATTCAGCCATTAAATGTGGTGCTCCACCGCCCTCCTTCCACTACACTCATGTTGCAAAACCACTGTTGTTTCAATCATCTGCCCCCTCAAATGGTTGCCAGTTGTGCACTAACACTAGATTGCAAAGGTATTGTAGCGGACTCTTGGCGTCAACAAAATGAGACGGAGAGATTGATGACGGGAGCTTAAATTTTATTGTGCTGTAGCACCGTGAAAACTATGAAAAGGAAATACAGAAAGAAAATCAAGAGATTAGATTAAATACATGAAACATTTGATTTACAATTTCCTAATACAATTTCCAAACCCTCAATACAATCACCCCCATTCAATAATAAAATACAAAAGAGATACATTTATTAGAAAACGTTTACACTCTTTGTTAAAACTTGATCAACCAAAAATAAATCTAGACACCTCAAGTATAAAAGTAATAGCCCAAAATTTGAGTTTCACATACCTCGTTCCACTTTACCAAGGGAGCTAATTGTTTGTTATGTTGAAGGTGCCGTTTGGAAAGCCATCTGCCTCTTATTAACAATAAACAAACTTAAGACAGACTGCATCAACCTAATCAACATAAAGATGGTACGTGATTACAATACATGGTTCAAAGCAAACTTACTGGGAGTACCACAAAACAATCCAGACAAAGAAAAGACTCGGCAGCACAGATGCAGCGCCAACCCAGCGGAGACAAAGGAGAAGGCGATTGAGATGCGCACAGGTGAGGATGCGCACAGGTGAGCTTACAGGGCTCATAGTCTCCTCCCTTTTATACCTTGCTAAGACTTGCCACTAGATGGCAGTCCAAGGTCATTCACATGCTCAACAGACAGAATACGGAGAGAGGGTGAGGTGACAGCCTAAAACAATTTACTGTTCTTCACACCCCCACCAATCATTTTATGATGAATTTATTACCACACGAATCATACATGATTTTTGAATAATAAGTGACAAAATTTAAAAGCTCAGGTTATTCTTGTACTGAACCACAAATGTTAATAGGTTGGCATAATAGCAACAGTAAGTCACTCATTCTCTAAAAGGAGCACCAGCTTCTGAATGGGTCTTTCAATAATTGAAAATCTCCCTGATGATTTTCGATCTCCTACTTGCACTTTGACCTTTCGAACTAGGTCATCATTTCCTTGAATGGGTTCAACCACCCGTCCCAACTGCCACTGGTTTCTGGGGAGAAAGTCATCCGTGATGATGACAACATCATTAACTTTTAGGTTGCGCTGAGGCACATGCCACTTCTGCTGTGTAGAAATATTCAAGAGGTATTCATTCTTCCAGCGACTCCAAAACTGTTCAATCAAATATTGCACTCGTCGCCACCGTTTTGTCGCATACATGTCTTCCCTTACAAATTTCCCAGGAGGTGGGTGAGCAACTATTGACTTCATCAGAATGAGATGGTTGGGCATCAAGGGCTCTAGTGATGTGGCATCATTGATTCCATCTGTATTCAGTGGGCGGCTGTTAACAATGGCCATAGCTTCATAGAACAAAGTTCGAAGTGAAGCATCATCTAGTCTACCAGGACAGAGAGAAAGAGTGTCCCTCAACACATTTCTCACAGTCCGGATTTGGCGTTCCCAAACACAGCCGGCATGACTTGCTGCGGGAGCATTGAAGATGAACTCACATTGTTTATCAGCAAGGTAATCCTCGAGTTGAGTGATGTCACACTGTTTGAGTGCCTCTCTGAGCTCATTCCTGGCTCCCACAAAATTTGTTCCATGGTCACAACAGAGTTGACGTACCGCTCCTCTGAGGCCAATGAAACACCTTAAAGCATTGATAAATGTGTCTGTTGACAGATCCTCCAACATTTCAATGTGAACAGCTCGGGAAGAGAGGCAAGTTAGGATCAATCCATACCTCTTATATTCCTTGCGTACTCTCTTCATGATGAATGGGCCAAACACATCCATACCACAGTGTGTAAATGGTGCTGATACCTCAACTCGTTCCCTTGGAAGCTCAGCCATACGTTGCTCCTCCTCTACTGGGCGTCGGAGTTTCCTACACCTCACACAGTTGTATATCAGCTTGGCGATAGATTTACTCCCACTAATAAGCCAAAACCCATTGGCTCTGAGCTCCATTTGAGTTTGACTTCGACCTTGATGACAAATTCTGTCATGATAATGGGACAGAATGAGCTTGGTAACGTGAGAGTTTTTTGGGTGATTTAGTTCTTGACTGAGAGATGATTGCTTTAGCCTCCCACCAATTCAAAGTAAGCCCTTATTCACAATAGGATCAAGGCAGAAAAGAGGATTGGAACTAGGGAGACTACCTCCTCTTTCGAGGGTTTTTATCTCTTAGGGAAATGCTTGCTGCTGAGCAAGTTTAATGACCACCTCAGCTGCTCTCTCTTGTTCTTCAACAGTCACATGATTACCTTGATGTCCTCGCTTGGATGCTAGCCTCTTAATTCTTGCAACAACCTTGAGGAGCCTTATTCAAGATGAAAATCGGTTAAAACTGCTGAGCATGTTGTTCAAGTCACTGCTGGTGGTAGTAACTTCAGGGTCACCCACCAGTAGTTCAGTGGAAAAATTAGGTCTAGGTTTCACTTCTTGCTCCCACAGGAATTTGGGTCCTGACATCCAGCTTGTTGAGGAGATGCCAGAGACATGAAGGCCTCTAGAGACATGGTCGGCAGGGTTTTCTAATGTATCAACATAATGCCATTGACCAGGATCTGTTTCTTCCTTTATCACTTCAAGGCGATTTGCGACAAACACATGAAATCTTCTTGAGTCATTATAGATGTATGCCAGCACAACTTGAGAGTCTGTCAAAAAGAACTCCTCATCGATTTTCATTTCCAGTTCAGTTTACAACATGGCACTTGTTCTGGCAGAGACTACAGCAGCAGAAAGTTCCAGTCTTGGAATGCTCTTGATTTTTGTAGGCGCTAATCTTGCCTTGGCCATCACAAGGCTACAGTAGATTTCATTTCTGTCGTTGATGTATCGTACATAGGAACATGCACCATAACCAACATTACTGGCATCTGAGAAGTGGTGCAGTCCCGTCCTCATGATGTCACCAAAGTTGTGTGGGTGATAGCATCTGGGTATCGTGACTTCTCTTATTTTCTGGAGACCACCTTTCCACTCCTCCCACCGTGAGTATACATCCTCAGGAAGGGGCTCATCCCATCCCTTACCCATGCGACACAATTCCTGTAAAATGCACTTTCCACATAAGGCGAAAGGGGAGACAAAGCCCAGTGGATCATACAAGGAGGCGACAACTGAGTAGCAGGTTGGTCCTTGAAGTTGACATTGAAACTGAAGGTGTCATGTTCTATTGACCACTGAATGCCAAGCGCACACCCCACTGATGTCACATCTAGACTGAGATCATGGGATTTAGCAGTTGTCGCCCTTTCTGAGGGATCAACACAGCTGAGAACTTCTTGCCTGTTTGAGTTAAACTTATGCAAACGCAAACCGCCCTTTTTGCATAACCTCTGAGCTTCAACAATCAAGTCCTTGGCTTCTTTGATTGAAGGAACACTGGTCAGGCCATCATCTACATAAAAGTTCTTTTCAACAAAAGCTGAGGCTGAAGAATGAGCAGATTTATGTTGCTGTGCTAAATACTTGAGGCCGAAGTTGGCACAACAAGGGGATGAGGCAGCACCAAAAAGGTGAACTGCCATCTGATATTCCTGGGGTTCTGTTTCCAAATCTCCATGCTCCCACCACAGAAACCTCAGATAGTTCCGTACTGTGGGTGGAACAAAAAACTGATGAAACATCCTTTCAATATCACATACCACAGCCACAGCTTCCTTTCGGAAACGACAAAGGACTCCCACCAGTGAGTTAATGAGGTCCAGACCAGTCAGGAGAGGGGCACTCCATGGAACTTTGCTGAACAGTCAAAAACCACCCTCAACTTGTCTGTTTTTTGCGAGTGGCATACACCGTGATGAGGTATGTACCACACTGTCTCTCCCTCAGCCATGGGAGGGGCTGGCTCTGCATCGCCTCTGCTGATAATTTCCTCCATAAAGGTCTTATAATGATCATAATACTGCTTATTGTTCTTCAGTTTCTTCCTTAAATGTTGCAGACGAACAGTGGCAAGCCTTTTGTTATTTGGCAATAAGGGCAAAGTGCCACTCTTAAAGGGGAGGGGGAGCTCATAATGCCCATCTTCTCTGTGCTTTATGTTGTCGCTAAGGTGTTGGATGAAGCGAACATCGTCTTGTGATACATACTTGTCTTCGTATCCCCTCTCATTAAAATCTGACTGAAGAATTTTAAGAATGTCAGCGGCTGATGGCATTGGCATTTCCTTCACTGCAACTCTATGTACAAAGCTCTGGCTTCCCAGTCTGTTGAGATCGGAATTAGATGATCCTGTTATACTCCACCCAAGCTCGGTTCTCTGTGCGACGTGCTCATTTCCATCACCTCTGATGACCTCCAGAGGTGCTAATGCTAATTAAGCAATATCACCCTCTCGGGTAATATTGCGATTATACAACTAATACCAACACAAATAAAATGTATAATCAAAGTATATCCATGTTGATTGACATTTTGCTCTCAAATTTTAAAGGTTTTTGCGAGTGTGCGTTGCGTTTCCATGGAAACACATGGGGTCTGACTAATAACTGAAACAAAATCAGTCACGTCAGTAGACTCATATGTGTAATGGAACGTAGTTTACCACTCCAGCAAATAATCCAAACCTTAGTAACGACCTAGCAACAGAAAGGATTTTCTAGTCCCAGATGAGTGAACTCCAAGCTGACTTGAATTTTTTATCGCGGCCTCGGAATTTCCCGAACACCGTAAAATACTAAATAATAGCTGGGGTGTTTATTTGTTTAAGTCACTTAACAGACCAGGCGGCAATTTGTTACAAGCATTTAATTCCTTCCTCTCAAAAATCCGGGATGAAAATGTCACAAACTTCGCCAGCTTCTCGGCGAATTCTCTGGCATCCTTCTGGGCAATAGTTGTCTAAGTGAAGTTGTTACAGCAGAGGAAACGATTTAGCGACCAGCACTGCTGCAAACTCCTCATCTCTGCTGTCACTCACGGTGGCGTACATTTGTTTCTCCATCGCCCTGATCATTTTGCGGGACACTCTCTCCTGGCGTGCCCATTTGCTGATAACTCATCCCCGCATGTTTATCTCAGGCTCCTCGCTCGCCTTCTCCCTCCACCAGGCAGCCTGGTCCTGTTGCTGTCCTCCTCGGACAGCTCCGTTTTATTTTTTCGCCAGTCACTCGCTTTCTTGGGGTCGACAGAGAAACGTCTAGCGGCGGCTTCTCCCGAGTTTTCCTCTACATATTTTACGGCAGAAAGTTTGAATTTCAAGCCGTAGTTACTTTTTTATTTTTTTGCTCCAGCTCTGACAGTTACTACGTTGCCATGGAGATGGATAAACACAGACTTGGCGGAGTAATATTTTGAGTAATGAGTCAGGCGTGCTGTCATGCTGATTTGAGCACGGTCAAAATGTCTTGTTGACCAATCGGATTGCGTGGTCGGAACTACTTGTTGTATAATGGACAATCATATCCCATCAACAGACCCACTTCGCAGTCTTGCAGTGGTGAGAGTTTGTCAGCCAGGTGTCTCAGGTGTGGCCACTGCAGCGCTGTCTTGTCAGTTGGGATATGAGATCTGTCTACTGGGATAAAATCCCTAGAGTAAGCCTTAAATAGCTGAACATGAGTTTCAGAGTGGATTCCTCCAATTTGCAAACCGTGTGCAATCTTGCGTGATATGATAGTGTTGACAGCTGTCATTGTGCTTAGTTTCAATTGAACAGATGATGACTTCACTTTAAGTTCCTTGAGCAAATCTTCCAAAATAAAAGTCGCCTTTTGCAATCCTTTGTGAAATGTCCCTTCCACAGGCAGCCAAAGCAAAGTTGGTTTTCTCGAATGAATGCCCTTTTGTCTTCAATGGGTCTTTCTGCAAAGGTGGGGCACTTAGCTACGCCATGCGTTTCATCCTCGCAGACTGGGCAAGGTGGTTTTGATTTAGAATAGGCCGTTCTATGCATCCCAGCAGAAGAATTATTAAACAGGGTGCTAGTATTCAGAGTATTTGCTCTTTTAGGTACTCTGTCATCCATGGCTTTGGAGTTCATCAGAAATGGGGAGGCGATGGGATTGCATGCTATCCGGGCTTCCTTTTGCATGAAATCTGTAAAATTTGAAAAGCTTGGATATTCACCAGATGCGTCCAACTCATCGACAACAATCCTACTCCATCGGCGCACAATCCAGTCCGGTAATTTCTTCAGTAATTTATGGTTTTCCTCACAGTCATTTAAGATGGCTAATCCTTTAACATGGGGCATAGCCTCAGCACAGCCTTTTAAGAAGTCTGCAAATTCTCTGAGGGCTGGAGGGTCACTTCCACTGATTTTGGGCCATTTCATAAGCTTGTCCCGAAAGGCCTTTTGAACGATGAAAGGATTTCGATATCTTTCCTGCAACAATGTCAAAGCGCTGTAATAGGCATCTTCAGAATTCCTATAAGAGAATCCCTCCACAGCCTTGCGTGCTTCTCCTGCAAGATAGTGTTTAAGATAAAGCATCTTTTCACAAACTTGGAGGGGCTTCTGATCAATAAGGGCCATAAAGGAAATCTCCCAGTCAATGAATTTTAAAGGGTCACCAGCAAATGTTATCGGTTCAGGGGGAGACAGCCTGCTTACACTTAACGAGCTTGCAATGGCTTGGGCTAGATTGGCTGTGTCTTGACTTGTTATTTCAGGAGGTGTCTGAGGTTGGAATGACACAGCCCGTGGGTTTAGTGAATAACTGGACTCCACCTTTTGGTGCACAGAGAGGATCTCAGCAGGCTTAACCTCTTCTCCATGATTCTGCACACTGCCTTCAAGATTTTTATAGGCTCTCACCCGGGCTGCTGCCACTTCCACCTCGTTTTCAGCTTCTAGCTGTCTTAACCTCAACTTCTCCTTCTCGTTTTAAGTGCATTTCAGCTTCCTTCTGTTTTATTTCTGCCAACATTTTTGCTTCACTCTGTTTCCACTCATTTTCCATTATGCACAATTTTGTTTGTTGAGCTTGAATCTTTTGCATTGCCTTTGCCCTTTCCAGTTTTACTGCAAGCTCTGCTTCAGCCTCGGCTCGTTTGCTAGAGACTGTGGAGAGAGCAGATTGGATTGAGGATGTCTCTATTTTCTGCTTTGCCTTTCCCAGTTTTAGTGAAGGCTCTGCTTTGGCCTCAGCTTATTTGGAATGAGTAGAGGACTCGAGTAGAGGATGCCTCTGAGATTACTGTCTCCGTGTTGGTGTATCCAAAAATGGAGCCATGATAATTTTTGTTTAGTGCCTCCCTCACCCTCTCTTTCTCCAAATCATCATTCAATGCCTCTTCAATAATTTCTTTTCTTTTACACACAAGGTCACATATCTCAGCTGTGAGGGAGATGCAGGCATCCATTTTCTTAGTAATTTCTGGGGTGGAAACGCAGTTGCGCCTAATAGGCTCATAAAGTTCACACACTGTGTCATGTTTGGTTTTTATGGTTTGTTGGATGTTATCAAGGTCATCTAGTGCACAAAATGCCTTCAGTTTAGTTCTGGAGTCCCTTGCTGTTTGTTTCCAAGAGTTTTATGCCTTACTGAAGTTTTTCTCATGTTGTTTAGCCTTCTTTTCCCACAACTCTTGGCCCTTGTCTGTTAAAGTACTTTCACGGGAGCTGGACCCGGATGGTTGACACTTGATGTCCACCCCTTGTGATTTAAGTGACATTTTGAATACTTGTTTTTGTTACTGTTTTGTTTTTGTTTTTTCAAAGGTTGTGTTCAGAATTCTAGGCCATGGTCCTTTTAGTTCACAAAGTAACACATTCACAAAATTCTTGACAAAAATATATCATAAACTGTGACCAAAATTAACACACAATTGCTATAAGCATAAAAGGTTATATTGCACTTTACCCTTTCAGACTTTTCATTTAAAAAGACATTGTAAATGTATCATTCAGGGATGGAAAATACGTGGGCTACTGTAACCTTTACCAAACATTGAACTCTTAACCCCTGATAGCCAACTATGGGTTTATTTCTTGACATTTGATTCAAAGACGACATGAAGTGCGTTGCTCCATTTTCTTGCTTTCTCCCATTTCTTTATTGATTCACTCCAGTGTCTCTCACTGCATTTTGCTGTACCTTTTAAAGGTTGGGCACTGTTCCTTTACTGATCTTGTCCATGTGCGAAGGTTGTAGGCTGCGTCGGCTGCTGATGTCAGGTGACAAAGGAGAATGGCTCGGACGTGATGGTTGAGTTTTCACTGTAGCGGACCCTTGGCGTCAACAAAATGAGGCAGAGAGATTCATGACGGGTGCTTAAATTTTATCATGCTGTAGCACCATGAAAACTATAAAAAGCAAATACAGAAAGAAAATATGGAGATTAGATTAAATACACGAAACATTTGATTTACAATTTCCTAATACAATTTCCAAACCCTCAATACAATCACCCCCATTCAATAATAAAATACAAAAGAGATACATTTATTAGAAAACGTTTACACTCTTTGTTAAAACATGATCAACCAAAAATAAATCTAGACACCTCAAGTATAAAAGTAATAGCCCAAAATTTGAGTTTCACATACCTCGTTCCACTTTACCAAGGG
This sequence comes from Diplodus puntazzo, assembly GCA_963678695.2. Lineage (NCBI taxonomy): Eukaryota > Metazoa > Chordata > Actinopteri > Spariformes > Sparidae > Diplodus > Diplodus puntazzo. The sequence goes on from OZ023160.1 coordinate 33,618,615, forward strand.
AGCTAATTGTTTGTTATGTTGAAGGTGCCGTTTGGAAAGCCATCTGCCTCTTATTAACAATAAACAAACTTAAGACAGACTGCATCAGCCTAATCAACATAAAGATGGTACGTGATTACAATACATGGTTCAAAGCAAACTTACTGGGAGTACCACAAATAATCCAGACAAATAAAAAACTCGGCAGCACAGATGCAGCGCCAACCCAGCGGAGACAAAGGAGAAGGTGATTGAGATGCGCACAGGTGAGGATGCGCACAGGTGAGCTTACAGGGCTCATAGTCTCCTCCCTTTTATACCTTGCTAAGACTGGCCACTAGATGGCAGTCCAAGGTCATTCACATGCTCAACAGACAGACTACAGAGAGAGGCTGAGGTGACAGCCTAAAACAATTTACTGTTCTTCACAGGTATAATTGGGCGCATGCTGTAGAACTACTGTAGACTTTTTTTTAAATTACTGCCAAGACTGTTGATGCAAACAAGTATATCATGTTGTACGAATGGCGTTATGCTGTTGGCTGACAACCATTTATAAGCTGGAACCAATGGTCAGAATTCTTACAGAGAGATAAACAAAACAAGCATTTTGGACAAACATTGCAAAAAAATTTTTACACAGTCATAATAATGTTTTTAAGGAAAAGAGAGACTTTTATTCTGCACCTTTAACAACTCTTTAGATGTTTTGTATTAAAAAGTAGTAGTAGTATTTTCAATATGACCATATTTGAAAATAGAATACAAGATGTTTAAAATACCGGCATAAATATCCTTAAAGTGTTAAACATTTTGATATCTGAAAGGTTTGTGTGGTGAAATCATGCAGGAGTAGCATGCAGTGTGGCTCTGTCTTAGTCCCTCCCATCTGAGATGCAAGAGGAAGACAGAAGGAGAGAGAAGTCAATTATGTTTAATAGCCTAATATATTTAATCATCTGTCAGATGAGCATAACAGTGCTCCTGGCAGAAATGTGTTTATTTATGATAGTACACTTGGAGATAATTATTTGTTGAGGAATATCGCACATTAAAAACACTGAAAGCATTTTCTTCTTTCACTTCAGGTTCAGCAGCATTGCCTAGCAACGTGGCCTTCTTAGCGAGGGGACGAGCAAAAGAGAAAGCCACTGAGCATCTTACTTCCTGTCATACCACCAATCACAGGACTGTAGCTGAGGGTAAGAACATAAACATATTCTGTAAAACAACAGGTACTTATCTACTTACCTTGTGGTTTGAGACAACAAAAAGGTAGATTAATTGATTGAACAAAATGCTTCAGTCACCTTCTCTTTGCCTGAATTAATATATTTTCCTGCCTTTCCATGTGTCTGTCGTTCTGCCTCCACATCTATCTTGCTATCATTCAGTGCAGCAAGACTCTAGGTCTCTGAAGGGGAGTGGAGGCTCTGCAGCAGTCAGCTCTTTCTGTCCTCTAACTGCCCGGGCACAAAGGAGGAGGGAGAGAGAGAGGAAGGAGGAGGAACAGCAGAGGAGGAGGAGGAGGAGGAGAGAGGGGCTGGAGGAAGACAGGAGAGAGCAACCTGAGAGACACCTCCTAAGACCTCGCCAGCTCTCCCTACAGGTCAGGAAGACTAACAAGGTCTGATCATCCTTCTACACACTTCTGTCTGAAAGGTATTTGGTTGTATCATCAATGATGTAGGTTGAGTTTGACACTGAGACATGATACACACTGTTCAGTTTGTTGTAGCGCAGACAGTGTTCTCTGTATCCTGTTGATCACAAATTTAACAGTAAAAGCAAAGACACAGTGATGGCCACACAAACATTCCCACAGCTTGTGCGATCAAAACCTTGGCTGTTAGCACTGTCAGGAGTGATTCAGAAAAGAAGCTTTTTGATGTGCTTGGTTGTATTGCTGATTTTTATGTGGTGTCTGTTGTTTATAAATGATGATGATCAAAGACACGTCCTGTAGGTAAAACCTCAAATTTGATATGAAGGAATTAGTTCAGATCTGGCCCCTACATACTCCCTCAACCTTCTCTCACTCTGTGTGCTAGCATGGAAGATAGCCACAGAGTTATTGGTAATGGGTGAATGCCCACTATTGGACAGAACATAAAACAACCACATGCTGATAGTGGTATTGGCAGTGTATGCATAAGGTTCTTCGTTCTGCAGGTCATACATAATGTCATTCACATCACACACTCTTGTGGAGAACAGCATGAGGTTGGGTTCCTTATATGGCCCAGGGGCATAGCATCACTGTAAATACATGGCTCTCAGGCACCTGTAATACACCTTAGAAGGCTCTTGCTTTTTCTGCTTGATAGGTGATGGGGGCTTACTCAGTGTACAAAGAGTAATCTTCCTGTGGAGCCGGACAGAGTGCCGAGTAGTGGTGCTGCATTTGGAATCAACAAAGGATTCTGGTAGCTGTTCTCCAGAGCCAAGTGATGACTCTCCCCACATGCATAATTACATTTGTAAATTTGTGAATGTATTATTACATTATAAATACATATAGATACCAAGGAGCTCAGTGGGATAAAAAGAAAAAACAGTATAAATAGAGAATATTGATAAATAGTTTGATCAAATCGATAAAATGAAGGGGAAAAAAAGCATCTACAGAGCATTTAAAAGATGAATTGCAGAGGGTATAAACTATTTCAAAAAGCATTTAGTTTTACAAGCACTGATGGCAACAGAGAAAATGTATTTTTAAAAACATGTCCAGAAGAAGCTAAAATACTTAATGCTTTCTGGAGGATTTGTTGATGCTAACAGATGCCAAGTCCCTTCGTTTCACTCCTGTAATTTTCTTTAAAATGTAACGTTTATTTGCTCCTTCTGTTCCAATTCATAATTGCAGACCATGCAGATGTAATGTGACCACAATAAATGAAATAAACGCTAACTCCATACTAATGTTTTACACTGGTTGCACTAATCGCAATATGGTTTACAATATAGTGGGAGTGATCCTTTTGGCAGCTCAAACACAGAAACAGGATTAAAGGTGCAAAGAAATGGTTTTCTTCATTTAAATCACAGCACACTCAACAAGAAACAACAAAAACCTCAATTGTTAAAGAAGTAAAATAAATCATCTGAAAAAAAATTATTGGTTATTGTAAAAACAATTACCTGACATTAAAAAATGTTAAAATTGAACAAGGGCAATGGTGAACTAAAGGTTAGATGTGGTGCAACATCTGGGGAGTAATAGCTATGTTAGTAGGTATTAGGGACCTTAAGCGCAAATAGCATGCCAAAGTGCTATTTATAATTAAAAGTCGTAACCACTAGTACCAGGGTTTCTGCGGGGTCTTGAAATGTCTCAAATTTGACAATCTCAATTTTAGGCCTTAAAAAGTCTTAAATACGTCCATATTTTGCATATGGGTCTTAAATTTCATTTACTGCTTCCGTCATCACCTTTTTTTTAGGGGGCCAAGCGGGAGGGGCCAAGGGAACGCGTATGCAAGCATACGCGTTTCCTGGGACCAGCGGTGCTAGGAACCCTATTGTAATTGTAAAGATTTTAATTTTAATTTTTCTCCGGCTAAAAGTGGTGCTGCAGGCTAAAGGCGGGTACACACATAAGGATAATCGGGGCGATTTTGTCCCAATTTCCCCCCTTACGATCAAAGCCAGCAAAGGCCCGATTATCTGATGTTTACGAAGGACATAGTGCCCGATTGTCCTGTGGTGTGGGGAGTGTTAAGAGTGTTAATGATTTTGTCCGGTCAGATCCGCTCGGAAGGCGTCAGAAGGAGAGACCATAAATATTGAACATGTTTAATATTTGCGACTACAAATACTGTAGTGTGTGGGGTGTTCCGAGCGGAGCTAAGCACGTACAGCTTGTGATGTCACGTGTACCGGACCAACAGCCAATCAAGACGCGAGCCGAGCCTTTTGTTTACCTGTTGCCATGGTGACTCGCAGTACTGGGGGCCGAGCGCATAGCGCTGCTCTCAAAGCTATCTGTAATACTCCTGACAATTTTTACTCACCTCCAACTCGCGCTGTAACGCATACAGCCCACTCTCTCGCCGTCTCCGTGACTTTTTCCATAGTCGTTTTGTTTCGGTTTTGGTTTTTTCAGCCAGTAATAGGTCTAAAACAGCCACCACTGCATCTTCCGGTTCGTCCGCCATGTTTGTTTACACTGAAGTCACGATTGACCACGCGATATTTCTGGCTCGGAGGACCAGATTCTAGATCGGCCGTGAGACAGATAATCTTTATGTGTGTGGTGTCCTGTGCTGAAAATATCGGAGCACACCACACACAGTACGATCAAAGCTGATTTTTTAATCTTCATGTGTGGGGGCTCTACAGATAAAAAATCTCTTAAGATTTATAAAATCCTTATGTGTGTACCCCCCTTAAACTGTGCAAGGGAGGGCACTGCAATTTGGAGGGTTGGTCCAAATTCCTGCGAATATCTCAGACACAAAAAACTACATATATCCACCTGCAGGGGGCGCTATAACCTAGGCCAACACGTTTTTGCCTATAACTCCCAAACCGTATGTTGCACATTCAAAAACCTTGGTATCCCCAGATTCCCTGAATGGAGCTGAATCACTTTGCAATTGGCCACGCCCACTTCTGCTTAGAAAGTTTTTTTTCGCAAAATCACAAAAACTGGAAAACCTACTTTTTCAAACTCCTCCTTGGGATTTTGTCCCATCTGCGTGAAACTTGCCACGTACACTCTTCAGCTGGATCTGATCTAAAGTTACCAAAAGAATTTTGCTCGGTCAAAAAATGCGCTAATTATTCACGAACAAATTTCTGTAGCTAACTATAAAAATGGAAACTGTTTGATATCTTGGTCAAACTAAATGCTATTAACACCAAATTTGAGATTCTTGGTTGCCATTAGACTGGGAAGGGATGAGCTGAATTTGGCGAAGTTTGGCCACTAAAGGGCGCTAAAAATATGGGAAGTTTATATCTCTTGAACGGCTACACCGATTTTTACAAAATTTGGTCGTATGATGTAGGGCCAATCCTGAGGCCATATCTTGAAGGTGGTCATGACTGGTCAATGTGGGCGTGGCTTATTACAACAAATCCAAATCGGCACACATTCAGCCTTTTGCACTTCCAGTGCACTTCCCATTACAGCGAATACCACGGCTCAGACGTTGGCCTGCGTCCTCACTTCTGCCCCGAGCCCATCATCCTTTGGGGCCAACTTTCGTGGGCTCTGCTGTGCGCGGGGTCCGCGCACACGATTGCATCCATTATAGCGCCACCTAGTGGAGTACATGTGCAATTTTTGGTATGGAAGAACTGTGTCCTATTCTATCTGTACCATATAAATTTCAAAGCTCTCAGCATAATAGTTTGGCTGAAATAATGTTTGTTGTTTATCTTGTAATAAGCCAGGCTCACATTGACCAGTCATGACCACCTTCAAGATGTTATCTTGTTATTTATCCTCTTCAAGATCATACTGACCAAACTTCGTAAAAATCGGTACAGATGTTCAAGAGATATAAACTTACCATATTTTTAGCGCCCCCTTGTGTCCAAACTTCGCCACCTTCGGCTCATCTCTTCCCAGTGTCATGGCAACCAAGGATCTGAAATTTGGTGTCAATAGCATTTAGTTTGACTGAGATATCAAACAGTTTACATTTTTACAACTAGCTACAGAAATTTGTTTAATAATTTGCGCATTTTTCGACCGAGCAAAATTCTTTTGACAACTTGGGGTCCAGCTGAAGAGTGTACGTGCCAAGTTTCATGCAGATCGGACAAAATCCCAAGGAGGAGTTCGAAAAAGTAGGTTTTCCAGTTTTTGCGATGTAGCAGAAAAACTTTCTGGGTGGAAGTGGGCGTGGCCATTACAAAGTGATTCAGCTCCATTCAGGGAATCTGGGGATACAAGTTTTTTGAATGTGCAACATATGGTGTGGGAGTTATAGGCAAAAACGCGTTGGCCCAGCTTATAGCGCCCCCTGTTGGTGGATATATGTAGTTTTTTGTGTCTGAGATATTTGCAGGAGTCTGGACCAACCCTCCAAATTGCAGCGCCCTCCCTTGCACGGTTTAGCCTGCTGCACCACTTTTAGCCGGAGAAAAATAAAAATAAAAATCTTTACAATTACAATAGGGTTCCTAGCACCACTGGTCCTATCTCGGGCTTGGCACCCTAATTAAAGCTGCAAGCAGCAAATTGTATATGGCAGTTATAATGAGTTGATTTATGCCAAATTTGCAGGAAAAAAAACGGTTGGCGGAAATGGCAGTGGCCTATATCATGAGATTCAGCACAATTCCGTGAATGCATAGATATAAGGTTTTTGAATGTGCAATCAAGTATATGTGAGTTATAAGCGAAAATGCACTTTCCTTGATTATAGCGCCGCCTAGCGGTGAAAATGGAGGACAACAATAGATTAAGAAATTTTTGCAGCATGATAGCTTTATATACTGACTGTTAACCACAGTAAATAATTCGACCTTTAAACTCTAATAAGCATGGTCACAATCACAACAGATAGACTGAGTTGCAAAATCGGCATTACAAACAAAATATTCATCATTAAGTTCTCACAATCCAAATGTAGCTCCAGTGCAAGCAAAGTGCAGCTAACTACTACTGAAACACAGGCTACTGAGCTAACTCAAACTCACACAACATATTTCCATGTAAAATAACACAAACTGCAAGTGTAGTGATCAAATTATCCATAACTACAAGCAGAAACCACTTACATTTCCTCAAGAACACACACATCATTAGTGAAACACACAGAAAGTCCATTCAGCTTCACAGGGTCTGCTCACTGACTGGTCTGCGGCATTTCAGTGCGACTGAGCATGTCCTGACTTGTTCACGGCTAATTGTCTTTGCACCAATAGAGGATGCTGTTGCACCTTTACCTGTAGAGCTTTCTTACAGTTTCTGTGGTTGCACATATGCTGGAGCAATAGCAGAGGCAAAGTGGAAAATGTCCCCATTAGAATGAATGGGAAAACGCCTCCCAAACTCCTGCAATTTTTGGAAAAAAGTGTAATGGTTATCGCCAAAATATTTTTTTCTAGCTGCTCTCCACTCTAGCGACGATGTCACGCACCCTAGCTCACGCAATACACACCCATTATAAAATCAATATGGCCTAAAAATCGCTAAAACTAAAACTGTGATGATTTCAAAACCGTACAAGATTTTAAAAAGCTGAATACATACCCAATAGTTCAAGGTCTTATGACTCTTTAAAAGGTGGAGTGGTGTCTGTAGCTCAAAGTACGAAGCACAAGAAGAGGTTGAAAGTCGATGAGTTTTGAAGAGGATTTGAAGATTTCCCCATTTACTTTCCATTCACACTATTTAGACTGTGATCTGAGCGCCACCTATTGGCCGATTCGTACTAAATTTTACACAAAGCCTCATCAGTCCATCGAACACAATTATGAACATTTACGTGATAATCGGACAGTATTTTGTAAAGATGTGCAAGATTGTCTGTTTTCAACACAATGTGCAGGAATGTGTTGTTTTCGATTTAGCACGTTTTATGGACTATCAAAATTCTTTTGATATCTTTTTGTCAGGAGGGTCTGCAGATGCTACATGCAAAGTTCGGTGGAAATCGTTCAAAAAGTTCGAAAAAGTAGGTTTTTCATTTGTCGTGATTTTGCGAATGGAAGGTTACCGCGAAAGTGGGCGTGGCCTACACCACACAACTCAGCTGAATTGAGGAAACATGTAGATATAAGGTTTAACAATGTGCGAAACATTATGTAGGAGTTATGAGCCAAAAACACGTTCAGGTGGAAAATGGCGCCACCTGCTCGTCATTTTTGGTGTGTGAGTTACAGGGACCATTCTAGACCACCCCTATGAATTTCATTTACAGTGCCAAATATAAAATTAAAATAAAATACAAAATATAAAATTAAACTGGCACCGCAGCACCATCTAGTGTTGCCTGGGAGGAGTTCGAAAAAGTAGGTTTTCAACATTTAGCGAATTTGCGAAAAAAAAACTAAATTTTTTTCACTGCCCGAACATACCCTAAAACTCACCAAACTTAGAATATATGTCACACCTGCCAAAAAATTTCATAATCTATTGTCGTCCTCAATTTTCACCACTAGGTGGCGCTATTATCAAGGAAAGTGCGTTTTGGCTTATAACTCACACATACTTGGTCGCACATTCAAAAACCGTAGATTTCACCGATTTGCACCAAACTTTGCAGACACCATCTGTGGACTCTCCTAACAAAAGGTTATTAAAAGAATTTTGATATTCCCAACAATACTCAAGTTATTAAATAACAACTTTCTGTACATTTTGCTTAAAACACAAAGTGTTGCATATCTCCACATTGGTCTGTTCCAATGACATGAAATTCAGGTGAGTACTTCCATATGAGCCCCTGAGCATCTGTGTAAAATTTTGGGAGATGACCACTAGGTGGCGCAGTTTAAATTGAAGTATTTCATATCTCCACATCGGTTGGTCGGATTAACACGAAACGTGGAAGAATCATTGACAGTGCCCTCCTGACGATCGGTGACGAAAGGCGTTACCAGGAGACTCTGTAGCGCCTCCTGTTATATTAACAATCCAAGCCCCGCCTCCTACATGCACATCCATGAACGAAATTCGGTATTCATATGTATCATCACCAGACGCACCAAAAACATCCACCGTACCAAACTGTCACTCCAACAGGAAATCCGCCATTTTCATTGTTAGGGCCCGAGCAGGTCTCGACCTGCGAGGTCCCTATTGTTTTTCGAATGGCGACTTTCTCGTCCCAAATCATCGCATTTTTCACTGCCTGAACATACCCCAAAACTCACCAACCTTGGAATATATGTCACACCTGCTGAAAAATTTCATAAAATATTGTCATCCTCAATTTCCACCACTAGGCGGCGCTATAATCAAGGAAAGTGTGTTTTGGCTTGTAGCTCACATATACTTTGTCGCAGATTCAAAAACCTTATATCCATGCGTTCACTGAATTGTGCTGAATGTGTTAGCCACACCCATTTCCGCCTACCGTTTTTTTTTTTTCACAAATTCGCGAATCTACTTTCGCAAAACTCCTCCCAGGCGATTTCACCGATTAGCACCAAACTTTGCACACACCATCTGTGGACTCTCCTGACAAAAGGTTATTAAAAGAATTTTGATATTCCAAACAATATTCAAGTTATTAAATAACAACTTCCTCTACATTTTGCTCAAAACATAAAGTGTTGCATATCTCCACATTGGTCTGACCCAATGACATGAAATTTAGGTGACTGCTTCCCCATGAGCCCCTGAGGCTCTGTGAAAGAATTATAAACTTACTTTTTCCAACTCCTCATAGGCCATTTGGCCCATTTGCAACAAACTTTGCAAGTAGCATCTGTGGACAAAACTTTTCAAAAGCTTCCACCTACGTCACACCTGGTGGCGCGGTCCATTTTGACGCTTCGCAATAAAACCATCAACTCATTATAACTTCCACATACAATTTGCCATCAACTCCAAATTGCTCAAACATGTAGCGGGTCTTGCCCTGAATACATCTACGTGGCACACCCCAACGGCAGCATGCCCCAACGCGCGCGCCGACTGTGAAGGCCGGTTCATCGCTGCTTGCAGTTTTAATTGTACTTGTTCCTCTGCGTGAATGCCTGAGTAGAGTTTGAGCAGTGGTTTGGGTCATTGTCTTGTTGAAGTATCCAGCCCCGGCGTAACTTCAACTTTGTGACTGATTCTTGAACATTATTCTCAAGAATCTGCTGATATTGAGTGGAATCCATGCGACCCTCAACTTTAACAAGATTCCCAGTACCGGCACCGGCCACACTGCCCCACAGCATGATAAAACCTCCACCAAATTTTACTGTGGGTAGCAAGTGTTGTTCTTGCTTAAACGTTTAGCATGGACTTCAACAAAATATACAATTTATTAGCCTGCATGGAAATTAAAAAGACACGAGCCCATGTCTCGCGAAGATCACTAAGTTACAGGGTTTGTACGGGTGCTTGAAATCTGTGAAAGTGCTTGAATTTCAATGTTGTGTTTTCAAGGTCTGAAAAGTGCTTGGATTTTAGTTTAAGTGCTTGAAAGTGCTTGACATTATAACTCTATGTCTTTCACAAAGTTGAGATGGACTGGATAGTTTGCTTAATACAAGGAGAAATAAAATCAGTAAGAAAACCATGTGAAGATGTTTCCTCCTGGGCTCCACTGAGCCTCTCTGCTCCTCTCTGCGACCTGCCGGTCTGTGTGTAGCCCCGCCCCCTTCGAAGAGAGACAGCAGGAGATGGCAAAATGCTGGGAGACTGCTGTTTTAACGAGTGTTGGCTTGAAAATGATAATTACAAACAATGATTAAGATGAGGACTGAATCAAAGAGTGGTGTCATGCAAGGGCTGCAAAAAAGATTTGCAGATGTGTGCAATGGGAGAGTCTGTGCTCTCTATTCACATGAAATGTAAGTTAAGACTTTTTGAGTACCTAATGCCAACGCTGCACATTAACACTTTGTTTATGCTAACCGCTAACATTAGCTAACCCATAACATGCTAAAGAATGATTAAAGCACCATTAATCACGTTACGTGACCTCGTTAAGTTAGCGCCTGTGTATGCAGTCTGTGGCCTGTGTCGTCACACATGCAGCCTGGTAGCAATAGAAGGATGGCTGAGGAGAAGGTCCAATTTGATGCAATTTGGACTGATGACACGTTCAATATTAATAACTTTGATGAATAAACGAACAGCTCTCTGTGCAGCACAGAGCATCTCTACTGCTGCTGACAGGCTGTCAGCAGAGGAGTCACTCACACTGGGTAACACCAGGGCTGAAAGTGCCAGAGTCAGAAACTGACTGTTCAGTTTGTCTCTGTAACGTCACACCAGGCACTAACATCTGTAAGAGCTTTAAGTGTGAAAAGGGAATGTTCCCTTTTCTCCACTTTTCATTACTTACTTCTAATAAAGTAAATTAGATGGCAAGCCAAGACTTCTTACAGATAGGTGACACATTTTGACAGTGTTACTTAGTGTTACTCCAAACACGTAATGCATTATTTATTACTTGTTACTGTCATTTCATTAACTTTATTACATTATAATATTACTGTATTTTAATTGTAAGGCATTACACTACTATTGCATTACTTTTAAGTTACTTTCACCCAAATTCACAACCACCAACACTAAAAACAACAGTTTTTGAAAGGGCTGGCCGTGTTGAACATGAATTGCAGCGTTAAAATTGAAACATTTGTGTGTGTGTGTGTGTGTGTGTGTGTGTGTGTGTGTTTCGGGGGCCCTTTAGCCAATGTTTATTGTGTTTAACATAAGTTTTTGTATGTTTTATTAGGATATGGACTGACGTGAAACAGATAGACATTATGTCGCTGTTCTGGTGGCTTTATATTACAGTCAGTAGCCTAGCAGCACTAACCTGTTGAGGCAATGATAGCTTACCCTGTCATTGCTAGCGTGGACGGGGGTCTTGCTCACACATTTTCTAAAAGATGGAGAATCCACTCTTGAAAGTGGCAGCATATCTTTGACAACATACTCTGCCACCAGTCTACTCACTTCTTGAGGTTCAAGCTTCGCAGAACCGGAGAAAGTTAGTTTTTGTTGTTTAGTTTTTTCTCCGCTCTCATCCTCAGTTTGCTTTCTTTTGGTCACAAGCTTAATGTTAGTGTGGCACCACTCTAGATGTTTCGTTAAATTACTTGTGCTATTTCGCGAGGTAGAGAGATCTTTTGGTTTTGCACACAAAGTAGTGAATAAAAGAATTTGTATAAAAACAACACACCACTTAATTTCAGGTTTCAAATGCATTATAATGCGTGTTACTGAGATTTATACCGAGTAAATTATTACCAATTTTTGTTTTTGTAATGCCTTACATTACTGCGTTACAGCAAAATGTAATGCATTACAGCAATGGCGTTACTTTTGTCATGCGTTACTCCCAACACTGCATTTTGAAACATAAAAATTTATGTCAAAAAAGGAAATTACAGGGTGCTGCGGATAAAACTGTGTTCTCCTTTAATTTCTAAACTTTTTGCTATTATGAAACATAATTTTAGATGTTTACAGCATAATGTACACAATTGTGTACACAATTGTGATAAAAAGTGAAAAAAATAAACATGAGTGTATATATTCCTGTAGATATGTATTTTACCCCAGCGATAAGGTGCTGGAAAGATTTGAAAATGACCCTTAAAAGTGCTTGAAAAGTGCTTGAATTTGACCTTGAAAAATGTGTACGAACCCTGAAGTTAAGAAAGAAACTAAACAACTTGGAACACAGATGCAGGAGAATAAGTGTGTGGCTGGTTAACCTACCAACTTGTCGCTGCAAGCAATGACCTGAGGGGGCTACCTCCAGAAGATGCTGCCTAGCTGGATACCAGAACTTAAAAAATCCCACAGCACTTGACATTTAGAGCACATCAGATCTTTTTCAGCAACACCTGGAGGCCGTGGATCATGGTCTGTAGAGTTTTATGCTACACCGACTGAAAAAGCTATACTTGGGTGTGAGGAAAGCTCCCTGGTGGCGCTCAGTTCCATTTCTTCACTGACTACAGCACTGGGAAGATGCAGGAAAACAATGAAATGATTCCAAGATATTTTTGTATGTTGTTAGTTAAGGCTGCTCGATTATGACAAAAATCATAATCACGATTACTTTGATCACTTTGATTTGATTTTAAAGACGATTATTCATTGATTTGAGAACAAGCACTTGTTGAACTTTGAACTCTGGTATTTCTTTTAACAAGATAAGTTTGCACTGAAAAACAAGAAAAATGCAAATAAAGAAGAGAAAAATATATCAATAAAATGAATTAAATAATATGCAAAAATAAAAAAACACTATCCTGGTGCGGCTCGACCATAGGTCCGTTGTGGTGGCCAAATATAATGCTGTTGACACTTGCAACTTTTCCGTGACATTCGTCATAAAGGGCAGGCAGCGCAATTCTGCTGGAATGGTGACGTGATTGTAACACATACCACTTGTCCAATGTGTTTATTGAACCCCGGGTCGCTAACAGTGTTGATAGAGCACATATCTTTGGTAATCATGTATGTGACGGCATCCGTTATTTCTTTATGTCTGCGGAAGCTGGGTGGATATGCGGTGGCATTGTAAAGTGTGTCCTTAATTGAGGACTGTGTGGCGGTGGCAGGAGTCAAGGAGCTTTTCATTTTTGAGTTTTTTGTTCCTTCACTACTTGGTCATGTATTACTCTGTGTGTGGACTTTAAATGGTTAAATAAATTGGTCGTGTTTCCTTGAGGTGCAGACACGGTCGCGTGACATACCTTGCACAATATCTTCGTTTGTTCCGAGTCAGATTCCTCGAAACCGAAGTGTTTCCACACCACAGAATTCGCTTTACCTTTCTTCCGGACCAAAGGCTGCCTTTCTGCCATCTTCTTCCGTCTTCTTCTACACGTTTTTTCCAAACACGAACTAGCAATACGCACTGGCAATACGCACCGACGTCTGAAAGCGAAAAAATTTCATGTGGGGGTGGAGCGGAGTCCTCAGGTGGAGATGGAAGCGTTCGCTGCATTTACCACACAAGACATGGCGTGCGGCAGAATGATCGTTTTATTACGATTATCTTGTTTTCATTATTGAGGGAAGCCAAAATCGAAATTGAAATTCAATTAATCGCCCAGCCATATTGTTAGTTAAAGGGGATGATCTCTTTTGCAGTCCAGAGTTTTAATGCATAATTGAAGTTGAATAAGTAAGCTGTAAGCTTAAACTCTCCTAATAAGCATGATTTTGGACTTCTTATGCAGAAACAAAATAGATAGTGCTCTACTTCAAGAAACACATATCGAGCCTAATGATAGTGCCAGAGTCCAAAATTGCTTTTACAATGTGCTACAACGTCAACAGACGGTACTTGTACTAGAGGAGTGATGATTTTAATGAAATGCAATATTAATGTGTCAATTGTTGAATATCCATACAGTGTAAGAAACCTACCTACATTTTGGGGTGGTGGCTGAGCCGACCTATAATCCCATACCATCAGCATTTGACAAGGGTGGGGCATAGCACGGATTGTCACAATCATTTTGGCAGATGATCGAGTCCAATTGCTCTAAACATGTACATACTGCAGTAACACTTGTGCCTTGCACTGCTGGAGGACTTTGTGAATGAAATGATGATCAACGTGTTTTTAACCTCTGCCTCACCTACAAACACCTCGTTTTCTTTGTCGGATATTACATGTTTTACATTTTCTGTCTCCATCTCGGTTTTGCCTATGATTCACAGCCATTGATTAGCAGCCTATGCATTAATATTTATGAGTTGCTTTGCATTGACCAGTTATGTTTGAATTTGGGTGTGTGGAGGGCTGAATATGAAGCTGATCCACGCGTGCACATTTCCTGGTGGATTTTGGATTTACACTGCTCAAAATGAATTGAACACTTTAATCATACATCAGATCTTGATGAACAATTTATTCAAGTTAAAATCTTTGCTGATGTACAGTGTATAATTTGTTGAGAACAAAATGATGTAATGGAAATGTATATGTGGCAGATGAGATTAGCACATATTAGCTAGTATAGGCCCATCGTCTGAAGAACAATAACCCATACAATAACAATTTGGCGTATTTGAACAACATTAACAACAGCTACAAAAAACCCTAGTCATCAAATCAAATACATATTATTTACAAATGCCCCAAATCAGAATCACATGCTTTACAATCTGTACAGTGAAACACATCCTCTTTCCTGAGACCCTTGAACCGAGTGAGGAAAAACTTGGAGGACAGGATGGACAGACATGCAATAAATGTGGCGTATATAGAACAGAACAACAAAATCACAGTTTACAAGTTGCATCGACAAAATATCTGATACAAATCCTTACAACCTTGATTTTTTTTTCATGGGCTGGATTGTCAAAATTAGAACAATAACAGCTTAAATCCCTGAGGAGCTACATTAGCACTCGTGATGGTTGCAGTTCCCTATAGTTCCCTCAAACATTTTAAAGACGATATGCATCAGAAGGGATTCAGAAGTGTGTGTACGCAATGTTGCAGCACAGTTGTGTTAACTACAGTGATTTTAATCTATATGGAAACAAAAAGCAGGTAGAGCTTGCATTTTGAAAAAAAAAAAAAAGAATTTGAACTTCAGTATTGTGATTAGGGATTAGGCCGATCTGGGCATTTTTTCGCTGATCGGAATTGGCAATTTTGAACGTGGACCCAAGCCCGATTTTTTTTTTTTTTTTTCAGAGTGCAGAACTCAGACGTGCACAGACCGTTACTCTGGCAAACTTGTGGATGAAATGTCTGCAATGTGGAAATAACTTAAATTAGAAAGTGAAAGCAGTCCAACGACGACATGTAACATCTGCTATACGGCCGTTTCGCGGAGCTGCATTTAATACTACACATTTGATACGGCATATAAAAAACTAACACTCAAAGAATACAACGTGTTCACTCGAGCAGTATAGGCAAGGACACCGAAGCAGCAAACACTCGTGGACACTTTCAAAAGGAAAGAGAAAAATCCTCGAGACAGCGACATGGCCAAAAATATTACAGAGAAGGTAATTAAATTAATCACTCTGGATAACCAGCTCATCTCCGTGGTAGAGGATCAGGGTTTTCTTGGTCATCTGGAGTTTTTGAATCCCCGGTGTGCCCTATCATCTCGGCACATACATTACATTGACTCCACTTTCGAGTTACAACGTGCCGGTATGCGCACTAGTTTCGTGGGTCTCATCCAGCAGAGCATGTAAAACAGGCAATCGAGGAGATGCTAAACGCTGTGAAATAGACAAGCAACGCGTCCACGTCATTTTATGTGAAAGCGTAAGGAATATGTAAAAAGCAGTGGATGATATGGAGGCACCGAGCATGGGCTGCGTCTCACACACTTCAGCAGCTGTACCCGAGGGTCTGCTGTCACAGTGCAGCGTCACAGACTCACCTGCTAACACAAGGAAGGTGGAGGCCAATGTTAGAATAGCATATGAAGAATAAGAAAGAGCCGTATGAAAGTATTTACTTTGTTTCAACAAAATAAAAAAAACTATAAAGGAACAGCTTGGATGCAGGTGCTTTTTTTCTTAATGCAGCTGCTTTATCCAGGACAATATTAGTTAAGGCTAAGTATTGGATCGGGACTCGGTATCGGCAGATACTAAATATTAAAGAACTTGGATCGGGATTCGGGGTTAAAAAAACCTGGTCGGGACATCCCTAATTGTAATTTGACTTATTGCCCTTTATGGTTCGACTCAGTTATCAGGACTTCACCAGACAGAACAAGCATCCCATAGAGGCAGGAGAGAAAAGCAGCTAAAATGTGTGACTGTATGTCACAAAACTGAAGGATACACACATCCACACACGCAGGCGGGCGGCTGTCGTGTTCAATATATGAACCCTTTTATCAAAGCGGCAATATATATAATATATATATAGTAAATTCGTGTAAATCTTCCTTTAACTGCACGATCAGTGATAACTATCGTTTGTGGCGACATATTACTGTATACCAGCAACAGTATGCCGGCGAAAAACGAACAAAACAAATCTAAAGCAAACTCTTCTCCGAGTGAGGAAGAGGACGTCTCGGATGCTAACAGCCTAGCTAACTCAACAGGTGATGCTTGCCCCGTGCTTCACGTGGATGTGACCTAATCGACCAACCATACCGGCAGTCCTCATCCTGGAAGTTTAAGAACTTCCACGATAAAGTCCGAGAAAGTGAGCAGCCAGGGCCAAAAGCAAAGTTATCTGCAGCGGTCAAGAGATCTTGTTCTTCACAGATCTTTTGGCGGAGCTACACCGGCAAAGGAGGGGTTTCCACCGGGTAAAACAATAGCTGAGATTGATGAATATACGTTACAGAATAATTTACCCAGCTAAGCTACGAGTGTCGTTTGATGGACAAACACGTGAGTTTGAAACCCCAGTAGATGCTGAAAAATTCATCCAAGGTTTACAGAACACAGAGGACTTACAGATTAACTAAAGTGAACTGCTGAATCCTTATCCTCCTATAACAGCTATAGTTTGATATTGCTGGCTTCATGGGCCAGTAACATACATAACCCATCATCAATAGTGTTTATCCAGGAGACTCATTTACTCAGAGAGGACTTGGTGAAAGTAAGAAGGAGATGGCCAGGCAAAGTGCTAGCGTCCTGTTTCCCTTCTCACTCGAGAGGGGTTATGGTGTAAAGTCATAATTTGGTGCCTTTCCAAGTAAACAATACTATTTATGATAAAGCTGGTAGATTTTGGTGGCTCAAGGAACTCTCTTGAGAGAAAATATCAATTTGGTTAATGTGTATGGCCCCAATGATGATAACCCATCATTTTTTGAGAATTTATTTCTGTTGATGGCCACTCTACTTGGTAAGATAATATTGGCAGGTGACTTAAATTGTGCTTTAGACCCGAAGTTTGATGGCTTGTCAGGGATGGATACATCTCATTCTCAAACAGAAAAGAAAATACAACAATATATGTGAAAGACCTGAATCTCTGTGACCCGTGGAGGACTCAAAACCCCAACAAAAGGGAATTCTCATGCTACTCAGCAGTATTTAAAACCCATTAATCAATTATTCTTTGATTTCCTCATCTCTGCTACCCAGTATAACTAACTGTATATATGATAGTATTGTTTTGTTAGATCATGCCTCAACATCACTATTTAACAACGTTGAACAATTGAATAGACACTTGGTTAATTGGCGCTTACACCCTAAATGGTTACAAGATTAATACATTGATCTCTACTTCTCAATAAATACAAACCAAACAACTGGAGCCATTAGCTGGGAAGCTTTTAAAGCACATATTGGGGGACAAATGATAAGCTTCAGGGCTCTAAATTTACCCATCTGGGGTCCGTTTTTGACTATTTTTGATTTTACCATTATATTTCACCTTAAAAACTATTTACCTTGCCTTGTTTGGTGTCATTATTTTCAGCACAACCTCACATGTGTGACTGTACAGTTATTTTTTTCATTTTGACATACTGTATTAACACAATTGACCTAAAATCATAAAAAACATAAAATCCAAATAGGAAAAAGTTATTTTTTTTACTGTGAAAACGAGTGTTTAACGAACCATTTTTATTACTTATAATGCAAATATAAATTGTTGTTTGCTAAGTTTGTGCATACGTTTTTGAAATTTACAAAGTTATATGTAACTATTTACATTTAAATGCAGGCAATGCCTCAGAGTCAAGACTCCTCAGCTGAATGAAGAGCTGCACTGCCTGCTCCACATTCAGCAGTCTCCTCATTGTTTTGACTCATTAAATAAAAAAACGACTCCACTACACAATAAACACACTACACAACACACTGCATAACACACTTACTATGCACTTCAAACACGCTAAATGTCACAAATCTCTCAAATCTCTCAACTCTCAAAACTCACTGTCTCTATCGCTGCCTCTCTCACCGGCACTGCTGCTTTCACTTTTCCACCCCGTCACTCCCACATCTTCCCCCTGTCCCTCAGCAACCAAATCACGTGACTTTCCAAATAATTTTGTGATTGGCTGGTGTAGTGCCTTTTAAAGTCAACGTTAGCGAAAAAGCGTGCCGTACATAATATATAGTAAATCCGGTTTTACTTGGCCTATCAACACGATTTTAAAAACTGGTATATAGTTTAAAGGCTGCTCGAACACAAAGAATTGGTCACGTGATTTTGACGTACCGGCGCGTCAATCGACCCCAGAGGGTTAACAAATTCAAACAGACAATTACAGCTGCTGCCCAGCGATGGGTCGGGTCCGGGCTATTTTTGGCAAATTAAGGCAATTCTGAGCAACAAACAGGAGAATAGGAAGACAAGACAGTTGACAACAATGTTCGTTTTGGACCACTTGAGGCTTGAACTCACAACTTCTGGAATCAAAGACTGTCATTTATCGCTCTGAGCTAATTGGCAAGTGGCAATACAACAATGGCTTCACAAATTGAGTAAGCCTTTCACTGTAGTGCAGGTAGATTTGAAACCACAGTAAAAAATTTGGTTATCAAGACAAAAATCTTAAAAAATACACATATTTTTAACAATTTGTAATTTGTTTTTAAAAATGATTGATTTGCTCCATAAGTGAATAACTGATTTTTAAAATGCTGCTTGCATTGACAGCAATTATTCCCATGAGAGGAGAATTCAAAATGTTCTCAAAAATTCCGTTTTTTAGGTAAAATTCTGATATTTGTCAAACATCATCTACCATGACTCTAAAAAATGTTCAATTTTTTCATGAACATTGAAGATTTATTCATCAACTTGCAGATATATGTTTAAAGTGTGGGAGGCGATAGGTTTTTATAAGTTTTACAGTTTAAAAAAAACAGAGCGATGGACTTCATAATTTTTTAACAAGTTTAAATGTACAAAAGTTTGTTTGGTATTGGAGCTGCAGTTTGATGAAAGTGTGAAGTTCTAGCGGGTTGATTTGTTATGAATTTCAATGTTTTCAACTTTAGATGCTTGCTGTAGCGCCATCATCAGGACTATTGGCTTGGGTTTACAGCTGAGGTAATCTGGCATGAGACTGGACCTTAATGCAAAATTTGGTTAGCTTTCACCCATGGTCCGGTCCAAGCTATTTGTTTTTATTTCATTTAGAGGCTTGCTGTGATGCCACCATCAGGACAATTGTCTTGTGTTTCATGTTGAGGACATCTGACATTTTGATCTGTCGTCATCATCATCATCATCCACCTTGCTGGGTCTCGAACCCGCAACCCCTGAGACCAAGAACCAGCTCCTAACTCACTGAGCTAATTGACTGGAAGTCAGACCTGCTGTGTAGCTTCATTTGTCGACTCAGGGAGTCACTGTCCAGGCAGCTGTTGTCAAGGCAGTTTCAAAAATGGTCAAAATGTCAGAAATTCTGTTACCTAACAAAAATCTGATAATACATAAATTGCATCTTGACAGCATGGAAATGTTGGTGATTTGTTTTTAACTCTAAGTGTTTTGCTTCATAAGAGAAAATCTGATGTTTAAAAATGCCACTCTTACATTGACTCCAGTTGTTCCCATGAGAGCAGAATTCAAAATGTTCTCAAAAATTCAGTTTTTGAGATAAAATTCTGATATTTGCCAAACTTCATCAACCATGACTCCAAAATATTCTCATTTTTTTTTCAGGAAGATTGAATATGTATTTAGCAAAAATTTGATAGTATATGTTTACAGTACTGTTTACAGTCAAACATTTTTGATGCACTGTAGGCTTAATTTTTGATCAATCAAAAATCCGAGAAACAGGTTTTGTGGAGGACGGTCTGAAGATGCTCTCTAGCAAATTTGGTGAAATAACACCTTTGTCGCATCTCTTATAAAAGCCTTTATAATTCTGACTGCCCACTAGACCTGGTAAACCAAAACAGTTTCCTGGATGGATTAGGCTTTCTCTGTATTTCTGGAGGTCTAAAAATTGAACTGGAGAAGGACTTAATTTGAATGACATCTCTAATGCCATTACAAACATCAGAGGAGGTAAGGCTTCAGGTCCAGGTGATCTTTTGATAGATATTTATGAATTATTTAAAGCAAAATTAATAGTCCCATTATTAGATTTTTTTTTGGAATCCTTTAAAACAGGTTGCCTCCCCACAGGTTGCCTCCCCACGGTCTGTAAGAACACGGTTCTTACAGACCCATATCACTTTTAAATTCTGATGCAAAGATTATAGCTAAGGTTCTAGCTATGAGACTAGAGAGGGTTCTACCAGCCATTATACTTGGAGACCAGAATGGGTTTGTGCAAAATCGCCAGGGGTTCCACAATGTGAGGAGAGTTCTTTATATAATCCACGAGTGTGAAGAGTCCCCTGATACCGCAATACTATCACTTGACATGGAAAAGGGGTTCGACCAAGTCAGTTGGCCCTATCTACTCCAGGTGCTTAAGCGTTTTGGATTTGGTGATTATTTTTGTAGATGGATCAAAATTTTACTTGTTGATTCTTCTGCAATGGTATCTACTACTAAACCTCATCTCTCAGCCTTTTGAGTTATTTCGAGGCACACGGCAAGGGTCACCAATTTCACCTCTACTTTTTGTGAGGCCATGGAACCCTTGGCAATAGCGATTAGATCACACCCCTCAATTCATGGTATTAAGATCGGGGCCATGGAACCAAGGGCGTAGAATTGGGTAGGGACGCTAGGGACACGTCCCTACCAATATTCAGCCGCTACTGTGTTGTCACTATCAATACAACCGCTGTCCATAGTGTTTAGTCAATGATTATGGCACACAAAAGGTTAAATGTTGGTCTCTGCTAGAAGTCCTGCCTCTAACCTAAATATCGCTCCCTGATCGGCTGCCAGTTTCTCGCTAACTTACATGTGATTGGCTGTCCCCGCTGTCACTCCTTTTGCTTGTAAAAGCTACATGCAACCTGATAGTTGGACCGGAGGAGAGGCAGTGCATTTGCGTGGCCCACTTTAAAATCTCTCGCGGCCCACCCAACAACTCTGATCAACACACAAGACTTAAGACTAGTGTTGTCACGATACCAACATTTTGGTATCGGTACCGGTACCAACATGTATTTCGATACTTTTCGATACTTTTCAAATAAAAAGAGAACACAAAAAATGTCTTTACTGACTTTATTTTAATAGAAAATCTTAGAACAATAACATATTAATCAGTAAATAAAATAAAATACCACAAGCTTTTCTAATGCACACAATTTTAAAATAAATAAAATAAACAATTCAAAACACTAACATTTCCTTATTGCACTCAAAACACTTTTAGAACAGTGAAATAGAATTAAAAATACGAGACTTTTTTTATTGCACTCAAAAAACAATTTTAGAACAGTCAGTGTGAACAAATAACAAATATTAAGTTAGAACAATGAGAACAAGCTAGCAACTGTAGCAGCAAAATCTCTTATTTTTCCCTCAACATTATGTCCCTTCTCCCTACTCCCTCTCTTGCCTACTATTGGGTGGCAGATTCTTTTGGAGTAGACTATCTACTGAGTCTGACTCAGGCTTTTTGTCTTGTTGAGATTCTTGGCCAAGAAAACCAAAATATCTCGGTGTTCCTCACTCAATCTAGAACGCCTTGGACTACAGATATTTCCAGATGTGCTGAAGACACGTTCTGATGCACAGCTTGATGCTGGAATGCACATATATTGTCATGCAAACTGAGCCAGGATGGGAAGATCAGCCTCATGTTGACCCCACCAGGCTAGGGGGTCCTGTGCAGCACTTAAATCTCTTAACTGTTCATAGTCAGTCATCTCACGGTTTAGTTTGTCTCTAGGTGTTGTCAGTGTGGATGAGTGTTGCCCTGTTGAACTGTCTGCTCCCCTTTTTTCGCAGGTGATGGTGCAGAGCAGGCTTTTTAGATCACTTCTTTCTTTTTTTTTTGCTACAGCACCTGCTGGTTGGTGCTCCAAGCCTGAGTCTTCTTGTTGCTCTGCTCTCTGCTCCTCTGGAAGCAGAACTGTGTGAGCTTTTAGGAGCAGTTCCTCTTTAACTTCTTCTTCCATTGTAACAAATGTGCTTTTAAATCTGGGGTCTAGGTAGGTGCAGATGTTCAGTGGCATCTTAATACTGTGCTCATCATATTTCTTTTCAAAGTCTTCTCTACATTTCTCCTTCATTTCCAGTGCCAGTGGACTGTCACCTTCCTCATCTTTCAGACAGGCTTTAATTTTCCACAGGAGTGGCAGGACTGATGAGAGAGTTGTTTCTTTCTTTCCACTAAGGGCATCTGTGAAATCACTGAGTGGAGTCAGGACATCCCTCAGTGTTTCCAAAGCTGTCATGTCTGTGTCTTTCGGCATCAGGAACCATTTTTTATTCTGTCATCAGCTAGAACAGCACAGACTGCTTGCTGCTGCTCACAAAAGCGTTCCACCATATCATAGGTGGATCTCCATCATGTAGGCTCATCATGAATTAGCTTATGTTGTGGTAGCTTTAAAGATTTTTGTTTTTCCTTCAGCTGCCTTGACATTTTATTAGATCTTGAGAAGCCTGACACTGTCTTACGTAGCCGGGACAGACAGCTCGCCACACGATCAATTTCTATGGCCTTTTTGACTGCCAAATGCAAATTGTGGCCAAAGCAGGGAATCCAGAGGTGGTTGGAAAATGCCTCGCCGTTGCATTGTGGTTGCATTGTCTGCTGTGATTCCAGACATTTTTGCCATATCAAGGCCATATCCATGATGACATCTTCCAGGACCTCTTTCAGAGTCTCTGCTGTGTGGTCAGACTGCAAAGCAGAGCATCCTATGCACCAGAACTGCATTTCCCAGGATGCTGTAATGAACTGCAGAGTTACAGCCATGTAGGAACTCACAGCTCTGCTTGTCCAGATGTCTGTAGTGCAGGAGAAGAATGGTTTGTCTGCAAGCTGTGCACTAATTAATGACCTTGTCTCTTCATATATTTTGGAATTTCGTTGTACATGAAGAAATTCCTTGAGGGGAGGTCATATCGTTTGTCCAGCTGCTGAATAAGGTTTCTGAACCCAGCCTTTTCAACTGTATAAACTGGCACTTGGTCCATGCAGATGTATTCGGCGACTGCTCTGTTCAGCCTTTTAGCATCGTTCGAGTCTTTTGCATATTTTATATACAGCCCGAAGAGTAGGTTGCCTCTGAGTGGGGGCACTGGGTGGGGTCACTCTATCCAGACCAGAAGCACCAGACCTCTGCAGTGAAAAATAAAATTAAGGTGATGCATTTGTCATACAAGCTGAGGCCTTAATTACGTTGAGATACATAACCTAAAAAATATTTTCATTAGATATAGCCTGTCTTAAGTAGGACCAATGTCTTTAAATGGTGTGTTACTGGTCTTTATAACATATTAAATGGCTAAATGTGTATGTAAAAGTTTGTTACTTTATAAAGATCATGCATGTATGCATTTTACAGCTGTGGAAAAAAATTAAGGGACTACTTCAGATTTATTGTAATCAGCATGTCTACATGTATGGCAAAAAGTTTAAAAATCACTGTGAAAATATAAATATTATAATATAATACGAATTTAATAATATAATATAAATAAACCAGCTCTATTTTTTTTCTTCCAGAGCTACTTTTGTTAAGAGTGAAGGGGGTGGCGCTTGCTTTTAGCACTGAATGTGGCTTTTTTTCAGGAGTAAATTACCTGTCATTCCCTGAGGTCAGTGTGCAGGTCTGGGTGCTTGTCCTTTAGGTGTTTGGCTAAGTTGGAGGTGTTTCGCCCTCAGCCATGCATGTTTTAAAACACCGTTTACACAGTGGTGCATCAGCATTAATTGCCTCGCCTTGCTCATTTGTTTTTAAGCCAAAGTACTGCCATATCGCACTTCGTGCACCTGGTTTGTCCACAAGTTGCGGCATGGTGAAGGTTGCAGCAGCCATTCTCCTCTCCGTGCTCCTCTCTCTATCCATCTCTCTCTCTCTCTCTCTCTCTCTCTCTCTCTCTCTCTCTCTCTCCCTCCCTCTCCAAGCTTTCCTCCTGCTCCGTTTGTTGCTCCAGTCCACGCTGCTCGCTCACTTGCTAGCCGTTTCCTCCAGCTTGCTTGCTTTTTCTTTTTTTCTCCCCAAGCTCCGGCTTGCTCCTCGTCCTCTCAGCTGTAGTTACAACACGGTGACGTCACGTGGTGAGGTCGCCGCGCTGTTGCGGGCGCTGCTGGCGCCGCTGCAAGTACCGGTCCCATCCAAATGCAATATAGTACCGTTTTAAATGCCTCAGTACCCCGGTACCAAATTAGTACCGGTATACCGAACAACCCTACTTAAGACGAATTATTTCTTCTTTTATTTCATGAACAGAGCAATACGTTACTATGGCAATAACATGCACATTAATAATCCATCTACATGCACGTAACGATTTGTACAGTAACCAATGTAAGAAATTATTAAAGGGATATTCCGGTGTAAATTTAGTCCATGGTCTAACACACTGTGACACCTAGTATGACCCCCCCTCGGGAGATCAAGTTTGCAAGCTAGCAGTCTGCAAACTTGATCTCTCGAGGGGGGGTCTTACTCATATTGACCACACATCATTTCGTGGGTTTGCTACTTTCATTGTCTCTCTTGTCTCTAACAGTGTTAGCGGTCTCCAGCTGTGCTTTTTTGTGAATTTACTTGTAAGTTAATTATTATATAGTTGTATTATAAGCCTGGTTGGCACCATGGGCAAACAAAAACCAGAGTTCCCCCTCCGTGAAACAGCGAGCGGAGCTGTTCAACACTAAGGTGCTGAAGTGATGCGATTCTGACTGTGTACCAGGGAAAGCCAAGGAAGAATGTCTGCATCCCGAGCACCGTGCACACAGGTGTGGGCACCTTTATTGGGGCGAAGGCAAAACCTGTGACGTCTGTGATGTACTACAACAACACCAAGTACGGCGAGGACGTCCCGGACCAGATGCGAGGGCGTACTCTGTCAAAGGCGGTACAGAAGATGGCCAGTGGTGGTCTTCTATAACATCCTCGACCTGGCTGGGATCAATGCCCGCATCTTATTCAAGGAGCACCAGCAGCAGGAGAGCCCAGAGGAAAGTCCTGCAGCAGCTGTCAGAGGAGCTGAAGGCAGAATACATGGAGGGGAAAGCGGCCGCGGCAGTCTACACAAGGTGGGCAGCAGCAGAAGCGACCACAGCAGCAGCAGCAGACACAGAGACGGAGGCAGTGCCGGTCCGAAAGAGCTGCAAATGGAACCAAACCTCGGACACTTGAAATGCCACAAGCCCGTGTGTGGTAACTGTGCGAGGAGAGCCGAGGTAATCTGTAGACTGTGACCAGTGATCACAACGGCTCTTTGTTTGTTTTTGTTTTAGATCAGCTTGTTTCCAGCTTTTTCGATTGTTATTTTTTAAATTATATTATATTATACAAAGTAACACATTACTGTAATCACATTACTTTTTTCAGTAACGAGTATGTAAGGCATTGCTGTTCTGAATGTAGTAATCACATTACAGTTCGCCAAGCTCGTTACTTACGTTACATGGTTAGGTTAATCAATTTTAACAGCATGATTGCACGCATCACACACGGCGGGTTGGGGGGGCAACGGCCAATTTGGCGACTTTTCAGAGCCTCTTAGCAACTTTATTTCTAAAAAGCTACGAGCAACAAATTTAGCAACTTATTCAGATCATTGGGGGAAAGGCGAGAAATATATTTTATGTAATTTACATGCTGCTCATAGTAATCGCAGACCACGGCTCCTCTGCACCAGCGCCGGGCTCTCTCCCCTCCCGCGCGACAGGCCAGTGTGTGTATGGGGGCGCTGGCTGGGGCAGGCTGGAGGGTTAGAGATACAAATATTACTTTGAATTTGTTGAACATAAGGAAAATAACTTGACTGTAAGGTGCACACTTTGCCCGTGTTGGAAACCTCTTCTCACCGCTGCTAACACTACCTCAAACTTAACGAAGCACCTACAGAGACAGCACGCACACACAAATCTTGTTGCTAAGGAACCGTGGACTAACATGAATGAGACGCCAAGACAGAATGTAACTAATTACTTTCTCCAGGCAGTTATCTTGTAATGTAAGGCATTACTATTTTTGAGAGTAATGTGTAATATACTTTTTTGAGTAACAAGCCCCAACACTGGCGACAATATGAATATTGATACATGTATAATTAAACTTGTTAAAATGTACATTTTTGTGTCATTTCGTTTTTTTTTTTTTAAATATGACACGGTGAATGCATTCATTACTCAGTTTTTCCCTTTTCCCTCATTAAAAATTCCACAAAAAGTTAAAGTCCATGTAAAGCAGAAATAAATTTGTCATTGACCACTGAGCCAAATTTGAAAGATTAAAAAAATTGCCAAGTATATAAAATTAGGTCTCAAAATCCTGGAAAAACAAGCACTTCTCTCTGCTGTGAAACGCTGGGGGCCTGTCAGTTAGAGGTGATGGAAACACGCCCACGCGCAGGAGGAAAGCTGCCTCCGTGTCCTGCACGAGGACGTAATCAACAGTAACAATGGAAGCTGGCAGTGTCATCGGATGGACCCAGCCCGACCTGTTTGAGCCATCAGAGCTAGAAACTGACTCTGAGTCAGACACTGATAGTGCTCAGCCTCGTTCCTCACAGTCCATGTTTTACATTACACACAAATGTAACACCCAGTCTACATACAATTCCTTGTCATAGCTATATTGGTGCACATAAAATAGTAGCCTACCTGTGGATTCTCATTGTGCTGTCAGATGGACTCCGCTCAGGGAATGAGGCCAAATCATGTCATGATTAAATGCAACAACATTTGCTAACATTACATGGGCATGAGAGGATGCATGAGTTAAAATCACTTAACGGATACGTGGCCAAAATTAAGGGGGTGAACAGGGTTGGGTTACCTTGGTGCCCAAAATCAAATCAAGGAAGGGATAGTTAACAAAAGCACCCGTGACACTGCACACACACATTCGTGAAGAAAAAGGCCCACCACCAGGGATTGGGTCACCGTCAGGGGCCCACAGCACCTGTCCACAAAGAAAAAGAGTAAATATAAATAGGCCTCACAGTCCTAGCACAGCCACTTAAACACACACACACACAAATCAATATACATTGATTGAATAATAAAGAAACAAACAAAACCCAAATAAAGTAAATGGTTATTAAACCAAGTTGACTAAATTAATACAAAAGGAGTCATATTCACAAAACAAGATACAAATATTCTAATTAATTATATTAATTAATGAAGTTCCCAGGGGCAGCAATCTAAGCGATGCCAGCTCCGCGACGAGCCTCTGAGGTCAAATGACCGCTCCGACGCAGCTCCAAAGAGCCCAGGAGCCACAAAACACAGTTCAGTGAGCCAAAACAGCAGTGGGTCCAGGAGGTGATGGCTTCGGTGTTTTTGGACCTCACCGGCATAGCATCGAGGAGAGTCAGAATAAATATTCTAAGGCAACACACAAAACAATAGCAATGAGCTGGAGGCGGAACAACAGAATGGATAGCGAGGAGCGGACAACGCCGACTTACCATGTGGAGAACACTCGAGAAGGGCTTCCAGTGGGACAACCCAGCCCCACGCCACCAGCAGTCTGCCACACTGCAGCGGAGACAACGGTCGTCACATTTACACAATCGACACGTGAGTGAAGAGAAGAGGCAGTGGTGCGCTTTACTGCGCCTTACCTGTGCGCTGCAGAGATAACGTGCGTCTGTGGCGGAGATGCCAAAGATGTTCCAACGCCAGCAGAGCCACACCACCTGAGCTTCACAACACTTAACATCCACTCCGCCACGCCAGGCCACAGCCACCACCGGGGACGAGCAGAACGGCAAAAGGAGAGGGCGCGCCAGGTGAAACCACCTGCTATATAGAGGTGCGACCGCCCATCAATCATTGCACCAGAGAGACACAGCGCCCCGCTGTGAGAAGGAGTGAGGGTGCTCAGGCTACACATACATAAGCACACACTTACACTTAGAGCTTAGATATGGCCCAAAAAAATCAAGCCCGACCCGACCCAAGCCCGTGCATGTTGTGTCCGGGCCGGTGTTGTGCCAGAAAACGACTGCTTGCCAAAAAACGACTGACCCCAACGGGAACGCCCATCGGGGGTGTTACTGGTCTCTCCACAGCAAATGACTGCTCCTGACGGCGTGTTACTGCAGTCCACAGCAGAACTGCGAGGATATGTTGTATTGAGAAGTAGGCTGTCATTCTGTCATACGCTACAACTTGTCTTTAAATAAACAATATTGAGATGAGTTTTGGTGGTATACTTTTATTGTCGTTGTTGTTTATGCTGCTGCTGCTGTTGTAAGATAATAGTAATTTTAAAAAAAAAACATAATATTTTGTAACGTGACATGTGAATTTACACCGTTTTAACCTATAAATGAAGTTATAGCCGACTTAAATTAGTTTCAATGATTTTAGGAGGATAAATAAATACGCTAATTATCGAGGATCAGTGTTGTTAGAGTACTCTAATTACTTTTTTCGTGTAACGTAACGCGTTAGTTTCGTGCGTCAAGGAATCAGTAACTTCGTTATTTTTTTCAAAAAGTAATCCGTTATTTTAAGAATTTCTCCGGATAAGGAAAGGAAAATCCGAGAGGCACCCATCTGCAGTCAAGATGGCCGACAAGGGCGCAGCCATATATCCAATCCATACCGGAAGTCCCAACCGGAAGTTGCTTGATCACCAAAATAAAACCAAAATAAAAGCCCAAACAATCTCTCTCAGCGTGCCTATTTTTTTTTTTTTTAAAAATTGCATTTGCTATCAAGCTTGGCAACGTGCTGCAGTGTCGGGCGCCATCCTCGTTGCAAGACTCCAGACCAAGAGCGCGAGAGAGAGAGCTCTCGATAATCATATAGCCTACTATGTAGGCTAACAGGGAAAGAATGAATGTATGTCTTTATTACACTGCAGGGATCGAAATTAGCACCCGTGTCCTTGCGCCTGGTGGGTGAATTGAATCAGTTTACCAGCAACTGTGACGGATTCATTCCAGTCAGATCTGATCCAATTAATCTTAATGATCTATATCTTGGTTAAGGCGTAACAGTGCGCTTTACACGACCCAAGAGTTTGGGTCAAATTATGTTTCTGATTCGACCAAAGTGACAGGTGGACTTGAGAAGGCCGGAAATCCACAACTAATTGAATGGCTGTAGCGTCATTTGGACCGCTAGATTTTAAACTCTATAATCTCTCATGTAAATACCCGATTGAGTGATGAATGCATTCATTATGTCATGATGTATTTTTCTTTAACGAAATTACACCAAAATGTAGCATTTTAACAAGTTCAATTATGCATTTATTAATAACATAGTAAACCGTTATTTTTTTTTTGCATATTTACACAAGAATTTAATAGAGAAAAGTTAGAACAATAAAAGTAACTTATTTGATTATGAATGATTTTTATATTAATATATAAGTTAAAACAATATATAATAACCGAAAAAGATGGAAACGAGCTGATCTCAAACAAACAAAGAGCCGTTTTGATCACTGGTCACAGTCTACAGATGACCTCCGCTCTCCTCACAGTTACACACGGGCTTGTGGCATTTCAAGTGTCCGAGGTTTGGTTCCTTTTGCAGCTCTTTCGGACCGGCACTGCCTCCGCGTCCGTGTCTGCTGCTGCTGCTGTGGTCGCTTCCGCTGCTGCCCACCTTGTGCCGACTGCCGCGGACGCTTTCCCCTCCATGTATTCTGCCCTCAGCTCCTCTGCAGCTGCTGCAGGACTTTCCTCCGGGCTCTCCTGCTGCTGGTGCTCCCTGAATAAGATGCGGGCATTGATCCCAGCCAGGTCGAGGATGTTATAGAAGACCGTCACTGGCCATCTTTCCGCCTTTGATGGAGTACGCCCTCGCACCTGGTCCGGGACGTCCACGCCGTACTTGGTGTTGTTGTAGTAATCAGACTGTGGTGTTGCCTTCGCCCCACTGAAGGTGTCCACACCTGTGTGCAGGTGCTCAGGATGCAGACATTCTTCCTTGGCTGGTACACAGTCAGAGTCGGATCATTTCAGCACCTTCGTGAAGTGAACAGTTCCGCTCGCTGTCTCATGGAGGGAAGAACTCCCGTTTTGTTTGCCCATGGTGCCAAACAAGCTATTTAATACAACTATATAATTATTATCTCACGAGTAAATTCACAAAGAGGCACAGCTGGAGACCGCTGACACAGTTAGAGACAAGAGAGACAATGAAAGCAGCAAACCACGCGAAAAATGGAACAATGAAACCCCGCAAAGTGCTGTGCGGTCAGTTTGACCGCTTATGGCCGAAACAGGTTAATATATCATATTTTGTGTAATTTATATAAAAAACTATTCCAAGTTAAAATACAGACACTTTTAGGAAAAGTCATGTAACAGCAGTAGCCTATTGCATTTTTTCATTCAATGTTATAAGTGTTGTATTGTCTCTATAGGCTAAGTGTTGATGTTTTCCTCAATTCCTAATATATGCAATTAATGAAAATAAATTAAATGTCAAGTAAACTTTATTTAACATGGTAGATCCCTTTGTATTGTTTTTCATATGCAATTACGGTGCAACATTTTGAATTGGGACATTGAGATTAATGGGTAATGGTGGTCAGGACTTGGTGTTTAATAGCTGAACAGTGGTAGTTGGCCCATATCATTTCCTGTTTTAGGGTTAGGGTTAGGGTTAGGGTGTGTAACCCACACACACACAAACATTGTATTTGTGTTTAATAACCGTAATATTAATATTTACAATCAATATTAATTGTAAATCAATGAAACAGTAGCGTAAATTAACATTTACCATGTACTCATTTGATAGTAAGTATGACATTTGTTGTGACCGTTTTACCAATTCTATATTTAATTTGAGAATTCAGTTTATTTATTCTTAGTTATTCTGCAGTCCTATTGTTTGTGTGTGTGTGTGTGCCCCCTATCACCACCACACAAGCATAATATTCACATTTTTATTCATAACGTTGATATTGAAGCTAAATCCATGAAATGTTAACATTATAAGTTAGTGATTATTATAGGCTTCTAACTACTGAGTAAAGTCGTGGCGAGACAATTAACTAATCAATTATACTGTTACGATCAACATGTAAATGCACAAAATGCATAGAATCATGTTATGTGTTAACCATACAGTCTATGGTGTAACCGTACGTGTTTTTTAAGCTTTTATTTCGGTGATTAACTAACTTCCGCTTGAGACTTCCGGCATGGATTGGATAAATGGCGGCTTTTATTTTGGTGATTGACCAACTTCCGGTTGGGACTTCCGGTATGGATCGGTTAAATGGCGGCTTTTATTTTGGTGAGTAACCACAACTTCCGGTTGGGACTTCCGGTATGGATTGGATATATGGCGGCGCCCTTGTCGGCCATCTTGACTGCAGATGGGTACTCTTGGAAAATCCCGACTGCAGCCTGCTTTTTGTCAGACAGTACTGTGCCACCTGCGGATGTGTCAGCGGAGGCGCAGCGCTGTGATGCGTCTGTGCCCTGCTGCTGACCTACGTTACCTGTGTGTGTGTGTGTGTGTGTGTGTGTGTGTGTGTGTGTGTGTGTGTGTGTGTGTGTGTGTGTTAGTGTTTTCGAACCCCCGGCAAGATGGCAGAGAGGACAGCTTTTGCATCGTGGAAGTACGCACATTATTTTCAATTCGCCAGCGAAAAGGACAAGAACAACATAACGGTAACATGCACACTCTGCGTTGGTGAAAAGCTTCTGTCGACCGCAAAAAAAAAAAAAAAAAATTAATTAATTAATTAATTAAATTAATAAAACGCTATGTGGCATATTGCTGACCGTCTTTCCTGTTGTTGTTATCCTGCAGAGTTAATTTGGTTGGATGACTGACGTTATTCATCATTGTCACGACTTCTCGGTGCATTTAAAGGAGGCTGTGTGTGTGTCAGTTAAGTTGCAGCATGTGCGAGGCGCTGCAAACGGCTTTTCATTTTTGGTAACGCATGAGTACTCTAACGCGTTACTTTTATTCATAGGTAACGCTGTAACGTAACTGATTACTTTTAATTGATGGTAACGTTGTAACCTAATTAACTACTTTCCAAAGTAACGATACCCAACACTGTCAAGGATCCACAACAAGTATAGTTATACATTGGTCACATCAATATCATCCCTGAGTTAGTGTCTGACTGCACCCTGTAACTCAGGATTGCACGGGGCGATGACCACATGACCCAAAGCTTTCTGTATTAATTTCCTTATCCGCGTGTCTTCCTATCAATAAACTATGCTATTATTATTATTATTAGTATTATTATTATTATAATTATTATTATTAGCAGTAGTAGTATTTGACTGATTAAATAAACAAGTATGGATAAAAGAAAACAATTGGTGAGTGTTACAGTATAACTTTATTTCAGCTTGGACCCATTAATAACGACAAAAACAGACAGTTTTGAAGATGAAGATGAATTACATTTACTGTGCACAAAAATTAACCTATACACTTGGACCCTTGGGGGTGGACCAGCTGAGTTAACTGATCTAGGGATAAGAAGGCTGCATCTCATGAAGATATTCCTCCAGACACTGGTGATAGGAAGCATGAGGCTGCCTGACAAGGTTACAGGGGGCAGTCACTTTTTGGCAAAGCCTTGCCAAAAAGTGACTGCCCCTGTAACTCGGGAGTGCAAAGGGCAATATTCACAGAATTTTCTGGAGTGATAATAGAGGGTAACAGGTGTATGTACGGTGAATTTGGTCAGTGTCACCCTTTGCACTTCTGAGTTACAGGGGGCAGTCACTTTTTGGCAAGGCTTATCCTCGCAGTTCTGCTGTGGACTGCAGTAACACGCCGTCGGGAGCAGTCATTTGCTGTGGAGAGACCAGTCACACCGCCGATGGGCGTTCCCGTTGGGGGTCAGTCGTTTTTTGGCAAGCAGTCGTTTTCTGGCACAGCACCGGCCCGGCCCGACACATTAACTGTAATTATGAACCTGACCCCGATTTAAACCCGACATTTTTTAATACGTGGGCTGTTATAACAGACGTTCTCAAGCTCCATGTTGCACTTACACTACACAATCAGTAATGCCGGTAACGCGTTACTCTAATCTGACCACTTTTTTCAGTGAGGAGTAATGTAACGCGGTAATATTTCCAAACCACTAATCAGATTAAAGTTAGTTATTCAAATCACTGTGCCTTACTATTATTTTTGTCATTTTCCTCAGTAAAAATATATATTTTTGCTTTCTTCTTGCGTCTCCGAAAGTCACGTTTTCAGCACGAGGACACTAACTCACGTGTAAAACCACGCAGCGGCACAAACAACATGGAGGGAGAGAGAGATGCGCCTTTTGTAGCTGGAAATACAGTCATTATTTTGAGTTATTACAAAAAACACACACACACTGCCCCACTGACCAGCGTCAACGGACTCTTCAGATATCCAGACTTTACCTGGTGACAGTTGCTGTAATTATCGGGGGTGAAGTGGACATTGCAGAGACGGTGTTGGTGGTGATTTTTAACTCTCCACAGTAGCTCCTTTTGACAAAATCGATCCACCATTTCCTCACTTTGTTGTCCTTAGGAAACTTAAATAAGCTAACAGCGCCGTTACCCTGCACACTGTGGCATCCAGGAAAGATGCAGGAGCAACGTGGAGGAGACATGACTGTTTATCTGACTGGTTGACTGGTTAGCTAGCTGCAAACTATTCTAAGAGATGCTATCCAAGACTCGAAAGCAAGCGGAAAAACCTCCAAAGCTAATGCGCTGAATGTATTTATACGGCTTCCGCAGCAGGGCGGGGTTTATGCAAATCAAACTCAAACATTCAAGAGTAGGAACAATATGAAAAACACGTTTTTGAGTGGAGGGGGGAAATAGACTTGGCAGGTAGTGATGCGTCAGGGCTTCTTTGGTTCAGCACTGACAGCGGTGAGAAAGAGAGAGATGATCCTATAAGAAGCATTTTGCTTATGCAGAGAAATAAATCTGTTTAAACTAGATATTTATATGCCACAAAACAATTAAGAGAGAAAGAGAGAGCGAGCGGGGGATCTGTTGTGCATTGTGCATTATTCATTGTATTATTACATTCGTGGGAAGTTATTATAATAAAGATTTTCACGTCCCCACAAACGTAATGAATCCCTGCAAACATAATAGTTATTCATTTGTGGGAAATCGTGTGTTAAGTTTGTAGTATGCAGCACCCCTAGCATAAGGACGTACGTCATTGTGTCATCACACATTACTGATTTAATCTTATAATTTCTAAAACATTAAAATAATTTTATTATCATACTTCATTTTGAAAACCACATTTATTCCAATATTTTTGTTAAATTTTACCTAAAAAAAAAAACAACAACTCTGAAGGCCAAGGGCCCCTTTTGGATCTGGAGCCCTCGGCACACGCCAACTTTGCCCATGAGGTAATCCGTCTATGGTGATAAGGTATCCCCCCAATTAAAATTCCAATCTGATGCCATTCAGTGAGTTAAAGGCAAAGTTTGTCCAGCATATTGAATGCCGATGTCGGGATCCCAACTGGGAGAGATTGAAACAAGAACAAGAGTCTGGGAAGCAGATTAATTTTAACAGCCTCTACTCTACCCAAAAGAGATAGCGGTGGAACATCCCATCTCCCAAGCTCATCCCTAAATGCCTCAAATAGTTTTTTATAATTTGCCGTATAAAGTTGTGTTATTTGGGGAGTGAGTATGATCCCTAAATACCTGAAACCCTGTTTAGATCTGCGAAAGGACACTACATCATCAAGCTGGCTAGGCCATGCCCCAGACATCATCATCGCCTCTGATTTACTCTGATTAATTTTATAACCAGAAACTAGACCATATTCATTAAGATTTTGCAGAAGAGCTTGGATTGAGTGGACAGGACTTTCAATAAATAATAATATGTCGTCAGCGTATAGAGCTATTTTATGTTGGTGTCCACCGTCATCTCTTATCACTTGTATAAGAGGGTTACTTCTAATCAATTCCGCGAGGGGCCTGCGGGAGAGTGAACAGGGCTGGTGAAAGTGCATACGAGGCAGGGGGACGCACATCAAAGAAATCGGAACATTGACTATTAACTCTGACTGTAGACCGCGGGTTCATATAAAACACTCCAATCCAACTCAAAAAAGTTTCGTTAAAGCCCATACGAGCCAGCGTTTGCTCCAAAAATGTCCAGTCCAGCCTGTCGAATGCTCTCTCAGCATCCAGGCTGAGAAGCACTGATGGAGTCATTCTATCAAAATCAATGGATTGTAGATTTAAGGCTCATCTAACATTGTTAGTGCCTTGCCGTCCGGAAATGAGCCCTGTTTGGTCCGGGTTCACTAATCTTTGAATGTATTTCTGTATTCTATTAGCCAAAATAGAGGTCAAGATTTTTAAATTCTGACAAAGCAAACTTATTTGCCGATATCCCATACATTGAGTGGGGTCCTTTCCGTCTTTGTGTATAATCGAAATAATTGCCTCTGACCAGGTTTTTGGGGGGTCCCTTTCGTCCACGGCATGATTATATAGACACAACATAAAATTGGGGCTAGCTTGTCAACAAAAACTTTATAATATTCCCCAGAGTATCCATCAACACCCGGGGAATTACTGTTCTTTAACTCAGTAATACTATGTCTAATTTCCTGTACAGTTATGGAGGAGAGTAGCGTCCCAGCCTCATCCCGTGATAACCTGTTCAGTTGTATCATATCCAGAAGTTTTTTTTGTTATTTTCTACTTCTTCCCTAATGATTCTTGACCTTCATACAATTTTTTATAGTATGCAGCAAACGCTTCTGCAATTTCTTTCGGTTGAGAGGTATTTCTATTTGTGTCAGGGTGTTTAATTTTAGGTACAGCACAGTTCGATTGAGCCTTCCGTAACTCAAATGCCAATAACCTACTTGCTTTATTACCCATTTCATAATATTTCCTTTTCACAAATCTGAGCATTCCCTCTGCTTTATATGTGAGTAGATCATCTAATTTTTGTCTCTACTGTTTTAACAATTCCAGTAGATTCCCCCTTCTCGATATTTTGTGTTCTCTTTCTAACCTCATAATTTTGGTCTCCAGTGCAAGTCTCCTGGCTTCTCTTTGTTTTTTAATCCTCGATGTAATTTCAATGATATGTCCCCTCATAACAGCTTTGGCATCGTTCCATAAAATAGACGGAGTAACATCTCTGCTGTCATTTATAATCATATATTCTTTTAACCTGTCACGCAGTTCCTGTTGGATTAGGGGGTCATTCAGTATTGAGACATTAACTCTCCAATATCTGAATAGTTTTTCCTGACCTAAATTTATTTTCATCTTAATGGGGCTATGATCTGACAAGGTTGTAGGTTCTATCTTGCACTCTGTCACTCTATGTGCACCAGCCTTTGAAACAAGAAACATATCTAATCTGGAGTAACTCCCATGAACCTGGGACCTATATGTGTAATCTCTGTCTCTGGGATGATGCATCCATCATTCCCCGAACAGTAACTGATTTTCGAGGTCCCTTCTCTGCAGGTAATCGGTCCATATTCTGATTAAATACACAATTGTAGTCTCCCCCAACCACTAGATTCCCTCCCCTTCATCCGCCAATTTGGATGCTATTTTCTTAAAAAAAATTAGACAGTCCTCATTTGGTGCATACAGGTTCATGAATGTAAACCTATTGTCCCTAATCGTACCTATCACCATTATATATCTGCCATCCTTGTCTTCCAATACCTTTTCGATGTTAAAAAAGACATTCCTTCCGAATAGCAACCCCTTGTTTTCTCCCTCCTTCATGAAATATGCTGTATATTTGTTCTACCCAATCCTTCTTTAATTTAAGGTGTTCTGCCTCAGACAGGTGTGTCTCTTGCAACATTGCAATAGAGCAGTGTAGAGCTTTAAGTTGATTGAGTATTTTCTTTCTTTTAATTGGACTTCCCAGACCCTTTCTGTTGTAGCTAACCACAGTCAACCCACCCATGACACTACTTTTAATCCTTGCTGTCATAATGCCTTGCGTTCAGCTTATAAGCCCCAAATGCACTGTCACCGTTTGTAAAAGTCTTGTCAGTTGTCAAGGAAGTATCACACAAAATAACAGAAACTATGTACAATTTCCAACAAAGAACATCAGAAAACACACACATCAACCTGGCTTCCAAGTCCTCAACTGGCCTATCTCCAGGGGTGACCAGTCCCCGTGAGGAACTGGGAGGAGGGTGGCAGAATCCCTCCGGGATAATGTCACATTGTGCAGCAGTCCCACTCCGTCGGGTAAACTGCTGTGGCCTTATGATGGCTGAGTGTAAATCACTCATATTGAGTCAATTTCAGCTAATGCCACTACCCCAAACGACTAGATAATATGCTATTGTTACATTCTAGTTCTGCAGAATATAGTGAGAAACAAGTATATATGAAAATAGTAACATAAACTTCAAACAAATCTTCAAAAATATATACCCCAACAACATCACTGTAATGGGAGGGTAAGGGGCGCATTAATCTTAAGTCCATCAAACAGAAGATTTTTAAGAATAAGATTGTTAAAGAAGGGTTGTAAGAAGACTTGATGCCTTTTGCATGTACATTGCATTTTCTTAACACAAGCTGTTATGATCTCTTTGTATTGCAGGTTACCATGGTTACTGGATTCTCTGAACAAAGAACCTCCTATGTCAAGTCAGTCCCTCACTTAAAGCCTAGCACAGTGGTTGGTAGAAGACGATCCCCCAGGCCCTCCACAAGACATAGCAGAACCTGTAAACCAAGAGGCCATCCTCAAAGCAGATCCCTGCATAGCAACCAAGACCAGCCTTGCAATCAGCACCTTCCTCTTGACCACCGAACAGTCTCTAACTACTATAGAAACCCCAAGACCTCAAGTAATATCAAGAACTCAGGAAGACATTCATGCAGGACTACAGCTAAAACATCAGTGACTAATAATTTAGTCATCAGACAGCTAAATGAGAACCCTAGGGTCCTAAGATCGTCCAGGAGGAGGAGGGGCCTCCCACCAGACACCAGCCCTACCCCTCTGAATTGGGCATCTTTGGACAGTAACTCATCAAAAAAGTGCAGAACATTGCAATGCAGCGATCATGATGTCCCATTGGGGAGTGACTGCCATATTGGTGAGATCCTACAGAGGCAGGCTGACTGTGATAGAGATGTTAGTACAGAGTATTTGAGTCATATGGATGAAATCACTGGCAACCATCATCAAGAACTTGGACAAGACACATGTGGCCATGTTGGAGAGATGACCCTAGAGGGTTGTAATAGTGGATGCCTACAGGATGAGGTAAATGTTGGGAAGTTAAGATTGGCGAGGGTCACTGGTCTGGAGTCTCAAGAAGGAGTCTCTCAAGAAAGGGTTAACTTTACCAACATCATCACAAACTATGACCTCAGCCCTGTCAGTGAGCTCATATGCAGACATGTGAGAGAAAAAAGGCTTCAGAGGAATCAGTCCGTCTCATCCACAATCCCTATGCCAAATACCAGGACTACAGATTCAAGGACTTTAGCCAGAGCTGCTACTGCCAGGACTACTGTAACTAAAGCTGCTATCAACTCAGTGACATCTAACCACATACACATTGAGTCATTAACCAGTTATTCTGTCAAGCACACAGCTAAAGACACTAACAAGGCTACTGTCAAAGACATAGACAAGTGTTCTTCACCAGCCCGTAGTTGCTCTATCCACAGTTCCAACAGTGCTGCAAAAAACTCTTTCAAAGGCACGACAGAGGACTCGACTGAGGACAGTGCACCTGTCAGTAACTATTGTAGGACTTCCAAGGGCTCTGCAAAGGGCCTCACCCAGACAAAGACTACCTCATCCATTAAGACCAGGACCAGCCCAAGAATCCCTCCAAAGCGCTAACGTTCACCTTCACAGATTCACTATTCATTATACTGAGAATCAATGTTTAGGACAATTAGTGAAATATGTGAAACACCATTCAATACTGTTGATCATAGGTAATGCATAATGATGGCTAATGTCTGGTTGGATTGTGGTGTAGTGACTATGATACTGTTATCTACATTTGTCCATGATTGTGTGATCATTTTAATTATATGTAAGTAAAAGAGATGATTGCAAGACACAGCATGATGTCAGACACGTGTGGTGGACTGTATAGTGAAAAGTCACTTACTTCAGATGCTTCCCTACTGTACCTGAAATACAGCTTGATATTCTTGCATTATTAGGTACACATGGGAAGGGCACTGTTTTTTCCAAAGCACATAGTTCAACTTCAGTGAAATTCTTTCAGTAGTTCACGTAGAAAACTGCAATACATCTGGCAACATGCTGAGCTCTTAGGCCTTTTGTCAATCAGGTTACAATATAGTCCTTAGAATCAACCTATATACTGCCATTTAATTTAAACAGGAATACTTTGTTCAAGGTTGTCTCGATTTATTACCCAAGTCCTAAAAATGTCTCATCTAAATCCTTATCAAAATTCAAGGATACATTCGCATTTTTCAAGTCTGTCCTAAAAAACAGAGAATATGAACAGTGACATTTCTTTTACTTGCTGTAATTGTTCCTCCTTCTCATGCTTTGAATTAAAAGATTATTTTCTAAGTCAATTTCACATCAATGATGTGGGGGGGGAAAGTCTAGTTCTGTCTAAGAGCAAGAACTAAACTAGTGGTCTGTTCAATGACCAAAATAGTTTTCAAACAGGTCACATGAGAAGTATACAGTAACAAAACCCCTCTACAATCTATCCCTATACTGCACCATTAACCAGTTTGGTAATGCTTTATACTAAGGACCTTAGGTATAGATTTAATAAGTGTAAAGCCATTAAAAGTCCTGCACATTAACACGTATGTTAATAAGGCTATACAAGTATCAATAATTGAATCATGAACACTTTTATGTTTAGATTAGATTAAGATTTTATAAGCACTTGAAGATATAGAGACTTATAATTATTTTATGGACTGCTGTTATAATTGCATTACAAACGCATGTATTAAATCCTACTAACCTGCCTACCTATTCTGTCACTGTTAAACCATCTCTAAGCTTTTTTCTTGTTTTATTGTTTAAAGGGAAAAATAACTTTCTTATTCATGTGTTAGTCCATAACTGTGCACTTATTCTGCTCCCCATCTGGAATGAGCACTAAATGTGTGTTAAAATTACATAGAAATACAACATTTTAGTGGTGAAGCACAAAACTTAATTTATTGTTTATTCACATTTGATCAGCCTTGGCCACATGCAGTGCTCATTATATATTTAATAAATAAACAAGGCATTGTTCTTGTTTTAGGTTTGATCGTGCAAAAAACATAATTCACTGTTAAGTGTTTATGAATTATTTGAATAGACCTCTCCAGTCTACTAACTGCTACTAACTGCTCAACAACACTACAACACTTAGTATCTTCCTCAAGGCTACCTGGATATGCAGCTGGGGGAGCTGGGCAAATAAAACCAGCAGCCTTCTGATTACTCGACGAACTGCTAAAGGGGCAATCCATGCCATCTCATCCAAAATTAAGAACTTTTTCCAGTTCACGTCACGGATTTTCTGGAATAAAGTCATGATGAAACTTCCATTTAATTCATGGGACCTTGCCAAATCCTATAGCTGGACTCCAAATACGTTTTAAGTTATTTAAGTTTGGCCCTCTGAACTAAATTTCACTGGGTTGAGCTGTCCTAAACATCCAAGATACCTTAAGGAAATTTGGCAACATTCATTAATTTATGTAGTTGCTGCTGAAATAAGAAAGTCATATAAATAAGTTATTCGGTGCTGACTAAAAACCAAGTGAGATCTTGGAGGTTACAGTATACAAGCAATGCTGCATCATGTTTTAGGGTTGTCCATCTATTCGCTTGTCCATTTGTCTGTCCATCCCATTATTGTGAACGCGATATTTCAAGAATGCATTAAGAGAATTTCTTCACATTTGAAGGAAATGTCACAGAAAATTGGACTAAAGGATGAAGTGGTTAGATCTTGGCTGTCAAAGGTCAAATTCACTTTGACCTCATGGCGTCCCATTTTTGTGAACCTGGTATCTCAGAGACGCCTTGAGGGAATCTCTTCAAATTTGGAAGAAATTGTCAAATGAGTTGGACCCAAGGATGAACTGCTGACTGACGGCAAATGAACCACTGGTACTGGTAGGGAATTTCAGGCACCATTACCAGTATTAGTATGTGTTCAAATGTGAACTGTACCCAACTCTAACAGTAAGACTTAATAAATGACTTTGCAGTGTTATTATAAAAAATCACAAGATATTCTCAGCAGTCTATAAATTGATAATTTACTTATAAGTGCTTTTAAATGGCGTCTAATCTAACAATAACATGTTCATAATGTTTTTATTAATACTTAATACTTGAATAGGCTTAGTAACATAATAAAAATGTTAATAGGCAACAAAGGATTGTAAGGCCCTAATAAGACAACAACATATTGACATGTGACATGCTTGGACTCCGTATGGATTACTTGATTTACATTTGTAGAAAGAGAAGGATGTGGTTTTTGAGGTTGGTGGTTGACACAAAAAAGAAAAACACCAATATATGCTGGTAATGTGGTTTGACCTTCACTGTTAACATGGTCATCATACTGTATGATAAATGACTGTAATTTGTATATTTCCTCTCACTAATATTGTGGATATTATTGAATTGTCAGAAGGTTTTAGGAGTGCTTCAGGTACTATAAGTTTGCTCAAAAGTACATTTTGGAGAGACTGAATAGAAGACTGGTAAAATATCATGACTGTATTAAATAAAATGGCTCAATACAATTATTAATACTGCACATTTTCTCCCAGCAAATCCCCTATGTGTTAGACAAGAAAATTACTCTGGGGAGTCCAAAAAATGGAGGACAGCTTGGAAAGGGGAATTGATAAAATTTAAAACAAAATAATTTTTATTTGCAGACAGGGGCATAGCCATCATTTCAGAAGTGAGGGGGACAAATTGTTCAGAGGTCTATTGAGTGATTTATCATTCTCTCGCATGCAATTGCACCTCTACTTAGTGGCTTGAGAACCACATAACCACAAACA
Source organism: Diplodus puntazzo (assembly GCA_963678695.2). Lineage (NCBI taxonomy): Eukaryota > Metazoa > Chordata > Actinopteri > Spariformes > Sparidae > Diplodus > Diplodus puntazzo. The sequence continues at coordinate 33,661,249 of OZ023160.1, forward strand.
GCACAGCTTCAGAAGACCGACTTTAGTTCTTTAGAATTATATACTGTCAAAATCTGAAGCTGCCAAACTCTGGTTGGGTTGACACAGAATGACCCTTGAGCATCTACAGGATAAGTAGGCAGATAATTAAGTACCAAATGACAACACCGAACACGAAAGGTTCTGTAAAACACCATTCTTGTTTCAAATGATCAGCACCAAAATTTAATGGAAATGACAAGGTAACAGGGTAATAAGCCACATAATTTAATTTAATGGCAAGGAGTGACAAGTGAAAGTGACACAAGAATAAACATATCGACATTAAGATGTAGCTATTTAACATTTGCTGTCATTAACTAGGACAGCAAACCAAGGGAACCAAAGGAATCAAAGACTACAGGCTCTCCTGATTAACTACATTACAAAATAATATTATCAGTTCTAGATTTCTTTTAGACCTAAGCAGAAACAATATAATCAAAATTAAATTACAGTTATATTAAATAAAATGTAACAAAGTTTCTTTGTTTTTTTTGTTTTTTTACATATGTGGAAAGCAACATTTTGAAATAGAATTAGGAATACAGTAGTAGTAGTTGTGAAATTGTTGTAGAATTTAACCTCAAAGTCCCTGCTGTCAATATTTTCTCTCAGCCAGTTATAACAGAGATGTTCTAAGGACTTTGGTTATAATTTCTCCTCACCTGCTGTGAAGACCCTCCCTGTTCATTCCTGCTGCTCGCCTCTGGTCCACTTTCTCCTCCCTGACCCTGCTCTTTCTATTGTATAAAGATTTTAAAAAATATGTGCAAAACAATAGTGAGCACAATTTCTGTGCAGAAATTAAGGAGGAGTGGTTTTATTCCTAGAGTTGTGGAAATTCTCCTTTGTGAGGTAGAGAGTTGCTAAGTCTCCGAAGAACTTCAGACTTCAGCGTAATGAATCAGATCTCGTTTATTCACGCAGCGTGGAGAAGAAGGCTAGAGCGTTCTTCTGCCGAACTCTAAATTGATATCCGCTTAAGTACAGTCAGTGTGAGGAGGTTGCCTCCGGTTACAACAGTCATAAAAACATTCTCTTTACATCACAATGACTCCTTGATGTTTGGGTGTATCCTGTCCTCTCAGGACAGTGACCCTTTGATGCAGAACAGATAAACAGCAAATGTCATTTTATCTAACTTATGTATCTTCCCATGTGGGGGAGGTGTCGCCACCTGTGGCTTCTTTTGGCACCTCAAAACAATGTGACATTCTCCTTCTGTCTTTACAGCAGGCTGGATCACAAACAGGAAGGCTATATAATTTTCTTACATTCCTCCCTTTTGACACAAAGTGTCAACACAACATTTTAAGAAATTGACATTGACAGTTTCAAAATAAAAGATCCATTAACAATTTTTTAAAAACAAAAAACAAGAATCAATGAATTTTCACTGTGTGTTACAGAAATTAAAATACAATGATATTTTCAAAGAAGCAATAGTAAAAATAGATAAAACTCATTTTGTTGAAATAGTTTTTATGCTCTTTGGCAAAGTTTAGTCCTTTTAGGCTCTTTTGATCCTACATCGGTTCTTCTGTTACTTCTTCTGTTCTCGTAGACAGTCCATCTTTACTCTTTTGTACGAGATGGGGTGTCTGAGTAGTGATGATATAAGTGTGATCGATGACTGCAAGTGAATCCGTTGATTGTGTGAAAGATATGAAATATATGCGGACATCTGGAGTTCTAATTTCGCTCTGTTGAAAAACAGGATATGGCAACGGCCATTTGAGTGATCTAATCCAAAGATGAAGATGCAGCCATAATCGTCCAACGGCGTCCCCTCTCCGCACTCCGCAGGTTAGTTCGTTGTCCTTCCTTCAGTGGCATGCATGGCTCCAGGTGTCCCTCTCAGCTATCCAGACGGCAGTGGTGTTGTCAGCATTACCAGATATGGTCCACTGCAGTTGACGCCCATTCTTCCTTCTCAGGTCCTTTTGCACTACCCAATCTCCAGGCTAAATGTTGTAGAGTTTGCACCAACGTAGGCTCCAGAAAGGCAGCTTTCACCTGATGAAAAAATTTGCTTCCAAAGCATGGTTAAATGCACAATAAAATTAAACATAGCCTGTTTTGAGGGAAACGGGGTGTTAATTATCTTCAAAGGACAGCCAGTGATTATCTCGTAAGGAGACAGTCTAGTCATCTTATGTGGGCAGCCTTTCATAAAATCAGTGCAAGCGGTAAAGACTCAATCCATGACGAATCTGTTTCTGCCATTAATTTAGTCAGTTTTGTCTTTAGGGTCTGGTTAGCCCGTTTCGCTGCACCTCCACTAGCTGGATGGCAAGCCCAATGAGATTTAAGGTTTATGTGTAGCTTTTGGAGATGTTTTGTTTAAAAACTATTTACACAATTTGAACCATTATCATTCATCCTTATTTTATTTTATTATCTATTTATTTAATTATTTTTGATTGATTGATTGATTGATTTATCTTTTTATCTATCTATCTATCTTTTTAGGGGAGACCCCTACAGGGAATTATTTCCCTCAATAATGATTTATCTATTTAGATCACTGTTGCATTTTTACATGGAAAGTAGTTAATTTATTTTTGAAAAAATAAAAATTGCTCACAATAATGAGACAATATTTATATTCCTACATGGAGTGAGTTCACTAAATTCCATTATTAAATGCTCAAAAATACCTTCGGGTTTTGGATGGGCTGACAGAGGTATTGCTACACCTCTGCCAACATTGTAAGTTTCACAAATCACACAATTTTTAACAAAGTTTTTAACAAAAAGTTGACAATTCCACAATCTATCTATAATCCTCCCTTTTGCTACATGGTCAAGACCATGTGTCAAACTTTGCAAAGAAAAGAAATATGGTTATCGGCAGTACTGGGAGGCCGTTTACACCAATTCAGAGGTCAGATGGGAGTTCAATAACTTTTCCTTTTTCCATAGAGTTTTTCTACAGTAGCAGCTCTTGTTTGAAGCAGATTTAATCAAGGGACAGGTAAAAAACATTTGTAGAGGGGGGAGACAGGTGAGAGAGCAGCTGGACCAGAGGAAGTCATTTCTGCCTGTGGTCATTAAAACAGTACCACTCCTCCCTTTGATGATTGGACTCATGTGGCTATTTATAAAAACAGGGCAAACAAAACTATAATTACTTATTTTCATTTTTATTTATAATGCTAACCATTTCACTGTATATTGTATATATTCCCAGATTGTCTACTTAATTATTGTATTAATTTGTTGTATATTTGATTTAATTTCTTTTTTATTGTCTATTTTACTGTTTTATCTTAGTACTTGATTCCACTCATGCTGTATTTCTATTTTTTACTTTGCACGAAGTATCTGAAACAAAAAAAAATTTTCCCTTTGGGGATGAATACAGTATTCTGAATTTAATTCTGATGAGCTGTCTTAGCATCTGCTTTTCCCAGTGACAGTGGGTCATTAGCACTTGTATGAGATTTACATTTGCATAGGTAAAAATAATACAGACAAAGGGTTAACTATTTGACTTCTAGGAGCAGTAGATCTTCCTGTAGATTAAGAAACCTTGATTTCCTATAATGTGTGAAAACATGACATACATTTAATGCATAATGAGAGTCAGTATGTATGTGACATGATTCCTGGTCCCTAAAATTAAAAGAAAACAGTTGTCTGAGCAGACAGGTTATTTGGCAGATTAGTCATGGTTAGTGCATATTTCATATGACACACAAGGGGATCCATCTGTTGAGTTTCTCATAGCATAGCCATCTACAAAGAAAAAACAAAATTAAGGTTAATGAGGAAAATGTCAAAGAGTGCATGTCTTTGTTTTGACACCGTATCAACCACTTCCAGACAGGGGTGTGATTCTCCATCTTGAGCTGTCGGGAGCAAAATTAGTGTGTTAAGGACAGCACATTGTTTTAAAAATTACAAGAGTCATTTTCAGCAACATGTTTTCCAGTGTTAGGTGGTCGGTTTTTCCTGAAAATGAAAGACTTAACAGCATGTGGGACATTTAAATTAAAAAGGGCACATAGCAACAATGACAACTGGGGTAAGAACTGCTTTCTTAGCAGCCGCTACAGCCTCGAGGCATGCAACCATACTTCTCTCTGTTTGAATAGTACCTCACAGGTCGTTTGTCACCATGTGACTGAGTTAGAATTTTCTGTGAAAAACTCATTATACATTCAGAAGCAAAAAGATTAAAACATGTTATAATGCTTGATAACCTAGGATAGGGGAACTCGAGAAAACTTGTTTTAAGTCAGTTGAAGCTTTCTCTGCTCTATCAAATCTATGGACAACAATAGCCCGCAAAATTCAATTAAGGCAATCGTTCATTGTTTTTGTTATTTCATTTGCAGATTTTTTTTTTTTTTTTTGAAAACATCCAAGATTGTGGATGTAATTGGACCCAATTTACAATCTTCTGGAGTTAAATAACGCATTTCAATTGAAAAAGAATTTGCAACTAGTCCTTCAACAGTTTAGGACTGTTTTCTGCCAGAAAACAAGAATGAAACACCGTCTCAGTTTGACAATGCTCCTGCATAAGAAACATATTCGCAATCATTGTCAAAGATACTAAACAAGTGTATTAACACACAATGGCTACTAATGCTAATTTCTCAGCTTTACTGCAATCCAAAGTGAAATTGGAGAAGAAAACCTTGTGGCATCTGCATCCAAGAATAAAATCTTTACCATTGATAGTGAAAGCAACCCAGAACTGTGAGTCAGGATGAACAGGAATGCTCGAATATGCATTTGTTAAATTAACAACTGAAGAAACCCAGTGTGATAGAATGTCTAACATTAGTGTTAGAACATCTGCTGGATGTTGACCAGCCTCATTTATGACCCTAAGGTGTTTTAATGATCTCCAACCCCCCATTTGTTTTTCCTTTTAGGCATGATGGGGGAGGTACATTGTGAGATTTAGGAAGTCAACAATGGCACCTTAATTTATGCTAGGCTGAATGACAAAAAGTACTGACTTCAATGGCTTTAGGGAAATTTGCATCTTTTTTATCCCTAAAAATTTTAAACTTGCTTACAGCCCTCAAGCTATTAAATAGTGTTAGAAGCAATTTTTCTTAGTCTTTATCAGTCAATCACTGTTTCTGTGTGTGTGTGTGTGTGTGTGTGTGTGTGTGTGTGTGTGTGTGTGTGTGTGTGTGTTTGTGTGTGTGTATCTCATCATACTTGTGTCTAATTGTGCTCATGTCTATGTGCTTGTTCAAATGCTCTGACCTTCCTCCACTGGTTGTGTCCTGGTGAATGAACAGACACCTTCATGTGGTGCATGTGGTCAGGATTCTTCTGGATCTCGCCTTTCTTGCTGATTAATCTCAGTGTTCCCATCTCCTTCCCTCTGTAGCATCGGTCGTCTGGTCAGTGCTGTTGCACTGTCATTGATAGTTCGATGTGGACTCAGTCTCCTTCTCCTCTTGCGATCTCTGTCAAGGATTCTGTGGCCCACCAAAAACTCCAGTCTTCGTGTCGGGTGCCTTCTCTGCAACCTCCTTCATTTCGTTCAGTTTACATGGCCTGTGTACAAACACTTCTGGATCTTAATGACGGTCTGCTTCCCTGTTTGCATCGGCATGGAGTTAGGGAAACATCATCCCCTCTGTGATCTTCACTCCGCACCCAGCAGTCAGCAGAATCTGCTATTGGAGAAAAAGTCTTTCTTGGAGAAGCAGGTTAATTTGTTGCTGTTTAGGAGATAGGAAGACATCTGAAAAGTCAGGGTGTATTTGTTTCCCCCCCTTTTTTCTTGAAGTCATCCTGGGGTGCTTGACCTCATGTGGAGAAGGTGTTGCTGAAGCCTTGTAGGTGTGGAGACAGCAGGGAGGAGGTCCATTTCATAAATTCTAGCCCTACATTCTTTTCTCTCCTTCTTTTTCTTACTCAAACCCTCTTTTCACATTTCTTTCAATCCTGCTACTGATTTTGAAAAAAAAAACAACTTCAAAAAACAACTTATCAGTCCATCTTTTGTCTTCCCTACTTTCATTTTACCTTTTCTTTCAACATACTCTACACCATCTTAAACATTCTGTGCTTAATGTGCCTTAAATTTGGAAAACACCTCAAGGGTGACAATATGCCAAAGTTGAAATCCTTAACCACATTTTCCCCATTTGTCTGCTCTTAATGCAGCAGAGCCTGTAAAAAGGTCAGATACATTTTCTAATTTCCCCATTTTGTTCCTCATAATTTTTTAGTGACTCACTGGGACAGATTTGCTTAAACTTTCAATCGGCTTAACTTTCACACAAACTTCACAATCACACTGATCTTTCCATAGAGTGTATGGTTGGATCTCATCAAATCACACACTAACTTTGAGCAACTTATTCAGCCAGGTGGTTTATACGACACATTCGTTCAGAGCAACGAACCCTTAATACAATCTGTATTCTAGTCACTGAATGTCACAACAAAGTTTATTCTTTATACTTATTTCGTATATATTTTTATCACTCATACGCCCATTTTATCATAGTGGGGCCTCATACAGTGGCGCCGTCAGCCGGAATCCTGTAAGCACTGTGCGTACTTTTTTTTGAAGTTGAAAAAAATAATAAATAAAGCAATTTGTATTCTGTGTAATTTCTCTCTCCCTTTGCTTAGCGGGAAAGCAGGGACTTGGGATCACTTTTTCATAGCCTATATCCCTCTCTGCACAGAGATGCATTTATTTATAGGAACAGCATAGGCTAGTGAGCACCATACATATGTCTTCTACAAATCCCGACCACGTTTGCAAAGTTTGGATGAAAACAAATGCTGCAGGTCTGCAGTGCACTATCCAGGGTGCTGAACCGGCCGGGTTGGAAGGTTCGGTGGGCTAGATATTTAAATCATGCAAATCAGCGGGTGACACCAAACAACGTCTGCCCAGGCAAGTCAGAGCTTTTCTTTCTCTCACACAGTGACCCGGAGATACGCAGCCGCATCTGAGAGGATGATTGCGCGTGTGTGTGCAATTGCGCATAGCATGTGTTGCCCCTTCTCCACTCCACAATACAGCTCGGCTCTACTCGACTCAGTTTAGGTGCTTTTCCATCACAACTGAGTTCTTCATAGTTCCTCCTCAGCGGGGGCGACGTCGTCATATCATGGCGGCCACAGTCGCGTCATATCGTTCTCTTTTTCTCTCCTCTGGTCAGCTCCAAACTCACTCGTCTGCACCGCGATTACGGACCACAGCGTGGTTTTCCACACAGCAGGCATTTAACTCATGTTAGAATAACCACAGTCTCACAGATCATGTGTGTGCTGCAATCTGTTATTCCACTGATACTGAAAACATTAGATCTTGTCTTAAAGTATTTTTCCATTTGTTGTATTTGCCGTTTCTGTGCGTACTTTGAAATTGAATCCTGGCGGCGCCACTGTGTGCAAGGCCCTCCTTTGTGAATACCAGGACAGCCAGCTCCTGGGCAAAAATGGTCATGCGAGATCTATTCAGCCGCAGGAAGGCCCTGTTTGAAACTGTGCTGCCACTGCTAGTATATATAGACCACTAGGAAATGCTATGACCAGTGGTGTTGAAGTTCCCACTGACAGCAAGATAATTCATATGACTGATTTGTGAAACATATAACCTATTAAATCCCATCACTTTATTGCTGACCCAATTACCAACAAAATGATGCTGCCAAAGACAAAACCCAGAGGAAAATTTTACTGCTCAAAGCTTGCTCCTTTATGACTATGGAGCCGTAAAGGAGCTCAATGAGAGTTCTCATTTCAGTCTCGTTGTAGTCTTTTTTGGTCTCAAACATTTCTCATTTGTTTCTCCTAAAATTCCTTAGGAGCAATAGGTGAAACTTGAGACTTTACCGCATAAACCTTGCTTCTTTCCAGCACTGGGGAGACATTCTGAAACTTCATTGAGAGCTTGATGAGACCTCCTTTGAAGCTTACAGGGAGCCCTATTTGAGATTTTCCTCACCTGTTTCTCAGGAGAAACAATTGAGAAACAGGAGAAATCAGCCACAGCCTCACTTTGGTCTCACATAGATCTCATAGTTGTCTAGGAGAAATGAATGATACACTACTGAGATCTCTTTTCCAATTTCCATTTCCTCTGGGAAGGTCCATAGTGCAAATATAGAATTCTTTATGAATGAACTGTCAAGTAATTAATACATACGTTCATCCCTCAATTATAACATACCATTTCAATTTCACTGTCCACATAAGATGATGACACTGCAGATGAAGGGGTCCCCCTAAACGAGGACATCAATGCCCGGACACACTCCACACATTCCCTCATTAATTTAATCATTTCTGGCATGATGAATGAATGTAATCATAAGTGGGAAAACATTTGGTTTGTTAGTTAGTAAAAGTAATAGTACTTAAGCTCAGTACAGGACAATAAATAATGTGGAAACACCCTGAATCATTGTTTAATAAACATACTGTCTTCTGACATGTCAACCCCTCTAATTCCAATCTAAACACCCACCGTGAAGGGATGACATGATTTCATTCATTCCAGGTGTCATGCCATGACCAGTATTATCATCCATCAGCTTCTTCAAGAGAGAATGAGAGATTAGAATCACACTAGACAAATTACATTTCCTGCGAAAATACAGTGTGAATGCTAAAGGCTAAAGCGAAATCTGCTGAATGTACTGCCGAAAAGATGAAAAGGCTGAAAGGGCGGAAAAGCTGAAAACGTTGAAAAGTTAAAGGCTGAAAGAGCTTAAAAAGTTGAACATATTGATAGCTGAACAATTTCTGTAGCTGAACATGAAGCTGAATGTATGAAAAAGCTGAAAAGGTTGAAAAGCTGAAAAGGCTGGAAAAGCTGAAAAGGCTGTAAAGCTGAAAAGGCTGAAAAGCTGAAAAGGCTGAAAAGTTAAAGGCCAAAGGAGTTGAAAAAGTTGAACATTTTAATTGCTGAACATGAAGTTGAATGTTTGAAAGAGCTGAAAAGGCAGAAAGGTGAATATCTGAAAATGCCTAAAAGCTGTTGAGTAAGAGTGCTGGAAGAGGTTAAAAAGATTTTTAAAAAGCTGAAAAGGTGAAAAGCTGTAGAGTAAGCGGGCTGGAGGAGGTAAAAATGGTGAAAAAAGGCTAAAAAGGTGAAAACTAAAAGGCCAAAAAAGCTTAAAAAGGTGAAAAAGGATGAAAAGCTGTAGAGTAAAAGTGCTGGAAGGGGTTAAAATGGTGAAAAAAGGCTAAAAAGTTGAACATTTAAAGGCTGAAAGAGCTTAAAAGGGTGAAAAAAGGATGAAAAGGATGGAAAACTGAAGAGTGATAGAGCCGAAAAAGCTAAATCAGGTGAAAAAAGGATGAAAATGTAAAAAAGTTAAAGGGTGAAAGAGCTTAAAAAGGTGAAAAAAGGATGAAATGGTGAATAGCTGTAGAGTAAGAGGGCCGAATAAGTTTAAAAAGGTTAAAAAGGATGAAGTAAGAGCCGAAAAAGCTTAAAAAGGTGAAAAAGGATGAAAAGCTGTGGAGTGAGAGGGCCGAAAAAGGTAAAACAGGTAAAAAAAAAAGATGAACATGTAAAAAAGAGGGCTGAAAGAGCTCAATAAGGTGAAATAAAGTTGTAGAGTAAGAGGGCTGGAAGAGGTTAAAATGGTGAAAAAAGTCTAAAAAGGTGAAAAGTTAAAGGCTAAAAGAGCTTAAAAATGTGAAAAAAGGATGAAAAGGATGAAAAGATGTAAAATAAGAGCGGTGAAAAAGGATGAAAAGCTTTAGAGTAAGAGGGCCGAAAAAAGCTTAAAAAGGTGAAAAAAGGATGAAAAGCTGTAGAGTAAGGGGGCAGAATAAGTTTCAAAAGGTTAAAAAGGATGAAGTAAGAGGGCCGAAAAACTTAAAAAGGTGAAAAAGGATGAAAAGTTGTGGAGTAAGAGGACTGAAAGGGATTAAAATGGTGAAAAAAGGCTAAAAAGTCGAAAAGTTAAAGGCTGAAAGAACTTAAAAGGGTGCAAAAAGCATGAAAAGAGAAAGCTGTAGAGTGAGAGGGCCGAAAAAAGCGAAAACAGGTGTAAAAAGGATGAAAATGTAAAAAAGTTAAAGGGTGAAAGAGCTTACAATGCCTGCACATATGCTGGAGCAGGAGCAACCATGGAGCAAGCCAACAAGATATTCTACATTTCTATGTATATATGGTCTATGTAAAGCAAAAGATGTGGGATCCAAATCAAGCTGAAGAGAATTCTTTCTCCAGGGTTCCAGCTGCTCTCAATCAAGTGATGATGTCACACACTCTAGCTCATGCAATACACACACATTCTTCAGATACACACACTGGAGAAGTAGCAGAGACAGAGATGAAAATGTCCCCATAAGAATGAATGGGAAAATGCCTCCCAAACCCCTGCGATTTTTGAAAAAACTGTAATGGTTATCGCAGAAATATTTATACGTTGAGTGAGAGGAGACATGGCTGAACTCGGTCATGTCGTTTTTATTTCTGTCGAGTGAGAAATGAGGGCAGAAAAGCGAGAGACAAATCAGGTACCATCTGCTCTCCTCCAGAAATTCCGTTCCGTTCCGTTTTCTTTTCCGCTTATCCGTGAGGGTCGCGGGATGTTGCCGCTTATTTCCCCCTAAGGGGTTGCGGGGCTTACTGGGGCCAAATCCAGTTTACATGATGGGCGTAGGCCAGGGCACACCCTGAATGAGTCGCCAGCTCATTGCAGGACTCCTCCAGAAATTCAGCCTCAAAATTAACATTGTGGCTTATGGGGGGACTGCTGGACTTCTTGTCCCTCTCGGGCTTCTAAATCCAAAACTCTAAGTCCTACATCTGAAATATCAATACCATCAGCTGACACCCAACAAGATTTCCTACATTCCTATGCATATATTGTCTATGTCAAGTAAAAGATGTGCGATCAAAATCAAGTTGAAGAGAATTTTTTCTCCAACGTTTGAAGCTGCTCTACACTCTAGCGATGATGTCACGCAATCTAGCTGACGCAATACACACCCATTATAAAATCAGAAGACAGCCCAAAAATCCTTAAAACTAAAATTGTGACATTTTCAAAAACGTACAAGATTTTTAAAAACTGAATACAGGGTCAATAGTTCAAGGTCTGCTGACTCGTTTAAAGTTGGAATGGCGTCTCCAGCTCAACGTATGAGGGACTAGAAGAGGTTGAAATGCGATGAGTTTTGCAGAGGATTTTAAGGTTTTCCCATTTGCATCAATGTTAATTTATTTTAAAAAAAGCTGAATTTCTGAAAAAGCTGAAAGGTTAAAAAGCTGAAAAGCTGAACATTTTGATAGCTGAACGTTTCAATAGCTGAAGGTATGCTGAAGTTACAGCAGAATGAAATTTGAAAAATTCCCCATAAGGATGAATGGGCAAAATTTTGCAGAAAAAGCTGAATATTTCCAAAAGTATAAAAGGTAGAAACAAGAAAAATACACGCCATAATGTCCTTAAATAGGTGCCAAAAAACGTACAGAATCAGGAATAATAAGAAAGATAAATTCATTATTAGTGTGAATGCCTTTAGCATTCACACTAATTAAACTTCATAAAGGCACAACAGACATTTACAGACCCTGATGTGAGGAATCGTGGGAGGAAATAGTGCAGATATAATGTTGTGTTCATTTTGTATGTTAGAGATTGTGATTATTTTATGCTTGTTTTTCTGGATCCCAATAAACACAACAGATAAACACTAAAGTTTGTCCAGCTGTCATGCTGGTTGACTGATCTGGGAATGAAAATCTGACAGCTGTGATCCAATCCTGTGCACACTTTGTGGGTCAATTAAGATTTATGATTGTAATTATTAGTCAGCTGCAAATATGGTTTGACCCTGAAATTCTAACAAAAGGTTTCTCAGTGGTTTCCAGTAGTATCAGATGTACTTGCAAACATACTAAAAGTTTGCCAAAGTTTGACTCCAAGAAAGGCCCCATTTTCAAAATGGCGGCCGTCAGGTCCTTAAAATGACCATTACTCCTTTTTATTCTTCCTAGACGAGTAACACTGGTGCCTGACACATGTTTTGGCCATTTAATATTCTAATTAGCATATTTGCATGATAGCTAAGTGATTATAAGTACAATTATATATTGAAGCAATTGGTTACAAGCATATTTATTTGAAAAATAAATACAATTTCGAGAATAGATTTTTTATTTCTTTTTTTTAACGTAACGTGCAGTGCAACTGATTGTACACTGATTGTCTGTTTTTTGTGACACTTCTTGATGTAAAGACATTTTAGGTGACATTAACTTTGCCTGACACCCGCTATTGTATTTGTGAAACGCTTATTTTATTTGTGAAAATGCTAAATGGGAGATTTCACAGTTTTTGTTTGATACCTGCAGACCTCATTAGACCAGGTCCAGATCAAAAACCACTGTACCCAGACTTCTCAAATCTGGACTAGATTAATCTGCAGGCCCTGAAGATTCATTCAGATACAGTTTCTGATCTGTGAAACCTTTATTTTATTTGTGAAAATGCAATAAAGGCAGATTTCACTGTTTTCTCAGCATGTAGACCACATTACACCAGGTCCTGATCAAAAACCACTGTACCTAGACTTCTCAAATCTGGATCGGATTATCCTACAGAGGCTAAACATTTATTATAACACAGTTTCTGATCTGTGAAACCTTCATTCTATTTGTGAAAATGCAATAAAGCCACATTTCACTGTTTTCTCAGCATATAAACCACATTAGACCAGGTCCTGATCAAAAACCACTGTATCCAGACTTCTCAAATCTGGACTAGATTAATCTACAGGCCCTGAAGGTTCATTCAGACATAGTTTCTGATCTGTGAAACCTTTATTCTATTTGTGAAAATGCAATAAAGGCAGATTTCACTGTTTTCGCACCATATAGACCACATTAGACCAGATCCTGATCAAAAATCACTATGCCTAGACTTCTCAAATCTGGATCGGATTATCCTACAGAGGCTAAACATTTATTATAACACAGTTTCTGATCTGTGAAACCTTCATTCTATTTGTGAAAATGCAATAAAGCCACATTTCACTGTTTTCTCAGCATATAAACCACATTAGACCAGGTCCTGATCAAAAACCACTGTATCCAGACTTCTCAAATCTGGACTAGATTAATCTACAGGCCCTGAAGGTTCATTCAGACATAGTTTTTGATCTGTGAAACCTTTATTCTATTTGTGAAAATGCAATAAAGGCAGATTTCACTGTTTTCGCACCATATAGACCACATTAGACCAGATCCTGATCAAAAATCACTATGCCTAGACTTCTCAAATCTGGATTAGATTATCCTTAAGAGGCTAAACATTCATTATAACACAGTTTCTGATCTGTGAAACCTTTATTCTATTTGTGAAAATGCAATAAAGGCAGATTTCAAAATTTTCTCAGCATATAGACTACATTAGACCAGGTCCAGATCAAAAACCACTGTACCCAGACTTCTTAGATCTGGATTAGATTATCCTACAGAGGCTAAACATTCATTATAACACAGTTTCTGATCTTTGAAACCTTCATTCTATTTGTGAAAATGCAATAAAGGCAGATTTCACCGTTTTCTAAAAATAATAATAAATGTTTAGCCTCTTTAGGATTATCTAGGCCAGATTTGAGAAGTCTGGGTACAGTGGTTTTTGATCTGGACCTGGTCTAATGTGGTCTGCAGGTATCAAACAAAAACGTTGAAATCTCCCCTTTAGCACTTTCACAAATAAAATAAATGTTTCACATATACAACAGCAGGTGTCAGGCAAAGTTAATGTCTCACCTAAAATGTCTAAAATGTTTTTACATCAAGAAGTGCCACAAAAAACAGACAGTACAAACAGTCGCACTGCACGTTACATTCATTTCCCCTTAACTTTCCCCTTAAGTGCCGAATCGGAAGCTGGCGAATCGGAGGCTAACTTCGGCGTCGTATGTATATGTGTATTCTAGACGAGCGCTACAGAGCAAAATCGTCCAAAAGTGCATGTTGTCGGTCTCATATCTTAGTCGTGAATCTCTGTACTCTCATATAACTCATGGAACAGGCTGAGGCATTTGTTCACGCCGAGCGGCTCGAGAGCAGCGTAGGGGACCCCTGTTAGCTCTTATGCTAGCTGTTAGCTCTTATGCTAGCTGTTAGCTGCTCGCTGTAGCGCAGCGTCCAGGTTACCATCGGGTATTTTTCATTCCGCACTGCGTTCAAATGGTTACTTAAAGCCATCGTTCCGAGCCGCATACATCGTTATTAAGCTGAAGCTAAGCCAGTGTGAAAACTGTATACTGTCATACAGCCTGCTGGTCGAACAGTCTGCAGAGTAAGTTGACATCCAGCCCGAACTCAGCGTGCGGTCAGTCGGCTGTGGCAAATCGTGAGACGTCCAGATCAACCTGTGATACAAACACCTGTAGCGACAATGGTTCATAGGAAAGCCCAGACATGTGTCTCACTCTCGGTGGTACATGTGTCAACAGTCAACCTGGACGCTACGCTCTCAGCGCTACAGCGAGCAGCCAAGAGCTAACAGCTAACATAAGGTCTCACAGCTAACATAAGAGCTAACAGCGATATCCACACTATCCACGCCGCTCGGCGTGATAAAATGCTTAATACTGTTCCACCTATGAGCTGTTTGAGAGTACAGAGATTCACAACAAAGTTATGAGACCAACAACATGCACTTCTGGACGATATGTGCTCTGTAGCGCTCGTCTAGCAGTGGTTTGCAGGTTGCAGCTCCGGCATCTCCGTGTGGATAGAAGTGCTCAAGCCACGTCAGAACGAATACACATATATGACTTGGAGCGATGAGCGGAATGTTTTTCCTGGTTATCGGACATGGCTGAGGACCCCTCTCTCTCAAGACAGGATTCTCAAACGACACCGCCAGCACATCTGGGACCCTCGCAAGTTAAAATAAACGCCAGTTAACCTGTCACACCGGTCGAGGCCATTAAGCCAACTGGAGCTGGTTTACAACGTTACAGAGAGCAAGGCTTGGGATCAGGAATCGTTTGCTTTTGTCTGGCTCTCCGATTTGACCAATTATGCTCTTGACTGAGGTTAGGACCTCCTACCTCCTCATTTACATATGGACACAGAAATACAGAAATAAATAAATGTAGGTGACAGAAATACAAAAATAAATAAATGTAGGTGAACAGAAATACAGAAATAAATAAATGTAGGTGAACAGAAATACAGAAATAAATAAAAAGCATTTATTATTTTATTTATACTTTTATTTATTTATTTTATACATTTATTTAAGCATTTATTTATTTATTCATTTATTTATGCATTTATTTATGTATTTATTTATTTATTTATTTATTTATTTATTTATTTATTTATTTATTTATGTATGTATTTATTTATGCATGCAAGCAGTGATGGGAAGGTCACCAGTTCGAATCCCGGCTCCCCCTAGTTGCATGTTGAAGTGTCCTTGAGCAAGATACTGAACCCCAAATTGCTCCTGGTGAGCAGTTGGCGCCTTGCATGGCAGCCTCCGTCATCAGTGTATGAATGTGTGTGTGAATGGGTGAATGTGGCATGTATTGTACAGCGCTTTGAGCTGTCGTTAGACTGGAAAAGCGCTATAAAAATGCAGACCATTTTACCATTTATTTATTTATACTTATGTCAGGTTTGGTTCTCCATATGAGAGAGGATGGCTCCGACCCCTTCGTTGGATGCATCCACCTAGACCACGAACTGACGTTGTGGATCTGGCATGGTGAGGATGGGAGCCGAAGTGAAGCGGTGCTTGAGTTTGGAATGCCTTCTCGGCCTCTGGAGACCAACAGAACTGAGTGGAAGTAAGAGCATGGAGGGGAGCAGCTATTGTACTAACAAAATGCCTGTAAAAGTTAGCAAGTCCTAAGAACTGCTGAACCTTCTTGCGGCTATCAGGTTTGGGCCACTCTGCCACAGCGCTAACTTAAGCCAGGTCCATCTGTACTCTTCCAGGGGCTACGATGAAGCCCAGGAAGGAGACGTGTCAGCATGAAATACACTCTTTTCTGCTTTAACATACAGGTGGTTTTCCAATAGTCTTTTAAGAACTCGGGTCACATGGTCATGATGACGGTCAATGTCGGGGGAATATATGAGAATATCATCAAGATAAACATTGACAAAATGATCAAGAAAGTCTCTCAATACGTCATTAATCATGGCTTGGAACACAGCGGGGGCATTAGCGAGACCAAAAGGCATGACCCGATACTCATAGTGACCACTAGGAGTATTAAACCCGGTCTTCCACTCGTCCCCCTCTCTGATGCGGATCAGATGATAGGCATTGCAAAGGTCTAACTTGGTGTACACCTTTGCCTGCTGGAGCCGGTCAAAAACAGAGGACATGAGAGGAAGAGGGTAACGTTTTTTTATTGTGATGTCATTCAATGGGCTATAGTCTATGCAGGGTCTTAGAGACCCATCCTTTTTGCCCACAAAGAACAATCCGGCGCCTGCTGGTGATGATGAAGAGCGGATCAGGCCTGCTTCTAACGAGGTCGTGATGTACTCCCTCATGGCCTCTCCCTCTGGTCCAGAAACAGAGTACAAGCGGCCCTTGGGGATGGTGGATCCTGGGATCAAGTCTATGATGCAGTCGTATGGACGATGTGGAGGAAGAGACAGAGCTTTAGTTTTACTGAACACCTGCCGGAGGTGGTGGCAGCAGGCGGGCACTGAGTTCAGGTCCGGGTACTCGGCGTCTGTGGCAGGGTTAGCAGAGAACAGATTAATCTCTGTGACATTTTCATTCTGTGTCGAACAGTCAATGCAGCCCCTGACACAATCCTTCGCCCATCCTTTGATTTCTCCAATCTACATGGGGGTTGTGAAGAGACAGCCATGGTTGTCCCAAAATCAAGGCATGGGAGGACGTCTTAAATAAGTAGAAGCGAATATGCTCTCTATGGTCATTGATGTGCAACTGGATAGGCTCACTGATGTGAGTGATGGCGAAAAGTTCCTTTCCATTAAGTGACCTGGCTTTGATGGGTTTAGCTAATCGTTCAGAGCCAAGGCCCAGTCCCTTAACTAAGCCCCAGTCCATTAAACTCTCGTCTGCCCCTGAGTCTATGAGTGCCTCCAGTTCTGTGGTGGTGTGATGTGTTACCTCTACTCTCGTGAGTGTGCCTAACACGGGACCTGAGGCCGTGACATGACTCACAGCCAGGGATCTCTTAGCTGGACAGGTGACGATGAGGTGACCAGTCTCTCCACAGTAAAAACACCTGCCAAAGTGTGATATAAACTAAACCACAATGTATTCAACACATTACATTTAATATGGTTATATAGCATGGGGATTGTTTCTCAGCAAGCTCCATTTTGAAAGTGTAAATCGATGGTACTTATTTATTATTGCTAACTTGAACATGGAGCCCTTCATGTGCTGCAGCGAGGACAAGGCCTCTTCACATGGGGTGCCCACTCTACCAACTAAGCTAATGGGCGCCCCACAAAATAAGTTTTCTGTGGACTGTGACCAGCTGGAGAGCGGGGGAGCAGAGCTGCTCAGAGCTACTCAGAGCTAGCCAGCTTTGGAGGAAAAAAGTTAGGTGCAGGGTCCGTCTTAGGGTGGAGGTAAAAGGTCGCCCCTTTCCTTTGCAGTGATAGCAGCTCGGTGCCAACTTGCTTTGTGGTGCTAACCGAATTGGAATACTTGGAATACCTCGCGTAGCTGATGTAAGGAGAAGTTCTTTGGGCCTGCTGAAAATGCAGCTGGTAGCTTTCAGCAACTATTGGTCCCAGAAGAATCCAGGAGACGAGAGCTTGGGGGCAGGCGGCCCCATAGATAATGAGGTGGAGAGGAACTAGACCAAAGGAAGGAGGGAGTTTTGCCTGTCTGGTCAGTGGGGGTTCTATCACCCTGACCAATCATAGCTCAAAGCTGGGTCTCTTGGCAGTCTTTCCACTGAAGCGTGAAGACTGGGGAATTCTGGGGAACTGAGTTCAGTTCAGAATCCATTTTGCAATCCACAATGAACGACTTCATCTGTGGGTCCCAAAAAGCCCATTCTTGACCTTGTATCACTACTTAGCACATCTGTCATACACAGGCTACCTGGGCCCGTAAGATCAGTGTCCCTACTCAAATGGCACTGGCCCTGGAGATTGTGACACCAAGGTATAACCCTCCTGACCAACTGCAATGGTCCAGTGACTAACACCTGATATTATCTCAATAGAAGTCTGCACTTTCCATGCTAGCATAATTCCTCTTGTCGCAGTATAGCTATTGGCCAACTACCTAACACCTCTCCATTTGTGCTTGTATGTCAAGGATGTCAGTTTCAATCACTTTATAACTTTGTCTCCATTCATAATGCCCTGTTTCATCTGCAGGAGACTGGGTCAAGCTGCAGGTAATATGGCTCCATTGCCCATATAGCAGAATGGGGCTGCAGTATATTCTGCTTCAGTTCTGTGATTCCATATGTAGGCTCGTAGATTGACAGCCAATCATTGTGTACAGGCAACCTATAAATACATGTAGGGGTCCTATAGTCTCCCCCTCGGTCGCCAAATCCACGTCATTTCCGGTGCATCCGATGTCCGCTGCAGCAGGTATGATAGCGGTGGTTGTACGGGTTGTGCTGTAGTGGCAAATATAAACTGGGTCATGATCATGCATATAAATTGATTTGAGAAATACACCTTGCAGTTGTGTGCTAACAGTGAATATGTGAGCCTGGTGTAAGACAAAGGTCAGATGCTCCCTTTATAATAACAAGGCTGGTGTGAGGGAGCGCTCAAAGCCACAGATAGAGGCCTGGGTAAGACAATTTGTAAGCATTAAGTAACACATTAAAAAAATGAAAATGAAGATGATAGTCTCGCGTGATCATGACAAAGGGGGGTGGTCCAAGTGGGCGTTGGTGACCTTGAGCCCAGGTATAAAAAAGGGTGATCGGGGGAGATTTCTCAGTTGCCCCGGGGTACCTCATGGATTTATAACTTCTCTTGGAATAAACACCTTTTTGAACTGAAGACCTGCTGCCTTGTCTTTGATTTGGACTTAGGCTCTGGAGCAAATTTGGGACTTAGGCTCTGGAGCGGTTTTGGGACTTAGTCCCTGGATCGATTTTGGGACTTAGGTTCTGAGCAGTTTCACCTCTGGTCTGGACTTAGGTTCTGAGCGGATTTCTCCTCTGATTGGGACTTAGACTCAGAGCTGTTTCTCCTTTAATTTGGATTTTGACCTTTGAGTGGATTTACAGGGTCTGATAGTGGAATAATTTGACGGATAAGGAGATACTCTCCCACTACAGTGCCTGCAGCGATTTGTGTCCGCCTGTCTAAACTAGCTGTATATGGTTTTCTAGATGCCTGTCTTAGACCCTCTTCTCTTCCTCAGACCTGCCGCTCTCCTCAATCAATGCTGGAATTGGCTCATCTAACGGACTAAGCTCTATAGACACTTGTCTGCTCCCCTTCCCGAGCTCGTAAACACTGGATAGGGACTGCGTGCCGGTGCATCTGTGTCTCTAGCATTCGGCAACTAGCGACGTAGCAGCCACATCTATCTGGCCCATCTGTCCCTACGCTGCTGCTTTACCTACCCGCCTTTTGCCTACCAGTGTTTTTGCTCACTGTGGATTTTGCTTACAATCTCCATTTATTTCAGTGTTGGCCATTTTAGTATCATGGGTGCGATCAGTGGGGCGTAACTCTTCATTTTTGATTGTTTAATTGCCAGCTGGCTTGCTGCCACTATTATTGGGGTTGATTCTGTTTATTTTCTTTATCCTATTTTGTTCATTTCTGATTTTCTCCTCTCTGGCTGCTTAGCCCCAAACAATAATCTGTTTTGTTTGTGTTATTATATTAATTGCATTTTATTTTCTTGCAGCATTTTGGCAGGTGTGATCCAGTGTTTTGTTTATTTGTACAAGTGATGTCCCACTAATTGTCGTGTTTGTCCCCTTTCTGTGCAGAAGCTGAGAGCCTAAAAGTGGCGGTGGTTGGTGCCCGTCGATGGTGGTGTTCCCTCATTGTGTGCTGTGTAAGCCTCAGCTTCGGCCATTCCTTTTCCCCACCCTCCATAATTGTTTTTGTTGTTTTATTGGCCTTTTATTACTATGGTGTTTGTGTAAAATAAAAATGAATTATTGTTAAATGGAACCACGTCTCTAGCTTCATAAGTATTGCGAACCTCTGTGTCTTTGAATGTCCATTTAGTATGCGGTATAAATATAAGTATTGTTTCTTGGTGACATCCCAAGGTGGCGTTGTTGGCTCTTTAATTATACCAGTTTGCTGGTCAACCTCATAACTGCTCGCCACACCCAGATACTATCCCTTACTGTTTCTCCTGCAGCGTCCAAATGGCCATCAGGGTTAACCACAAAGCAGAGGTTTTTCCAACACAATATAGGAGTAGGTATACCCATCAGTAGAAGCACTGCCATCATCCCTGTCCATCCTTTCACCTAGTGTTTCCTGAACACAGTCAGGGGTAGGGCTGCACGATTCTGGAAAAAATGTGAATCACGATTTTTTTGCTTAGAATTGAGATCACGATTCTCTGGCACGATTTTTTTCACAAAATGTTTATTGCACTGATAAACTTGAACAAAACAATACAAAAAACATCGTAGAATGGCAGAGGCATATTACTATGCCTCTGCCAAAGCAATGTTTTTTTTTGTTTTGTTCAAGTTCTATCATTGGATGAGAAATGATTTTTACAAAAGTAAAAAAAAAAAAATTAGTCTCCAAGATGAGAGGGCATCCTTTAATACCTCGTGTTGTACAGTGTTTATTGGGGCCCTATCTTTGGCTAGGTGATATGTGATAGCTGCTGTGGTGGCTTTCTAAAACGGAGGCGTAATATTCCTCCTTTTCCAAAAGCTGCCTCTGGGGTAGGCGTAAACATGTGACGTGACGTGAAGCCCGAAGTTGAGCTGTGAACAGTTAACAACAAATTTGTCTTCAAAATAAGAGCTTTACATTGCACCCCATTGGAGTTTAGAACTGCGTTCTTAGCGGGGGGGTTTTAGTTTGAAAGTAGAGACCGTTCCTAGCTTGTGGCTACAACAACATGCTAACACAACCACACAGCTAGAGATCCAGGAGGCGCTAGCATCTCCCGGATCTCAGCGGCTGTCCAGTTGCACATCTAGTAGGCAAGGTGGAAATAAGTGTACCCTCCGAGGCGGAAAATCGGCGGACAAAAACAGACCCCCTGCCGCCCTCTGTCAAAAACTGCGGACCGAGCCTCCAAAAGGATGGGCAAATTGGCGGCTTGCTGGCCCCTCTAACAACAGCTTCTCACTCACTCCTTCCAAACACTCTACTGCAGGCGGGCTTCCTCCACTGAATCTCATGTTGTAAGGACGCTTTACCACAGGTTGAGGGAGGAGGCAGCGGCAGTGCTGCGTTTGGGGGCACTTCAAAAAATCCGGGAGGAAAATAGGAACATTCGTTTGTGATTCAGCTCGAGATATAAAATGCTTCAGAATCGCTGTGTGTAGAAATGAGATCACGTGTATGTGCGAATCGAGATCGCGATTTTTTAACGATTTTTTGTGCAGCCCTAGTCAGGGGCTTCTTTTTCTGGTGGGTTTGCTGTTGGCATTAAGCCACCTTCCTCCAGTTACCTTTCTCTATTCTCATGGGGTTCTTCGTCAGGTGGAAAGAGGTCTTCATCTTTCTGTGCTTTGATGCAGTGGTACAGATGAGTAACCCCTTAACTCATACGGTGTTTGTAGCTCTTTCCACCTCTTATGGACCTTCTTCTGGGTGTATTCCATTTTCTTCAGAATACCTTTACATATACCAGATCTCCTGGCCTGATTGGGTCTCTGGGTTCCTCATCATTTCCTTTTTTAATCTTTAAAGAATTTTCATTGGAGCCACGGAGGGATTGTTTGATTTTCTCTAATTTCATAAAGGATAAGGCATCTATTCTGTCCTCACACTGGTGTAGCAGAATAATGCTAGACAGATAGCGAACAAAAACTCCCAAAATCCGTCTTCTGCTTTTGTGGTTTAATGTTACTGTAAAACTGATACAACACAACAAAATAACAAATCAATACACATTGTACACGATACATATATGTATATGAATTGATAACAAAGCAAACATTTGCAGCTTTAAAGTGGTCATTAAATTATTACAGTAACATATTGCCCTTTTTAGAACAACTGTACATTTTAATCAATACCAAAAATATGATTTTAATCAATATCTGAGTTATACTCACGGACAAATCTTTCCAAAGGCTCTAACACAAAGAGAATGCTGTACACACTAGGCCGCTAGCTCATCAACTGAGCACATGGTGAGAAAATGAAACTTAAGAAAATCAACTATACCAAAGACAACCAGCAGGCGGCGACAATCAGGTCAGGGATCAGTGTAGCTGGAATGGTCTGCAGGCCCCGACTACACTACGTTGTGTTCAGTGCACAATAACACGGGATGCAGGGGTGGTTTCACACTGTTGCTTTATTCCTGTATGATGGTGACATAAGACAATGTGGATGTGAGTGAGACAGTCATCCTCTCCATAAAATACCTTTCTCGGTCAGGAACAGAGCAGACTGGTAATGCAGCACTATCCCCCCCAAAGTTATCACATATCTCCATACAGCTAATCACACAAGTAAACATCTCTGGAGCTGAGCAACCACACACATACCTGTGTGATAGCGATATAAAACAACATGGATGTGAGTGGGACAGTCGTCCTCTCCATAAAATACCTAACACACAAAAAAATAAATAAAATCCATTTAACATGTAGGCTATTACATGGAGGGCGCATTGGCATATGCACAGCACACACACACCCACATTCACCGGCGTGCACACACACAGGGAGAAATTGCGGCAAAATAACTCTCTTTCTCTTGCTCAAAACAGTTCCCACAAACAAGCTACATGACAGAAAACAGCATAAACACATCTCAGAACAGTATTAGATTAACATTTGTTCACTGAATTAGCTTTAAAACTCAAAACCATAACTTTTCGATCCCGAAACCTCAACCTTTCTCGGTCAGGAACAGCTGATGTTGTGTCGGTCACGAACGTATCGTTCGAAAGAACGAATCTTTTAAGTGAACGAAGTGAACGGAATCACTTCAGGAACTGATTCGTCCCTTTCTCAGTTCAGTTGAGCTCAGCCGCAAGCATGCCGGCCAGGAGTGGAACTGCCGCGACTCACTGTGAGGAAGTGATTCATGTTCGTGCTGTGATTCGTTCCTGACTCGCGAACCTACTGCATACAGGGAACTGTCTGAGGACGTGATTCTCGTTCATGTACTGTGCTGAAAGTAGCGCTGTGTCACTCACTCACTCACTCAGGGCAGAGGAGGTGATTTTCGTTCAGTAACCGTACTGCTAAAACTAGCGCTATGTTGCTAACATCCGTGTAGCATCATGTTAAGTGATTCTACTGCACAGTAAATGTCATTCACGTTCGCGCACGTGATTCTCAGACCTGCTGAGGACGTGATTCTAAGCAGGACACGCTGTTCACGCTGATTCAGTGACAGCGCTGCGCGAACGTGATTCACGTCCTCAGCAGGTCGTTCGCAAACGACTGATTCACTCATGATTCGCGTCGCTGAGGACGTGAATCTCGTTCACGTACTGTGCTGAAAGTGGCGCTGTGTCACTCACTCACTCACTCAGGTCAGAGGAGTAGGAGAGGAGAGATTCACCTTCAGTTACTGTATTGCTAAAATTAGCGCTGTGTTGCTAACAGCAGTGTAGCATCATGTTAAGTGATTTTACTGCACAATAAAAGTCACTCACGTTGGCGAACGTGATTCCCAGACCTGCTGAGGACGTGAATCACGTTCGCGAGCGTGATTCACGTTCACGCTGTTTCAGCTATCACTCTGAGTGACAGCGCTGCGCGAACGTGATTCACGTCATCAGCAGGTCGTTCGCGAACGACTGATTCACTCATGATTCTCGTCGCTCAGGACGTGAATCTCGTTCACGTACTGTGCTGAGAGTGGCGCTGTGTCACTCACTCAGGGCAGAGGAGGCGATTCTCGTTCAGTAACCGTACTGCTAAAACTAGGGCTGTGTTGCTAACATCCGTGTAGCATCATGTTAAGTGATTTTAGTTCTGGTGCCTGTATACCACTCAAAGCAGTGCTGCGTCTCCGGCGTATGATTGTGTACCATAGTCTGCACCGTCCCTCAGTAAGTGAACGTGAACCTTTAGGGCTGAATCATGAACTGAATGACGGATCGTTTGGCTGTTTATCAGTTTAGAGAGTTGGAGAGCACTGAACGATTCGGTGAACGAATCTTTTGAACGAATCATTTTAATGAACTGATTCTAGAGATTCAGTACAGTAAAAAGAACTGCCGTTCCCATCACTAGAACAGCGCAGACTGAAAAGGGGCTACACACGTCATATCCGCAGACTTTCAAAATAAAAGCTTGGATTTGTAAAAATGAAGGAAATGAGAAAATAAAACCACAGAAATTTGAGTAATCCATATTTCAAGTAAAAAGAAGCTAAAACACATCATGTGATGGATTTTGGTGAAATTAATAATAATAAAATAAATAAAATACCAAAATGTTTAATTTCCGTTCTCTATCTGTTACATCCGCCCCTCCTTAATTTCTCCAAAATCCTGAACATGTGGAGAGTATTGTATTCAAAGAATTCAAATGATGAAAGGGATACAATGTTCAAATTCACTCGAACCAAGATGTCCCCTGGAATCTGATTCCTTAAACCAGCATATAAAGCTACTTATAAAATAAGTTCAAAGAGAACAGAAGTTGATCCGGCTACTGTCTCTCCTAGTTAATATGGTGCCTTGTACACCACATAAAATCTTGGTACACAGTCCCTCCAATGAGAAGTCAACAAAGTCAAGTCAACAAAGACTGGGACTTCCTACTTAACCCATTCACAATACCCCTTGTTAGCGGTTTCTGCTCCATATTCTCTATCAGTCGATCAACTGCTTTAACAACCCTGCCTGCACGTGTTCAGACAACATGTCTCTCAGGCCCTGAATCTTGTGTTGGTGTCTGACTATCGTTGACTGTTGTGGGCATGATGTCACAAGATCCTGTCTCACTTATGCTAGGAACACTGGCTAAAGAGTCATTCTGATCATCGGTTGTAGGGGACTTGGGAACCACACTGGGACCAGGTGAGTCTCTTAGAGGTAAGACCTCCTCTCTTTGTCCTATGCTTCCACTGCCTGCCAGCTTCGGAACTTCCAGGTGTCACCCGAACATGTTGTGCCATCCTCCTCTAATGACTCTCTATCCTTCACTGATGACTCACAGTCAAAATCAGACGACATGCACACCCATGAGCGGGTCCGGTCCTCTCGAATTTTCCTCTGCCAAACCACTCAAGGCATCAAGTGGCTGAGGCTGAAACCCACTGATCTCGTCTGGGGCGCCTGAATCTGGTTTTGCACTGGTTTGTTCAGGGATTGGTAAAAAGCTCACATCCAAAATCAGGTTCCGATGCACCACCTTGGTCTTTCCACTCTCATCCTCGATTTTGTAGATGTGGGTTTGGGGATTACGGTCAATGACTGTATAGATTGTGGGTTCCCACTTGTCTGCCAACTTCTTCTTTCCTCTCTCTGCTTTGTTGGCAAGCAGGACTCTGTTCCCAACACTCAGACAGGTGCCCCGGACCTTTTTGTTGTAGCCATCGGCTTGATGTTGATGCTCTTTTCTTGCATGCTGTTGGCAGTGTTGTGCCTGAATGCGTTCAATGAACGATCGTTCATGAACTCGTTCATATTTTGGGCGAACGTGAACTGAACGTACTGTATTCTGCCTGATGAACGTTATTGTGAACGCGTTCCTTCTAGCGTTTGTGAACGGCGCGTTCTCTCAGTTTAACTTCGTTCAAGACAGTGCCAGATTCCCATCGAGCCTTAAAGGACAGACAGAAACAGCTGCATACCAAACACGCAGTGAGGCATTACCAAACTGATGGCATTACCCCGCTGATCACAGCAGTCAGTCTATCACTTCATCCGCGGATATTAAGATGAACAACTGGACAGCCGCTGAGATCCAGGAGATGCAGCGTCTCCTCGGTCTCTGTAGCTGTTTGGTTGTGTTAGCTCGATGTTATGTCGGCAAGCAAGAACGGTCGCTACTTTCAAATTAAAAGCCCCCCGCGAAGAACCTAGCTCTAAACTCCAATGGGGTGCAATGTAAAGCTCTTATTTTGAAGTCAAGTTCGCTGTCAACTGTTCACAGCCAAACATCGAGCTTCACGTCACGTCGCATGTTTACGCCTACCTCAGAGGCGGCTTTTGGAAAAGGAGGAATATTACGCCTCGGTTTTAGAAAGACAGGCCGGCACATTGCTGCCCTTACCTTGGAGCAAATGTGCCGCCTTTTCTATCTAAAAAGGGTTACTGGCAACACCAGCCACCAGCCACCACAGAGTCGCACCGCCGCATGCGTCATCAATGTGCTCAGCATGGAGACAAAAACAAATGAAGGCTTCACATCTGTTTTTTTTTTTATTGTGATATATCTAAAAAAGTGTGTTGTTGAATCGCATTTTTTGATGCTGCTAACTCTGTCCATTCTCTTACCCTGAAACATGTTATTTGCTACTATATTAACCTAGAAGATAATGCTCTTGAACACATGATGAACTTTGTTATTCTATGCAAAATGTTCTATTCTCAAACAAAAATTTGCAAAATCACTACCTAAATTTGCTCCTTTTCTCCTGGAACTGAGCTCTTTGCTTAAATCTCTGATTTTGTTAAATAACAAGTAAAAAAGTAATACCTTACTGAGTCATTAAAAAACTTTTTTCCCTGAAGCCACTGTATGAACTATTATTATTATTTTATTTTTCCATTTCTTCTTCTTCTTTTTTTAAATTATTTATTATTTATTTACTTATTTATTTATTTTTTGTTTTTTATTTTTAATTTGTACTCTATCCTGTACCACAAACCTGAAACGGCACATTCAACTAAAGCACCAGGCGAGCCTTTCAAGGTATGTGCAAGTGAATAAAAAATCAAACGGCGAGCCAAAACAGATCCTCTACCACCCAGATCTCATTAACAGTGTACAGTAGCGGCTCCGCTGTCTTCATCTCCCATCCGCAGCTGGACAGCCTGGTGTTGCAGTATATTGTGGGAGAGCTGCAGCTTCAGTGTTAAAACTGATATAATGATTTCTGTCCGTGGTTCTATGTGGGCTGTCGCAATCATTTAGAAAAATAATAGCTCGCATCAACATATTGAAAAAAAAAAGAACTATAAACTAGTTCATTTTTGGAACTGTGAACTTAGTTCAAAATTTTGAATTATGAACTTTGAACTGAACTAGTTCATTTTAAAATTTGTGAACTGAACTTTGAACTAGTTCATGTAGAAAGTGAACTTTCCCAACACTGGCTGTTGGGCTATACTAGCAGCTTCATGAAGGCTTGCCATCAGTTTGCTGGCGTAGGTGTTGTAGTCAACCACATTGGCATGCTTCAAGACCTGCTTGAAAACCATGTCCACCGGGAGTCTAGGAACTCAACCAAACATCAAGTAGAACGGGGCGTATCCAGTTGTTTCATGCATGGTGGCATTGTAGGCAAAAGTCAGAGTTTGTATCTGTTGTGCCCAATGTTGTTTAGCTGCCAATGGTAAGGAGCATAACATGCTGCCAAGCGTCCTATTGAATCTTTCAGTCTGCCCATTTCCCATAGGATGGTATGCGGTTGTGTGTGATTTTGCTACCCCTGTGAGACTGAAAAGCTCTGATATGAGTTTGCTTTCAAAATTGGCTCCCTGATCCAAATGTATCCGCTCTGGAAAACCATATATGCAAAACACATTATCCCACAGCTTCTTTGAAACTTGTTTTGTTGTCTGGTTTACACAGGGGAACGCATGAGCCATCTTTGTAATGTGGTCTGTTATGACCAAGACATCCACTGACCTCTGTTTGTTATCCTCAGCACTCCAAAAATCAATACACACCAGCTCCATGGGTGCAATGGTGCAGATGCTCTCCAGGGTAGCCCGAGCAGCCGGTTCAGGGCTTTTTGCTAGGATACATCGTGGGCAGCATTTCACATAGTCCTTAATGTCTCTTTCCATTTGCGGCCAGAAGAAGCGCTGTCTGGCAAGGCGCAGGGTCCTGGCTTGTCCTTGATGCCCCGCAAGGTCATGCACACCAGAGAGGGCCTTGACTTTCAGGATGGCTGGTAGGACGAGCTGGTACCTTGTATTTCGAGTAGAGGCCTCTCTAAACATTCTATAGAGGATTCCATCTTGAACTTTCAAACGATGCCACTGCTTGCAGAGTGCTCGTGCTCTAGGAGCTAACCTGTTTCTCTCTCTCCTAGATGGCAGATTCCCCCGTTCCACCAATAGCAGGACCTCCCGGGTGTCTGAGTCTGACTGCTGACTGTGCTGAAGCTCCTCAAGAGACAGGGCTGGGATTGTGTCTTGTCGTGAGGGCACTATCTGAGGAAGAACCTTGAAAAACTGTACCACTCGAGACTCAGCGTCCTTTTCCCACTTGGTGTGAGCTTCACAGATGGACTTAACATCAGAGGAGAGCGGACTTCCGGCTCGGTTGCATCCAGGAGCACCTGTGGTTGCAGAACCGACTCATTTAGCTGAAGACATTGAACCTTGCACCGAAAAAAGTTTTTGATAATGAGCTGGAGGCACTTCTCCCTGTTCTTCAGCAACCAAATCACGTGGTTTGCCGTATAATTTTGTGATTGGCTGGTGTGATGCCTTTTTCCACCAATAGGAACGTGGTTTTTTCGCTCGCAAACTTTTCCTGCTTGCGGACACTTTCGTGAGAAAAGCCTGTTTTTATCGTCTCTCCCTGCACCAAACGCGCAACAAACGTGACGGTAATGTTAGCGAAAAAGTGTGCCGTACATTATTTATCATAAGTCTGGTTTTACTTGGCCTATCAACACAATTTAAAAACTGGTACACAGCTTGAAGGTTGCTCCAACACATAGTCGGACCAAGACTCACTGAGACTCCGTCTCGCCGCTACGTCATGTTAAATTGGTCACGTGATTGGTCAGGCTAGCCATCATCTCCAGAAACTGCTCACACTCCGCAGATTCCTGTGTGCTGCATGAGATAATTTTCCAGTAATTAATATAATTATTATTTATATGTTGGTGCCTAATGATGATCTCATCTCTCTGACCGGCAACCACCAGGACTGGAACCATGCACTTAACACCATACAATCCCAATTCCATCTCATACATGCACTTGGGGCTCACCTGTACTCCTCCGCAACCGACAAGGATAATGCGCTGCGTCTGTTCTTGCTGTTGTGTCAGAATATTCTCCGATAGAGTCTCTGTTCTGCCACCTCATTTATTGTGCAGGCCATTGATCCAGAGTCGAGTAGTCCTTGAAGCTGAGCAGAGCCACTGACTGTCACTGGAGCATAGAATAATTCACCAAACGATTCAACTCTATGTTCTGGACAACTACGGTGCAATCTTCTGGCATTGCTTTGCATACATTAGCATTAGCATTACATTTCTCCTGCCTGCAGTGCATCGTGGTGGTGTGGTTCGTGGCCTGACGGACTTTACATCTCCTTTGGAAAACGTTTGTTTGCTCTCTGCTTGGTCCTGTAGCTACTACTGACTGAGCTTCCTGCTCCAAGATGTGATCTAGCAGACTGATGAGTGACTGGATACATGCATTCTCAACTGGAGGAGTGGATGATGGCCCTGTCATGTTCTGTTCACAGGTGGGCTCCCTCACATTATCAGTAGTTACATTTTCCAGCGTTGAAGCCTGAACATGAGCACCAACCTGCTGGTGCTGTGTTGAGTGGTATGTTTTACCTTGATTTTTCGTCTTTGCCTCGCTCTGATGTTCGATGAGGTGCTCCTGTATCTCTTGTGATGTCCACTTCTCTGCTGTTCTACATTTAAAGACACTGGAGAGTGCAGAGTCAGGACAATGTTTTACAAATATCATTGTGACTTCATGAGCAGGCGTCTCAATACACTTTCTTTGCCTCTTTAAACACTCATCAACCACATCCACTGCTTTTTTCAGGCGGATCCAATAGTCCATTGGATTTTCTCCAGCCAGAGACAAGCTGTTGTAAAAATCTGCTAGGGGCATTGAGAAATATGTCACCTCACTGAAATGTTGTTTAAGAATGTCAAAGACAAGCTTAGGATCTTCAGCAGGCTTTAGGGACGGGGTACTGCACAGAGTGACCTTGACAACATCCCTAGCTTTTCCCATCAGTCTTGACATTATCTCTTGGAAATGTTTCTTGGGTTGGAATACCCCTTTTCTTTAGATAGACGTCCATGATTTCCTCTCATTCATGTACTGTGTGTTTGTCGGTTCCATCACCTTGGAAATGTGGCAGCTCTTTGACATCTGCCTTCATCATAAACTTCACCCCTGTCATATTTAACTCAGAATGGCTCTCTCCTATGTTTGCACTAGGTGTGGGAGTACTTTTGTCGCTAAGACTGTCTGCAGTCTTCTGTATCTGATTTGCAATGCTCTCGCCAAATTGGTGGGCTAACTGAGTTGTAAGGCTTCTAAAGTCTGGAGAACTAATTGCGTCATCAGAGTTGTGTTGCATGGGAGAAAATGTATCAGCTTGCTTGTCAGTGGAGCATGATGTACGGGAGCATACTGCACTAGCACCTCTTCCTATGCCTGAAGGACTAGTGGCCGGGTTGGGCACATGCTGTCTTGGAGTAATGACATCATGGTACATGCAAGTGGAAGATAAAGCTGGGTGACCTACTGTACTAACCCCCTTAGCTGGAGTTGAATCTCCCAGAAACATGCCTCGCCCAAAACTCCTTGCAACAGCACCCTCATCATAGCTAAGTGCCCTCTTTATATTCTCGCCATCAGCCATCTTAGCCAAATATGTTATCTTTCATTCAGTGATAACAAAGACAGGTAAATAATACTTGTGTGTACACAAGCAACAAAATTAACTTCACAAGTTATGGAGATAAAAATATTAATAACCCTCAATATTTCAAATGTACAATGTATACAGATTTTTCTTTTTCACAGTGTCAAAACCCCTTGAATGTCCCTCCTTGTTACAACAACCACCGGTGATCACTCTGGCAATGATCCGTGGAGAAGAGATCCGGGTCATGGCACCAATGTAGCCGGAGCGGTCTGCAGGCCCGACTACACTACGTTGTGTTCAGTGCACAATAACACGGGATGCAGGGGTGGTTTCACACTGTTGCTTTATTCTTGTATGATGGTGACATAAGACAATGTGGATGTGAGTGAGACAGTCATCCTCTCCATAAAATACCTTTCTCGGTCAGGAACAGCGCAGACTGGTAATGCAGCACTATCAACTTATCCCTATGTTTTAGCAACTCCTTGCTTCATGATCTTGACCTCAACTTTCCTTACTCTGTTG
Source organism: Diplodus puntazzo (assembly GCA_963678695.2). Classification (NCBI taxonomy): domain Eukaryota; kingdom Metazoa; phylum Chordata; class Actinopteri; order Spariformes; family Sparidae; genus Diplodus; species Diplodus puntazzo. The sequence goes on from OZ023160.1 coordinate 33,692,650, forward strand.
TCAGCACTGGGCAAGGTTCTCACTATAAGACCAATGGGCCACTCATTACGTTTGAATTGACCATTTTTGAGTAGGACGACATCGCCTTCCTGTACATTTCTTTTCTCACCCTGCCATTTCTTTCTCGTTTGCAGAGTTGCAAGATACTCTAGCCTCCATGTCTTCCAGCAGCAGTCTGCAAGACCTTGAACCCATCTCCATTGGCTCTTGTAAATGTCTTTGAGTCCAAAATCTCCAGGTGGCCCTGACACCACACTGGCCTTTTGGGTCAGAAGCATCGCCGGTGAGAGAACTTCAGGAGTTTGAGAGTCGGTTGAGACAGGAACCAATGGTCTGGCATTCATTACAGTGCATGAAAAGTGGGATTTTCGTCAGTATGCGGCACTGTAAATTGTCGTGGAATTTCAGGTTTGCGACAATTCATGGCAATTTGCAGGCAACACCGAAAACTGACGTAAATTGACGTAAATTGACGTGGGCCTTGCTTGGCAGTTGTCCCCCCATGACCCCCCTCCCCCTGATTCTAGGGGAGGCTTTAACATGTAAATGAAAATGCTGTGAGCTATACAAATGCAAATCAGGGTAGCAGGGGGAGTTTTACCCAGGTGACCTTTTTCTAAAAGGTATTAACTTCATTGTAAGAAAATCTCTGGTATAAATAGATGAGGCCCAGAATAGTCTAATTATAGACTCTTACATTTTAGCTTGAATTGATTTATTTAATTAAAGTATGCTAGATTAATTACTGTGTATGTCATTAGCAATGGCCAATGTTATGTAAAAAGATTATTTATTCTTTTTTTCTCTCTCCTGAGACCAAGTTAAAGATAAAACGCCAGTTGTTAAGAAGTTAAAATTTGCATGACATATTTTGAGATAAATAAGATATTGAAATGTATGAATAATTTCTGTTTAAAATGCGTGACATTTAAATATAATTTCATGGGTTCTGAGTGTTTAAAAGAAGTTAAAGTAATTCTTATTACGTGTGAGAGTTCATGACCTTTAAGGGTTTTTACACTTCCCGGTTCACCGGAGTGTCAGTGACGAGGAAGAAGAAGTGGAGAGTTAATGGCGTCGAGCAGCTAACAGTGGGCTGTGTGTGTCCGTCAGTCTCGTGTGTTATCACTAACGGACTGTGAACTGTTGTCGGACGACGTGCTGTGAGTGTGTGAGCTGGACTCTCCATCGCAGTCGAAGTGTTTGTGTTTTATTGGACACGAAGCAAGTTCGGCTAAGCTAGGCTAGCAGCCCAGCCATTGTCGAGAGGAGGCCTGCGCTGATGGTAGGAGCTTAGCTGGGTCGCCACGGAGAGTGTCGCCAAAGAAGGGCGCTTCGCTGCCACAGAGGGACACGGAGGTTTAGCGCTGCGAGCATTTTGTTGTCACAGACTAACCTTCCAGCTGCCTGTAAGATAGTACGCAGGAGCTTCAGGTACAAACAACCAGATCTTCTATCGCAGGCTGAAGCTGTGAGGAGTTCAGCTTGGAGTCAATCGAGAAGAAAGAGGGTAAGACTTATTAGAGTAGATCCGTTTTTGGTCAATGTGACTATTGTAGTGGCGATCTAGCAACAAAAAGGCCACTTGAGGGAATCTGAAGTCGTTTCCAACTCATGATAGCATGTCAATAATGAGGTCCTCCATTGGCTATGAGTTTGATGCTTTATTAACATTGCATTTTAAAAAACACCTACAAAAAGCCGGGTGCTAAATAAACTTAAAGGGTGAGCTCATACAAAAATACTAATACTAAAACAAACTCATTTAGCCCTCACACACACACACAGACACGGTTGAAAAACTGTGTGGCTTCCCTGATCCTGATTCCCTGCCACTCCTCAGCTGTGTCTTCCCTATATCACTTTGGTCTGCCTGATTAACCGAAAGAGCCTACAGGAGTGCAGGTAACCCATGGCAACCATAGTGCCTCACCACTGACACATCCACATTCATTCACACAGATTCAAATTGGCTGCAACAACTATTATTCGGGTGCATTAATGTGAGATGTGTTGTGTCCATACGCAGTGCATCGCGCAGTACTGATCGTCCTTATTGATTGTTTTTACAGCTGTTGGAAGTGAGACAGAGTGCTAGCTGAGGATGAGGTGGAGCTTTGGAAGTGCGCCGTCATGGACCTGATGTCTGAGGAGGAAGACGGCGGGTGTCTGGATGGAGCCGGGAGCTCACCGAATTCTGTGCCGTGCTACAGTCGAGATTATAGAGGCCATTCCAAAGTACAGAGCGACGCACCACAGACATCTGCAAAATGGACCGAATTCAGACAGAAGGCCAGCAGTTACCTACAGCTCCGAGGCGGCAGACAGACACTTAACGGTGCTGCAGGATTTTGGGCTTCTAGTGAGCTTCCCGTTGTTGTGTGGGCAGATTATGCTTTGTACATAGTTGTGGTGTGTTTGTGTTAATAAAGCTCTTTCTTTGAATAAACAGTATCTTCCTGCCATTTTCCTTTCCTAAATAAATTCATTGATGTCTTTGATGATGTCATAAATAGATAATAAATAAATAAATAAATAAATAAAATATATATATATATATATATGCATATATATATATATATATATATATATGCATATATATATATATATATATTTAAATATATATATATATATATATATATAGGGGTGGGGTTTACATTTATAATGACCCAGGGTGACCAATAGTGACAGATCTGACAGATCTGCCAACCAATCACAAGTGATTTTCGTGTTTAAAAGTAGTGGTTTCATCCAACCAATGAGTGAGGAAATTCAAGCCAGGCCACACATTCTCTGGCCAGGCGTGGTTTCGCTGCTATTCATATGCAAATTAGAGCCGTTCGCACCTCCGGGAGCTCCACATACGTCATGGTTCGTTTCCGACAATTTATGGCACAGTGAACGCAACGTTTGCAGGCTGTAAATTGTCGTTAACTGCCGAAAATTAGGGAGATTTTCGGGCGTTTACGGGGACGTAAATCCCACTTTTCATGCAGTGTTATAGCCATGACTTCAGCCATAACAGTGGTCAATACCTCATGTGTGAGGCGAGTAGTTGAGGATTTCAGCAGACCATCAAGGATGCGTCGCACCACACCGATCATCCTTTCCCACACTCCGCCCATGTGGGACAAATGAGGTGTGTTAAATTTCCATGTACAGCCTTGATCCTGAAAGTACTCTTTGATCTCTGGGTCACTGACTTTAATCTTCAGTTCCTTACAGGCTCCAGTGAAATTTGTGCCTTGATCTGACCGAAGGTGTTTCACTGGTCCTCTGATTGACAAGAAGTGACGCAAAGCATTAATGAAGCTGGAAGTTGACATTGTCTCCACAACTTCCAGATGCACTGCTCTGGTGTTCAAACAAGTGAACATCACAGCCTATCTTTTATTTTCAGCACTGTGGCCTCTTGTGCGGCGGGATATGACATTCCATTGCCCAAACACATCCAGGCCGAAATGTGTGAAAGGTGGATCCACAGTGACTCTGTCTGCAGGCAAGTTACCCATTTTTTGTACCTCCAGCCATCCTCTCAGCTTCCTACAGGTAACACACTTATGGATCACGCTGGAAATGAGTCTCTTGGCTCCGACAATCCACAGTCCTGCTGTGCGTAAGGCACCTTCGGAGAACTGACGGTCTTGGTCAGCTACTTGGTTGTGGTAATGCCTGACTAGCAAAACAGCAACATGGTGACTGGCTGGGATTATCAAGGGATGCTTCTCTGCTTCTGAGAGATCGAATGACTGCAAACGACCTCCTACTCTCAGCAACCCATCTTGGTCTATGAAAGGGTCAAGCTTGTTAAGAGGACTTTGAGCATTACAACAGTGCCAGCCTGTGCACTTTCCTGTGTGAGAAGTCTGTGTGAGAAGAAAATGACTTTGAAATGTGGATGAGCATTTTCATTACTCTCACAAGAGATTTCCAACTTGAGAAATGTTTGAATCTATGTGACCCTAGCATCTGCTCCATAACCTTTGTGGCAAGAGATGTGACCTGAGGAGGAATCTCTGCATCCAACGATGGCTCCGCAAGCTCAAAGGATTCAGCCGATTCGTACACATCCAAATCCGCCTGCTTTAACAACCTAGGGCCAGAGAGCCACCTGAATGCACCTTGTTCCTTCATCAGCTGGATTCTGATCAGTGCTGACATGATGCCACTGGTCTGGTGTTGAGGACTTCCTGATCCCGGTCACTCTGTTTGCCACGTACACATAGAATCGACGAGTGCTGTTGTGAATGTATCCAAGGACAATTCTACTATCCGTGTAGAAGGTGACTCTGTGCAGATCAATGTCGCTCTTCTCTGTAATCAGTTCAGTCAGTTCGACTGCTAAGACAGCTGCACATAGCTCCAAGCGTGGAACTGTGTGAGCAGAGTATGGTGCTAGCTTAGCTTTGCCCATGATAAAGCCGACATGGCTCTGACCATCTGTGTCTGTAACCCTGAGGTATGCGACAGCTGCTATAGCCATGGTAGATGCATCTGAAAAGATACATATCTCTCTCTTTTGAGTGTAGGACAATGACACTGGTACATAGGGTCTGAGTATTTGGAGATGTTCAAGCTCGCTGAGTGAGTCAGTCCACTTCCTCCACTGTACTTCCCTGTCTGCTGGTAAAGGTTCATCCCACGCCTTCTGCTCCAAGGTAAGTTCCCTGTATAATGATTTCCCTTGAATCACGACAGGGGCAGCAAACCCAAGGGGGTCATACAGACTGTTGATAACAGAAACAATTCCTCTCCGTGTGAAGGGCTTGCCATCTGGTGCCAGTTGAAATGTGAAGCTGTCAATCTGTAAGTTTCAACTCACGCCAAGGCTTCTCTGAAGCAGCAGAGGATCAGCACTCAGGTCTGAGTCCTTGAGATCATTGGCTCTCTCCTCTGGTCGGAATGCATTCATTACCTGTGGGCGATTGGAGGCTATTTTGTGATGCCTGGTATTTGCCATCATGCTTCTTGCATGTCTCAAGAGGTTAATGGCTTCCTCTTCGCTGGGGACAGAAGTTAGTCCATCATCCACATAAAAATTCCTAAAGATGAACTGCTTCGCGTCTGAGCCGTGTTCCTCTTCACCCAGTTCAGCTGCCCGTCTTAGCCCATAAATAACCACAGCTGATGAAGGGCTATTTCCAAACACATGCACTTTCATGCGGAACTCAGCAACATCTTTAGTGAGGTCATTATCTTGGAACCAAAGGAACCTGAAATAGTTTCTGTGGTCCTCCCTGACCCTGAAACAGTAAAACATTTGCTCAACATCAACGGCGACAGCCACTAATTCCCTGCGAAAGCGCAGCTAAACACCTGTCAGCATGTTATTGAGATCTGGCCCACTCAGGAGTGCATCTTTCAGGGAAATCCCTTCACACTGTGCGCTGGAGTCAAAGACAACCCAAATCTTCCCCGGTTTCTGTGGGTGATACACTCCAAAAATGGAGAGATACCACGACTCCTCACCAGGTGTAAGAGGTGGGGCTGCTTCTGCTTGATCTTTCTCAAACATTTGCTTATGAAGTCAAATCAAATCAAATCAAATCAACCTTTATTTATATGGCGCTTTTCATACAGAAAAGTAGGGTTAGTAAAAGTGCCTTACAGAGATGTACAGACAGCAGAAAAAGAGAAACATCAAATAAAATCAGGAGAAGAAAATTAAAAGAACCCAACCCTCCCACCCACACAGTCATGCACAGAGACATACACAAATATATACACACTCATACACACACTCATACATACGCACACAGACACACAGACACACACACTCACACCTACACAAACACTAGCTGTCACCACAGAGACATGGCCGGGCAGCGAGACCTGCCTGGCCATGATGGGTCTTAAGCCTCTTTTTAAAAACCTCAGCAGTCTCCGCGACCCTGCGGCTCTCCGGCAGGCTGTTCCACAGTCGGGGCCCATAACAACTGAAAGCTGCCTCGCTGTGCTTTTTTGAACTAACCTGTGGTATGGTTAAAAGGCCAGTGCCAGAGGACCTCAGGGTCCGCGGTGGCCAATAAGGTAAAAGCAAGTCAAATAAGTAAGAAGGCCCAAGACCGTTAAGACACTTAAAAACTAGTAAAAGACCTTTAAAATCAATCCTGAAAGGCATGCATGAGTTTTGTAATAATTGTAGATTCGAAATGCTTTTTTTGGGAAGGCCAGAGAGCAGGGCATTACAGTAGTCTTAACGACACGAGATAAAAGCATGCATCCGCACCTCCGTGCTGGCCTGAGAGAGAAACGGGCGGACTTTGGCTATATTCTTAAGATGGTAAAAACCTATTTTTGTTATATTTTTGACGTGTGGAATAAAACTGAGCTCAGAGTCAAAAATCACACCCAGATTTTTTTACAGTCGATGCTCAGTTCAAGTCGATGAATTGTTCTCTCATTTCTGCCTTCCTCTGAAGCATGTGCCGCAGGTTGGTGAGAGCTTCAGAGCTTGGCCTCAGTTGTTTGGAAGAAACCGCCGATGTGTTCGGAAAGGCAATGGTGCCACCCAGTGGTTCTCCTCATCAATGTGGACCTCCCTATCCATGATTTGAAGGAAGATTGTATCTTCAACAGATGAGGCTGGTTTATCATCATGTGGAGTCCTTTGGAAGACTGTGTCCCCCAGGTTATCCATGTCGGCAACTTCAGCTACTTCAGTGGGATCAAAAGGAAGTTGCTGTGCAAGAATGCTGAATTTCTCCTTTACATGAATTGATCCAGTACATGGCATGAGAAATGAAGTGCGTCCATTTTGTAGCACATTTGTCCTGTAGACGTTCACTTTAGTTTGCCTGTGGGTTCCTCCTAGGCACACCTCACCAACAATAACCCAGCCTAAATCCAGACACTGAGCATACAGTGTGTTATGTGGACCATTGCGCTGTTCTCGCACTTTATGCACACTCAAAATGTCCCGTCCTAACAACAGAAAAATAGGAGCACGGGCGTCTGCTGGTGGGATTTTGTCGGCAACTTGTACAAGATGCGGGAAGAACTGAGCAATGTCAGGGGTGGGAATTTTGGATCTATTGTCCGGGATCATGTTGCACTCAAGAAGTGGGGGAAGTGCTGTCTGGGTTTTCCCGTCAAGTGATGCAACAACAAAATTGCTAGCCTTTCTTCCTACAGTCTCCATTACACCTGAGCAAGTCTTCAGAGTGTAGCAAGATGGAGCTCCCTTGATACCAAAGTGGTTAAAGAAATCAGACTTGGCTAGTGAACGACTACTTTGGTCATCTAAGACCGCATATATTTTCTGAGCTGTGTCTGGATGGTTAGCAGGGTATACATGCACAAGACAGATCTTGGAACAGGATCTGGTACCAGGAGCATTGCCACAGATCTTGGTGCACTTAGATGTGACTTCAGTGGAAGAATCATTTTCTTGCTCCCTGCCATGCTGTTGGTCCTTCACTTGAGCTTCCTCCGACCAAGGAGCCGGACCTGGATGCAGTGCAGAAATGTGTCTGTCGCTGCTGCATTCCCTGCAGTCTTACAGTCTTTAGCCATATGTCTCCTGGATGCAATGCACCGAAAACAGATAGACTTTTCCTTAAGGTACACCCTCCTTTCGTCTAGGTGTTTGCCTCTAAATCCACAACACTTTGATAAAGGATGTGGCTTGTTGTGTATTGGACACCGATCATGTGGTTCATCTCTTGTCTTTCCAAACGTGCTTTCTTGGCAAGCCAAGGGAAGAGATGACACGTCAGTTTTTCTCACTGAGACAGATCTCTGACTGTTGTACTTCCCCGGTCTCTCTGCTTTTGAATGGCTGAAGCTACTGGGCGTAGAGAAGGCAAAACCTGGGTCATTCCTGATCTTTGCATGGTTGCAGATGAAGTCTATAAAATAACTGAATGGTGGAAAGGAAACATGATGTTCTTTGTGTTTGGAGCCTTGTACAACCCAGCGTTCTTGCAGACCATATGGAAGCTTTTCTATGATAGGATTGACTCCTTGAGCAGTGTCAAGATAAGCTAAACCAGGCAAATAGCCACCTGCTTTTGCTGACTCTACCTCTACCAGTAAGTCTCCAAGTTCTCTGAAATGCTGGCTGTCTTTGTTGGAGATTCTTGGAAAATTCTCCAATTTCTGTAGCAGGGCATGTTCAATGACCTCAGGAGAGACATATGTCTCTTCCAATTGCTGCCAAACCATTTGAACACCCGCTATAGGACTGTGAACATGAGCCGATCTGATCCGCATTGCTTGCAAAGCAGATTGTGGACCAAGCCACTTAATCAATAGGTCAAGCTCTTCTCTGGCTGATAAATCAAGCTCTTTTGTAACATCTAGGAAGGACGATTTCCACGCCCAGTAAGTTTTCTGGATGATCATCAAATTTTAACAGCCCAGAATTCACCATCTCTCCCTAATCAGGTATTTCGCCAAATCTGTCATAACTGGAGCCTCACATGGATGGTTGTGAAAGTTGGCAGCATGAGACATTGGGGGAGGTGGCTGGAACGAATAATGTCTCCTTTGTTTGTCATTGATTGTTTCATCTTTAATGCTCAGCTTGGAGAGACGTTTCTCTGTCTTAGCAGGTGGAATAACATGATCTGCTTTCAGTTCAACGTGATAATGTGTAAAAAGTGGTTGCTGCACTGGATCATGTTGTTGAGTGTCTGATGGCAGAGAATGGGCCTGAACATACTCAGTTGTGCGTTCAAGAGCAACCTAGGCTAAATCCTCGAGAGGCTCAGCTTCGATCTCTGCTGCCGCTTCATAGACTGGTGCTTCAGCTGAGGCACTGCCCTCTCTCTGTAACACATACAGTTTGGCCTCTAAGTCTGCTTTGCGTTGTGCTGCTTCAGCTAACATTTTTTGGTGCTCTGTCTCAAGTTGTGCTTTCTCTCTCATCACTGCAGCTTCCTTTTCGGAGTATGAGACCTGTACACGAGCTGCCTCCGCTTTGGCCCTCGCATTTGTTGCCACTGCGCTGGCTGAAATCCTACTTGATCTGGATGATGACTTAGAGCCTGAGACCTCTGACCTGGTCTCGAAGCGTTGCTGCGTCTGCTTGGTATGTATTATTGCTCCATGATGTAACTGATCACTCAGAGCTTCCTTGAAGAACAGTGTGCCGCTAAGCGTCGAATCTCTGTGTCTTAGCCCACCGTGTGGATGTCCTTTTACTATTCTGTCCTCACACTGGTGTAGCAGAACAATGCTAGACAGATAGCGAACAAAAACTCCCACAATCCGTCTTCCGCTTTGGTGGTTTAATGTTTCTGTAAAACTGATACAACACAACAAAATAACAAATCGACACACATTGTACACGAAACATATATGTATATGAAATGATGACAAAGAAAACATTTGCAGTTTTAAAGTGGTCATTAAAAAGAAAAACTATACATTTTAATCGACACCAAAAATATGATTTTAATCAATATCTGAGTTATACATGGTGAGAAAATGAAACTTAAAGGTCCCATATTATGAAAAACTGACTTTTTCTGGGATTTGGGGTGTTATTGTGGGTCTATGGTGCTGCCACACGCCGAGAAACTTTGAAAAAAGACTATCCGTGCTTTTTTGAGTGAGATACAGGTTTCTAAAGGGGTCTTGCCTGCAGTTTCCAGATACACGAGTCAAATTTTCTGCGGCTGTCGACGTCGACGGCCGCACATTTGCATATGGCTACCCCACTGCCCCTCCCTTCACTGCACGGTGTCTCCACCCACCAGGTACAGCTCCGGTCTCGGAGGACCGCCATTATGCTACTGAAATCACCATGGCCAAACTCAAGTGAAAGTGCTCTGTTGTTGGCTTCCAAGACCAGTACAAAAGAGCGGCATGGATTGAATTTATTTTTATGATTTATTTTTGAAGTTGGCAAAAAACTGTTGGTGTGTGCGAACCACTTTGACACTGACTGTTTCACCAACTTGGGCCAGTACAAGGCAGGAGGCGTCGGCAGACTTTTACTCAAAGGAATACATGCAGACCAAGGACATGTAAGTACACAAATAATGTGCTGTGTGTTTCTGCAGATTAGGCTGAACTCATGCCTGATGTACTGTGTGTTTTGCCATTGAGAACAAGCTAAGGTTAGCGGCTAACTGCTAACGTTAGCTTCCCTGACCACACAAGTTAACGTTAGTGCTACAGCAGAATCATTGTGTGTAGTACGTTTCTGATCCTGCACACTATGCAATGCGTGTCCCAGGGAAATGTCTGCATGTACAGGTATTTAGCTGTGTTTATTTAGCAATTTTACATGAACTAACCAAGCAGTGTCACATAGTACCAGCTAACGCTAACCGTGAGCTTTCAAGCTAATGCTAACCGCGAGCCCCTAGTTCGCGATCAACACGGTCTCCACATTAGGGTGACCATACGTCCTCTTTTACCCGGACATGTCCTCTTTTGGGGGGCTGTCCGGCCTGTCCGGGGGGAGTTTATAAAATCCTTCAAATGTCCGGGGTTTTGAGTTTGTGTAGCGCATCACAGACCATTGTATTCACCATACACGTTAAATGGTTCATTTGGAAACACACTCTGAGAGGCGGAGTTCCACGCCCAACCCCGGAACGTGTATTCATTCATTATAAAACAGTGCAGCGCATCAGAGCTCTCTGCTGCTCTGCCCCTCCGCTCAGTTCCAAGCAAAGCCACTGACGCGACGCACGCATGCGCTGTCTGCCGGTGAGCGAAAGAAAAGGGAGAAATGCCGGAACGCAAATGCACTTTTACAGACGAAATGCGGAAAAAGTACCCGTGTTTTCGCCAGGGTGGTGAAAAATGGGAAGCAGAGTGTACTGTCTGATAGATAGAATTACTTTAATGATCCCAGACTGGGAAATTATTTTGTTACAGCAGTAGTGGGTCCGCAAATAAAACACTTTGTACATAACATAAATAGAAGGCAATATATACATAGTGTATATATACAATGCACAGTGTGCAATAAACAATAAACAATAATAATATATACAACAAAACAAAATATGCAAAATATACTATAAACAATAATAATATACAACAAAACAAAATATGCAAAATATACTATAAACAATAATAATATATACAACAAAACAGTAGAGAGACCAGAGTTTGTATGACCAAAGTATGTGTCCGTGGCAAACAAAGGCTCTAACGACCTAGATAAATGAATATATTGTTTATAAACGCAACTTTGTGTGAGTATTTTTCAGTATCTACAAGAGGCCTGGTTAAGTGTCTTTTTGGGAATTCCGAATATGCGTTTAACTGAGTTAGAAGCACGTAAAAAACACTCGACCTGACCCGAAAAACCCTCAAAATTTTGCCACGTAGTAGTGTCCTCTTTTTGGGGATTCAGAGTATGGTCACCCTACTCCACATGCAAACCCAGAGACGCGGTTGGTCAAGCGGTACATACACACACCCTCCACCGGGTCTAAGCTTTCAGGATTTTGTGAAATAATGCATTTGAAAATGTTTTCTAAGCTGGAATATGTTGGCATAGGCCGGGGCAATATGAGTGTACTGTTGACTGCTACATAGAGCTTAGATTCTCTGCCCGAGCCGGGTCGGGCTGGGCCCTTGACAGCCGCGCCGGATTCATTTTAGAGGTTGGGGGGGCCGTGGGGGTTCTTGTGCGGCCCTAAAGTTGAATGACTGTGGGGGGTGCCTCAGAGCGAGGACTTAATCAAAACACATTCATTATTATTACAAGCCTGTACCCTAAATGCCTTATGTCAGCACATATAAGCACATATCACATCCAACCTTAACACGCGCAAAATAACCTTGGAAATACTATAACACGCATCATAAGTGCCGGTCAGAAAGAGCCGCAAACAGAATAAAATGTCAGACACTTGAAATGCCTCAAGCCCGTGGTAACTGTGCGGAGAGCGGAGGTAATCTGCAGACTGCGACCAGTGATTTTTTTTTTTTTTTTGGACTAGCTTGTTTCCAGCTTTTTCGATTATTATTAGCCTATTTTTTAAATTTATATCATTAAGTGTTAAAATAAAATGTTTCATCATCAAATTGTTAATTTTCGTGTTCTGAGTTTTCTCTATTAAAATCTTGTGTAAATGCATAATTACGGTTTACTATGTGCGATGATATGAATATTGATAAATGTATAATTAAACTTGTTAAAATGTACATTTTGGTGTTATTTTGTTTTTTGAAAAAGTATCATGACACAGTGAATGCAGTCATCACTCAGTTGGCTATTTGCATGAGAGAATATAGAGTTTAAAATCTAGCGGTCAGAATGACCGTTTACGGCCATTCTAGTAGTGTTGAATTTGGGCCCTTCTGGTGTTAAACAGATTTATTTCTTTGCATGAGCAAATACTTCTTGTTAATGAGGATCATCTCTCTCACCGCTGTCCGCGGTGCTGAACCAAAGAAGCCCTGACGTGTCACTACCTGCAGAGTCTAACGTAATAGTGACTACATTTGTGGGAAATCGCATGTTACGTTTGTAGAAGGCAGCGGCTATTACATTTGTGGAAAATGTATTACATTTGTGGGTTTAGTACATTGAATGCTGCAGATTTTTTATTACCTTTGTGGTTTATTACGTTTGAGGACATTATTACATTGGGGAGCATTACATGCTGCCTACAGAGATCCGATCCTCAGCAACATCATATACAACACAGTGCTAACAATTAATAATACAGTTTATACAGATTAGCCCTTACCGCTTGGCGCAAACTCTGTCTCAAGCTGTTTAAATGGATTCCGCATCTGTGCCTTTTGTCAGTTCTGTACTGTGTAAATATACATTGTCCGTCTCCTTTCCCTCTCACGTCACATAGTGAGGTATGAGGTATTCTCTCCACTGTTGGCCGGTCCAGGTAGCCGGGAGAGAGAGGCAGGTGGAGTCACCGTCATCAGCGGCCTCTGAGCTGTCTTTAACTCCATCTCCAGCCTCTGTCAGCTCGTCCTGTATCATGGTCACCCCGGGTCGGCTGTTGGCTGGCTTTCACCGGCAGCAGTCCCCGCAGGTGCAGCGGTGGTGTCGGTCCTCATGTTAGCACCTGCCGAAGAACTCGCCTCTTGCTGCTCCTCAGAGTCATTCCTCTTCGATTTCTTTGTAAATCCGAAACTTGCGAGTAAAACATGCAACTGCAAAACATGGCAGTAAAGACGATTCATCACAGAAATTGAGCGGGTCCAGCATCTCCAGCACGGTCTCTTTTTTTTTTGTTTCCAATGTCTGATTTAAAGTGACGTTGAAGAGAGAGAGAGAGACGCCTCTCAGTCACAGCCTGTCAGTACAGTCGGGTCCTGGCCTAATGACATATGGTAATGTGCGACTGGTGGAACCGGGCATCAGGGCAGGGCTGTAAAGTGGGGGGGCCAATGGCCCCCTGGCCCCCCCTGTTCGGCGCACCTGGCCCTTGATCAAGCATTTGTGCATTTTTGTTTTAAATAATTCAGCATAATGAGTATATTTCCAGCTAGGAAACACGCATCTCTCTCCTCCCTCCATTTTTGTGTTGCTGCGTGGTGTACACGTGAGTTATCCTCATGGCTAAAACGTGACTTGAGACGTACGTGACATCACTCCCAGAGACAAGAAGAAAGCAAAAATGTATATTTTTACGAATGAAAATAACAATAATTGTAACGCATAGTGACTTGAATAAATAACTTCAATGTGATTACTGGTTTGGAAATATTAACGCTAGATTACTCGTTACTGAAATAAAGTGGTCGGATTAGAGTAATGTAAGGCGTTGCAGTCTTTAGTGCTTGAATTATACTGTAACAGTGCTGTCATGTGTTACTCCTATCCATATCTGGGAATGCTGTGCAGGTAAATTAAACTGTGATTACTTGTTGAGAACATTTGCCCATTTCTTGCAATTGTTTTCATGTTTGTCTTTTTACTGTTCAAGACTCTGACTGGCTGCACTGCATCACAATAAGAATGCTGATAGAGGGCAAGCCACCACATCATCAGGAGATCGTCTTTTCAAACTGAGCTTTCCAAAGTCCTGGAAGGGAGAGTGCAGAGCCAAACCCGTGAAGACAGACATGACATTCTGTAAGTTTTATAATCTTTTATTTGAACCTCTCAAATTAAAATAAACATGGACACACAGACATCACTCAAAATGTTGAAAACAAACACTTAAAATCTGAATTCTTTTAAGATGGTTTTCAAAATAAATAATGAGAATGTATAAATGAGAAGTAATTAGGAGAAATAAGAGACACTTTACAACACTGCAGCACAAGGTGTGTTGGTTCTACTGCAGTTTTCCTGTAAACATGCATTTGTTTATTGCACTGCAGACTGCGGTGATGCTCTGTTGGACCTGATCTTCCAGAAGGTTTTCCAGGACCCTGCCCCATATGTGATGGAGGCGCTGAAACTCATAATCCCTGAAGACCTCTCGGACCACACAGACGGGCTGCACAACTCTCACTCTCCTCCCCAGAGAGCTCCAGCACCACCTTACAAAGCTTATGTAGGCTATATTGGCTGAACACAATTCAATATAAAGTCAGCACTGAATGTTTACACCCATGGCAATGAGATACTTTCTTTATTATTTTCATATTGATATTGAAGGTAATATATAAAGTCAAACTGTTTCACTTCAGATATGTATTTTCTTCTTATTTCATTCATGTCAACACATGTTTACAAATGTTTCTTAGAATAAAACATCTTTCCTAACTGTTCTGTGTTTTCATTGTTTGATATGTAATTTTCATGGTAATAAGTAAAAGATAATAAACTATAAACAATGTAAGACAGAAGAAGCAGTTATGTACTTTTAATCAAAACACTTTTACGATTAATGAATAGTATTTATGTGACTAAAAGCTTACTGCACTATTCCCCTCAGACGTAAAGATTCATAGTCTTCCCGATAAATGTTCAGTGCATTCTGCAGTGCAGATACATTCAGGCAGACAGGTTACAGGCCAGGAGGGTCCACCATGCATGATGGTGGCTCAGGAAGCTGCTGTAGTCTTCGTGTAACCTAGAAATAATGAAAGGTAAGTGAGTGACAATAGATTAGAGAAAAGAGAGCAAAATGACAACCTTGTTTGCCCAGTGTTCACACTTCATTGTGGTATTTCCATACAGCAGATATTCTCAGGTTCTGTAGGCATTTGTTCACAATAGCCACAGGAACACCTGTTTTTATGCCGATTTTTTATTATTCATTGGAAACTATGATCACTAATCATGTCACATTGTTTGTTTGATAATATATGTAAAGTTTATAAACCGTTTTAAATGGTTAAAAAACAATTCTGCTGGTAGAAAGGTGATTGGAGGCAACTGTGGCTTATTGAAAACTACAGTTGAAAATTGCTGGCAGTAGCTAATTACAGGTCGTCACTGCAAATAAGAGCAGGTTCTCAATCAACTTACCTGGCTACATAAAGGTAAATAATAATATGGGGCTACAATTTTCTCTTGTAACTGCTTTTGCTAAATTGCATCCGCGTTACTACAACTTAACATCAATAAACACCAGTTGAGGTTTGGCTAAACTTTATGATGTAAACACTCGAGGAGAAGAGGGCTGTTAGCTGTAACAACGCGGGCAGATGGCCAGTAAGCCCGTAAAGCTTTCGTTATCTGCAGTAACATAAAAGTAATGTCGAGGTAACAAACTAACCACTGAGAAACACCAATGTTCATTCTTGGCTGCTTACTTTCTTTTGGAGCCTCTTTTTGTTCTGGGTCGGACCGCAGTCTGTTGTCCGGCAGCCATTACTCCCAGAAACTCCGCTGTTGCCATGGTCACATGATGCCGTCCTCACGTCTTCCGCAGGCAGGAGGAGGTGGGCGGTACCGTGGGCGGCACGCAGTAGCTCATTAGCATTTAAAGGGAAAGACACTGAAACCGGCCACCTGGAGCAGGGCTGTGAAACTAGTGTTTCAAGAACCCTGCTGTGCTCAATCTTTCAGCTTTTTTCGACCAAAGCATGTTACTAACATTCCATTTAGACATCAAGGAACCATGTCAAGAAGCAGAAATGACCATAATATGGGACCTTTTTTTCATATTATGAAAAACAGGTTTTCTCTGGTCTCTACATATATAATGGTCCTCCCTGAGCCTGCCAACTCCCAGAATGAGGAAAACAAGTGATTTCTGCATGGTCTCTGCAGCCCACCAACTGGTAAAATGGCACCATCTACAGGCTGTTCAGATTCTGCTCCTTTCGTTACGTAACGAAAGGAGTCATTAACATAGTCCCGCCTCCTCTGCGCAGTGATAGGATATATCCCAGAGCCGGACGTTCTTCCCCGAGGTGAAGTTCGGTGGGTCTAGCTGTAAGCTAGCAGTGAGACAGCAGTTTTTTGAAATGTCGTCGGTCAAAGTTAGACACGCAAATTGCGCTGTTGTTGATTGTTCAAGTCAACACCAGTGCCTATATTCTGTACCAACTACAGAAGAACAGAAGACACAGTGGCTGCGTTTCATTTTTAATGACAACTTGCCGGCTGCTGTTCGTGTTAGCATGTATGTGTGTGCTAACCACTTTACGTCGGACAGCTTCAGTAACGAGGGTCAGTACAAGGCTGGCTTTGCCTAGACGCTGACGCTCATTAAAGGGTCTGTCCCAACCATACGGGACCCAGCAGCTGCACCCAAACCACAGGTAAGTGTCGCCATGTTTTGATGGTATTAACAGTTACCTAAGTTACTACTATGGTGAAGTCAGCTGGAAATTTGGCTAAGTAACGTAGTAAGCTCCGCTTTGGTCCGCTATGCAATGGCGTTTGAAGCGATTTTAATGTTAATAATATTACGATGGAGCTTGGCTTTCACAGTAAAAAGTTTGGAAACGTGTGCAGACTAGAGATAGAGACGATGCAAGCAATGTCCAAGAGTTTGGAGACTGTGTTGGAGACAAAAACGGCTTTAGCTAGCTGTTTTTAGCTAGCTATCTTGGCTGTTACCTGTTGTGTAGGTCAGTGGGGGATAGGAGTCGGGTGATCGTGTCGGGGAGTCTCTCATGTAACGTTAATGGTGGACAGCACACACATTTCTGAGTGTTGGCTTATTAAGCTTATACAGCCTTCATTTGTGTATAACGTTACAGGCCAGCACAAGTGCATCCGTTCAGCCACCGGCATCAAGGGATGTTGCATGCCAGACTGACCCACCGTACACACGTGCTGTAGGCACACAGCTTTCCTTTAGGACTCTTCAGCCCCACTTTAGAAGTGAAGGTATGTACAAAATATCTTCAGTACAATAAGCTTTGATAAAGTTTGTAATCATTTACCCATTGTAATGTTCTTGTTGTGTTATTTATGTAGACTTCTTTAGTAATGTGATATTATTGTTTAACGTTACAGGTGTTCAGGCTACTGTGTCCTGCAAGGATTTTGGTGTTGGGACATCCACTGCAGACCCTTTCTGTTTTTCCTCAACACCTGTAAAAAGACCCTCAAAGAGACCTCGTCTGGACCTTGGAGAGGAGCTGGAGGAAGATCCATTAGAGGGCAGCTCTTCAATAGCAGCTTCTAAGGGGCAGGATCCCACCTATGACCCTGCAGAGTCCATCACAGCGCTGTCCGAGTCAACACTTATGTCGTGAGTTACACAATATATTGGTGTTTGTGTGTGTTAGTGACTGCACATGTGGTGATGGTAGTTCACTAGATAAGAATAGTGCTGTATTATACAATAGTCCTGCCAAGTGAACATACATTTTTCATCATTATATTCATTTTTGTTCACTTCAGTTTTGTTGAAAAATTTGTAGACAGATTCATGCAGATCTTATGATGTTCTTTTGGCTCCTGATGTTTTATTTTTCAAATTACAATGAAATTACTTAGGTTTTTAATTGTATGTTTTATACATAAAAGATCAGTCTCTATGGAAACTGAGGTACAGTTTAACTGTCCTGGAGATTTCCTATAACCTATACGACTATATTTTTCATTGTAGGACTGTTGTTGTTTACATCAGTAGTTGTGCCTATGTTTATGTGCTTTAAAAAACATACAGACCAACTGGAAAGAGTGTAATGGTTTAGAGTACACTACTGAAGAGAACTCAAACTGATTAATTGCTAAATTTGTTTTCCTTTTGTTTGATATAGACAAGAATCATCAACTCCCACCCACAAGATCAAAAAATACATAGTGTATGAGAGCTGCATTATGGAGCTGTTTGCTGCGTGTCCTGTCTGCACGCGGGTATGTGATGTGAGGACCCGAAATCTGGGGACATTCCTGTCTGTGGAGCAGCGATGCCCCCATTGCGAGTTCTACAGACACTGGAATAGCCAGCCTATCCTTGGGAGCACACCAGCTGGGAACCTCCACCTTTCAGCAGCTATGTACCTGAGTGGGGCATCATTCATAAAAATTGCAAGGGTAAATGATGTGCAACTGTATTTCCTATAATTCTAATCATTGCTCTGAATATGAAGTATTTCTGATCAAGGTACATGCATTATGTCAACAAAAACTTTTGTTTTTTTTTCCTATCAACAGGTCTTCAAGGCAATGGAGCTGCAAATTTTTCAGTATGACTCATTTCGCCGACATGTCATTCACCACTGGAAAACATCACAGGATGTGACGCTGCAGCGGCTCAGTCAGGAGAGCAAAGTTGTAGTTGGTGGCGACATGAGAGCTGACTCTCCAGGTATTTATACATCAATGACATAGTGCAGTTTATCCAGGTTTGTGATATTTTGTAAAGTTCATGGTAGAGTGACATGAAAATGCCACATATAATCAAAAAGTATTGATATGTGATGACTAAGAACACTTTCTTTTTTCAGGGCACTCAGCAAAGTTTGGGAGTTATACAATGATGGATCTTAATTCAAACACTGTTTTGGACATCGAGTTGGTTCAGGTGAGTGGTTAAGATTCAAATTGTAAGGTTATTCAGTGAAATTTGAAAGTGTCCATTTGGTTTTTGCTAATACTGTTTATTTTGGGCTTTTTTTTGTGCCGGGGCAACAGAGCAATGAGGTTGGTGGTAGTTACCACATGGAAAAAGAGGGCCTGAGGAGGAGTCTGGCATTGCTGGAAGAACGCGGCATTAATCTTGACTGCATTGTTACTGACCGTCATCCACAAATTCAGAAGTTCCTCAGGGAGAGAAACATCACCCACTACTATGATGTGTGGCACATGGCAAAAGGTATATTTATGTATTATTTTCATGTGCATCCATCCACATAAAAGCTGCTCCTACAAGTGCATTATGCACAAAGCACTTTCCTGTGCACATTTCATGTGAGTAACATGAGAGGAAATTTGTGTCCCTACAGTAACATTGTAAAGCTATGAGTCAATTAGTATCACATTTTGAAATTGTTTATGAAATGCTACAGCTGACTGATACATTCCTTTCATTAAAAAATTGATTTATCTATATGAACTTTAGGGATTTCAAAGAAAATGGACAGGATCAGTAAGGAGAAAGGGTGTCAAAACCTACAGAAGTGGATGAGGAGCATCAATAATCACATTTACTGGACTGCAGCCACCTCATCCACTGGGCCAGAGAGAATCGCAAAATGGACCTCAATCCTGAACCACATCCAAGACGTCCACACACATGATGACCCTCTTTACCCCAAGTGCCTGCATGAGGTCCACCAGACAAAGGACAAAAACAAATGGCTCAGAGCAGGTGTTGTACTAATAGATACACTAAAAGTTATTACATAATTTTCCCTCAGTTTTAAATGGTGATCACACATTTTGTATAAATGACAACTACACCTAGTGATGTGATATTTTGGAAATTCATCACAAATAATGTCAGTTATATGTATTACTTTATTGTATTTTTTCCAGCTTTCTACAAATTAGAAAAGCTGTTGACCAACAAGAGAACACTGAAGGACGTGGCAAAACTGAGCCCTCACCACCAGACTTCATCTGTGGAGGCATTCCATAGTGTGATCCTTCGCTTTGCCCCAAAGAATGTCGTTTTTCCCTTTATTGGAATGCTGTGCAGGTAAATCAAACTAGGTTTACTTCAAACTTTGTGAGATGCAGCCTAAACTGTGTTTTATTGTGATCACCTGTGATTTTGTCTTCCGTGTACTTCCAGACTCTACCTGGCTGCCATGTATTACAATGAAAATGCAGACAGACCACAGGCCAAAACCCGGGAAGGTGTACCTCTCTACAAGGTCTACTTTCCAAAGGCTATGAAGGGACAATGCAGAGCCAAACCCCACAAGACAGAGCCAACATTCCGTTAGTGTTAAAATCTTTTAATTTAAAAATAAAATGTGTATTGAACTTGTTATACTGGTAATTGCTCTCACATGTTAAAAGATGTTCAAAAACAAAACACAGTTGAAAACCCTAACCATATAAAGGAATAATAAATAACTAAATAAATTAGTGGCAAGTACCAGGATGTATTTAGGATATTGTATTGTTTTGTAAAACAAATAAATAACAATAACAGTAATAATAAAAGTAAAAATTATCTTTCTGCCCGTGTATGGAACAGGGTATGTTGCTGACACAATGGACCTCATATTTGACCAAGTCTTTGTGGACCCTACGCCATACACAAGCGCCAAGTTGGCCATCCCGATCCCAGAGAATCTGACTGCCCAGTATGAGCATCCTGACAAGGAGGAGGTCATTGCCAGCTATATTTCCAGGTTCAACCGAGGGCCAGTCTAAATCCAACCTAGTGGCCTTCGGCATCAGGAAACTCTCTTTGGATGCGTATGTAGGAACTTGCCCTCGTCGTTTATGCCACAACAAGGAGATGCGATCTGCATGTCTGTGTCCAATTCACCTATCACCTAATTCCCTGCCACCTATTCATGACCTGGCTCCTTTTTCCCCTTCTCCCTGCACTTCACTAGTTAGAAGAACCCCATGTGACATGCCATAAACGTTGCCTGCGGGAAGAGACTGCTTTCACAACTCACGAGGGGAACCAACAGACTCCCTTCAATCACTTATTTTAAGTATAACTATGTTTTGCAAACAAAAGCACATCTGTGGACTTAATATTCCTTCACCCAACTTCCTGTCCGAGAACAAGAGCCGTGTGTTAGGATACCCTCCAGCCTCGGACTGTCCCATGTCCCATGAAATCAATAGTCATAAAAAGAACCATAAACATCTCCATACTATCCAGAGAAGTGGAGAGAGTCCTGAATTTTTCCTAATCCAAGAAAGATGCCAAGACGTAGTTTTATCCTCCCTCTAACAATATATTCTTCCACAGCAGGACCAGATCTACATTTTGATATGTAACTTATCCTCCTGATGTAATCCTAACCCAAGTTACTAATTTTGATTTTACCATCTGAGTATCTGATGTAGCCACAGTGCGATCTCCTGGTAAGTTTTGGTATAGATCCCAGAGGACTTTCTTAAGTAATGTAATCCACAATTTATGTTTATCTAAACTTTCTTTTACCTCCAACATATGTTTTGAAGTATAAGTCAGCACTATTTGAAACAAGTTCGAGCCATCAATGCTGGCGGAGGTTATATATCTGTGTGTTGCATGTATTATAACTGATAATTCCTTTTGCCTATTAAGCAATTTCGTTTATTTCATTTTGATCATGTAACCAAATGTTTTATGTGAAAACTCATGGTGGATTTAGGTGAACAGTCAATCGCGATCTTAAAACTTACAGAAGGATAGTTTTATTCAGCAATAAGTAATAAGTCTGTGATTTGATCAGTGAGCATGGCCTGGAGGGAACAGCGTGACCGAGCCTCCTCAGAGCCGCCCTCTCCTAAGCCTTAAAAAGAGACACATCGTGTCCCATCAGTCTCTTCTTCTTGTGCTCTTATGTTCGCTCTTGCTCTTATTTTCTTACTTTCTTTTACTCGCTTTTGTTTTTGCATTTTTACTTTCCTCCGCACTTTTTCTTATATTTTACTCATACACGTTATTGCTTTTTCGCCCTCGCGTGTTTTAGGCGTCTTTACTTTGTTTTAACGCCGCGTAACTTTTTATTTTTCAACATTGAGTTTTGTACTTTGCTTATTTTTGAGGCTCCGAGACTTTGTAATCTCCGGAGATTTAAACTACTTATACGGCTTTCCTTCAACTGACGTGCCGTTATTTTGAGAATAAGCAAGGACGAAATTAATTCAGTTTTTCTTTTTATATTGTTAAAGTATCGTGTTAAACTCAGAAGAAGCCATTTTTATTTATTTTCGTAACTAGTAACCAAGGACGTCACGCCCGGCCAGCGTTGCATCCTCCAGTTATTTTTGACGAGAAGTTAAATCCGTTAAGGAGTCGAAGTTGAATCATCACCACTCCAAAGAGACTCTGATTTAAGACGCTGTGCATACATCAAAATCCGGTACAGAAACTGAACTGTTCAAGAAACCGGGACAGCCTCTCCAGCTGACCAAAGAAGTCGACATCCAGCCAAGCCCGGACGCCCGCTGCGCACTCAAACGGAAATCCCGTTGGGCCGGTGAACTACGTCATCGGGGAAGCCGCTGCGTCACCAGCCTGCGACCATACAGCTGCCGCAGTGCAGACACAGGACCAGAGGGACGCTCCGTGGACCTTCTGCTACAAACCAGTAGGCTGAAATCTCTGCACACAGCTGGAGTCACAAAGATCAGAGTTGGTGTCTATAAAGCTTCGACTTCCACCTTATAAACTCAATGAAATTTCGCATAGCATCCCGTTAGAATAGATAGATTACTCCCGTGATTTTATGAAGTAACGGATCGTTACACTGAAATCCACCATCGGTTAGAAATCAGCTGTTCAATAATTCACTCCCACAATCTTCACATTTTCTGTTGTTTGTTGTTACCCGCTTGCATTATTATCCCATATTATTTCCCCTGCTTTATTTAGTTAATAAATATATATAATCTTATGTCGTTGTCGGTGCACGTTTAATTTGATGTGGGAAATCGATGGGATCGTGGAAAGAATTCACTGCTTCAGAATAGGAGATTAAATGAAGAATCTGAAATTCAACAGATCCATTTGAGACTGATACACTTTCCTGTCTGCCAAACTTGGACAGTTGATATTTTGACTAATTCCCTCCGAGTTAGTCTAGAAAATAAATATCGGAGGTGGTGCCCCGTCTAAAATTATCTTATTATCAAGGTATTGTCTCCTACATATTTATATGGTGCCCCGTGTGAGGCCACCTAAAACCACGCTTTCCCGCATTAAGTGAATGTGCACAGATAAAACATTGGTTAAAACAATCAAAACCCATGCTGTTTTAATACCATTTGGCTGTCCACTGAGGAATTAATACGATACTTAACTTTATATTCTTAACTGC
This sequence comes from Diplodus puntazzo, assembly GCA_963678695.2. Lineage (NCBI taxonomy): Eukaryota > Metazoa > Chordata > Actinopteri > Spariformes > Sparidae > Diplodus > Diplodus puntazzo. Next base: position 33,715,894 of record OZ023160.1, read on the forward strand.
ATATATAACCTGAATTGTGTGTGAGCATAAACTCCGCGGAGCCGCGATTGCGCTGTTCGAAACGAAATTAATATGCATAAATGCTGAGTTATTCATGAATGATTAAGAGCTCTCCAACATCACTGCATGTTGGAATTAACCAGATTCTGCGTTGTAACCAGATCTGTGAGTTGAAAGGCCGTTTAAAGTCACCGCGCGTTATTGTTTTGTTCAGATCCTGCGTTGTACCAGGTCTGACTAATTTGCATGCATAAGTGTCACTGTACACTTTCAAATAATCGATTTGGATAAGTCTTTTTTCGCTGCGTTGTACCAGGAAAATTTTACTTATTCCCGGGATTTAATTAATATCCGTTGCGATGCTCCAACAGATATTTAATTTGCCTGGAGCCTCACGTGACCCAAATTAGCCTAGCTAACTAAGGCGGGCCACAACTGTGAAAGCAGTCAGAGGTTTTTCAAAGATACTCTTGATAGTATCAAGATTGGTTGCTGTGGCAACAATCCTGTCAGAAAAGACAGTGTATTTTGGCTGTATTACGGAGACGAAGAAAACTCTCCCATCAGCCCATATTGCGAAAATACAGTAAATGAATGAAATACTGTTCGCCGTTTAAAAGGTTTTCTGAAGTGTTAGAAAACTGCTTGTGAAAAGCAAGCCTTTATGGCCGCCGCGTCAAAGGCCGCCATTGTGTGAAAAAGTGTAACTCTGCCGCTGCTGCTGCAAACTTGTATAAGCGTCAGGAAGTGACCCCTTTCAGAGACTAGGCCACACTGAGCTGAACCTCCGCATTCCTAGGGGGGTATACCAGTGGGTGGAGCTAAGAGTCCCGCCCTGACTTCTTCTATTGTTGCTCAACTCGGTCAAGAATTAATGATAAGCGCCCCCTGTCGCTCAGTCTTGGTAAAAACATCCAATTAAAAGAAATAGCTCCCTCTGCTGTTTAAAAGGACGAAGCGTCCCAAATTATGAAAATAACACCAGCTGCTGTTGAAACTATCGGAAGAAATCTAAATTTGTGAATAACTCACCCTGTGTTTGACTCCATTGAAACAAATTCATTACATTATCCCAACTAGTTGATTGTGTTAACAACAAATGCTTTGTAAAAATAACCTGCTTTGAGGATTGACTTGGTTAATAGAATTGTGATCTTTTCAGCTTTAATAGGTTAAATTCCCAAACATTAATTTGTCAAACTATAGTAATTAAACTTGTAATACTGCAAAAACTTAACATAGTAAATTGATAGGTCCCCTTTCCCAAGTAAGTCAAATAATTAAATTGTAAATTACACATTCGATAATTTAATCCAAATTTAATTAAATTTTTAATTTCCTTTCAAAATTATTTGGAATTTGATTTTGATATATGCTTTGCGTATGCAAGTCAAACAATTAAACTGTTAATTAGCATCTAAGTAGCTTAACCATTAGATCAAATACTTTAGCTTGTGTGTTAAAACACTAGCTTTCAGGTTCTTTAGGATCCAAACACTTGCTGTTAAATCGAACCTCAAATTAATTAACCAAACAAACTCCACTTGTAATTAAAAACAATCCAAACTAAAGGCTCATATTAGATAAATAAAATAAACAAAGTACATAAAATTGAATTAAAATCTGAATAAAATAATTTTAAATTAATATTTTTGTTTTGAATTTGAATTTTAAAAGTCCTTTTAGTGTTGTCAAAAGCTTAAGCTAAAACCATGGCAGACCGTGAAGACCCCGAAGACGCGAGCCCAGCGGGTACTTTTGATAGCTTAGAAGCAGCAATATTAGAACTCACTACAGAACTACTACCAAATTATGCAGGCATGGTCCGAAGGACCGACCCTAGGGAATTACCAGGGATGATGGACGCACTCGTATGTCAGGTCCTAACCGAAGAGCACAAAGGAAAAAGCAGAGAGAAAATGTTAGGGAGCTTGCTCATCTTGATGTCTGCACAAAGAAAACACAGCGATCAGTTGCTGCAGCAGACTTTAGCTGGAGCAGAAGCCCAGAAAACTAAGAGCAGAGCCCTCAAAAAGCAACGTGAGGATATGAAGGAAACCTTAGCCGAGACCCAAGGAGTCTTAGTTGAGACAAAGGAAATATTAGCTGAAACAAAGGAATCCTTAACTAAGGCAAATGAGTCCTTAACTGAAACAGAAGAGGCCTTAAAAGACACAAAGGAGTCCCTAGATAAGGCAAACAGCCGTATTGACCAAGCTGAGTCCCAACTAAGAACACAAGCGGGTGAATACGCTAAACTACAGGACGAATACCGAGATCTGAAACAAGTCCTCAGCGCTCAAAGAGCAGAGCTCGATAAAACAGAGTATGAACTCAAAGAAGTGACCCGACGTGCTAACCGCGCTAGTTACGAACTTGAAAGTGCAACAGCACAAATTCAGGACCTGAAGCTTAAGTTTCAAGTCTGGGAGAGAGCCAGAGAAAACGAAAGACAATTTCACCATCATGCACACGAAGAGCTAAAACAAACGAGAGACCAACTCAATGATCTCCAGCGCGAGCAAAGAGAGACAGAGAGAGAGCTTGATAAGGTGAAAAGGGAACTAGAACACTCCCTTGAGTATAACTCATTCACAAAAGCACCTGTGCGAGACCATGCTCGTGAAGAAGGCAAGGAGAGCAGGTTTCACATGAGCGCTCAATTAGACCTTTCTCCAACAGAAGCTATGTCACCAATCAATCCCGATCCTCACATTCGGACCGACAGAGATCTGGGTGACCGAGCTAAAAGGTCTTCATCCCCTCAGCCGCTCTCTTCCTCAAGAGTGTATCACTCTCGACCCCCTTCCAACAGGGACCTAGACAAAATCGCTCGAAACATAACTCGTTATGAACCCAAACCAGGCGGTAAAAACGATACCAACGCGTACCTAGAAGACATTGAATTCTATCTGAGGAGATACCCAGAGGCCACCATTGATGACAGACTTTACTTAATTAGAGGGACCTCTAGTCAGAAAGTCAATAAGTTCATTGAACGACAAACCCACCGCGTCAGAAACAACTATGAAGTCCTCAGTAAGGCTCTGGTAGATGAGTTCAAGAGTTATACAGAAAAAACAGGCCTAACCGCCGCTTTGTCTGTCAAGCAGGGCAGACAAGAATCCCCTCAAGAGTACTACGAGAGGCTCCATGAAGCCTATTTTGGTCCCAAAAACGAAACAGAGATGGAGGAGGAGCTACACTTTAAGTCACTGTTCGTGCAAAACCTCCATCCCACAACTAGCCACCATCTTGGTGTCATGGCATGTCCAGAAACCCTCACTAGCCGACAACTACGTGAGATGGCTACAAAAGGCTTTACTAAACAAAGACAAACCATGGGCAAGTCCACCGAAACAAATGTCTTGAGCGTTTCCTCCGAAACTCCTTCGCTGGAGTTGGAAGGAGCTCCAGGTACCGAACCACGTGAGTCCTACACATCCACGCCTGAACCTGACCAACCTCCAACAGAGCGAGGAAAATCTCAATCTAATTTAGGTCAGGGGTATTCACAAAAGTCCTGGTTCGATAAAGAGAATCAACGAGATGGAGCAAACCGCCGCTTCTCTTACTCTAATCAAACTCGGCGTCCCTTTAACCAATGGAAAAACAGCCGTAATTATGACAGAAGGAGACCTGATAGGCGCGAGTCTCGAAATTACAGCTTTAGGGAAACACCATACCAAACCCCCATGGGAATTGACGGGGACTTCAACATCCCTGTTGGATCATAAATAAGAAAACCTTAAAAGGCACCAACAAGTGCCTATCGCAAGTAGGAAAATTTCTTCATCAAAATTCACTACTTGTGTCCTTGAAAAAGGAATTCAGAATCCAACTTCCACAAATTAACCGAGTGACTCAGCCAGTCTAATCAAATACAGTTGTTCGTATCATTCAAATGATTTTATTCAAAGTGGGGGTTAGTCTAAAACAATTACTCCTGGTCTGAAGTGAGGCAGACACCACTCACATGTTGCAGCAGTTGCAGAGATTCACTGTCACTAGTGTTTTTAGGCAAAGACCCAAACGTTTTCTTGCAGGACTTCTGACAGCAACAGCTGCCATTGAAACTATCATCAACCTAGGACCCTCAACAGCAAATGCAGTTATTCTAGCTACCGTAAATCGTCAAGCGAACGAGTCACAGGCTGGAAATACCAGACATAGAGAACAAATCTACCAACAACAACAAAGCTACCGACGGTTAAGGGCATAATTCTAACGGTTAATTCCAACAGCAAAGCCTTAATAAGACGATTCGTAAATACACTTTCTCCTCTCTGCAGTCTCTGTTGACTATGCTTACACACAAGGTCAGCAGGTTAATGAGTAATATGTTACTCATTAGACACCCAGTAGTAGTTTTATGGCTAGCCACTGATAGTTTAGTTCAAAAATCGACCCTGTTATTAAAAGAAGATCAGTACCTCCTAATAAAAGAAGTTAGTGGCATTCGTATTGTTCCCATTCATTGCATATAACCTTTATCAAGTGATTAGATCTTAGACACATGTTAGAAACAGACACCAACTCTGATTATGACAAGTGTGCGACCTGGAGACCTCGACGATGGACAGTTCGACTTCATCGATCCAAGTTCCTGTTGCTGCAGTCATTGGATCGAAAGGGGGGAATATGTAGGAACTTGCCCTCGTCGTTTATGCCACAACAAGGAGATGCGATCTGCATGTCTGTGTCCAATTCACCTATCACCTAATTCCCTGCCACCTATTCATGACCTGGCTCCTTTTTCCCCTTCTCCCTGCACTTCACTAGTTAGAAGAACACCATGTGACATGCCATAAACGTTGCCTGCGGGAAGAGACTGCTTTCACAACTCACGAGGGGAACCAACAGACTCCCTTCAATCACTTATTTTAAGTATAACTATGTTTTGCAAACAAAAGCACATCTGTGGACTTAATATTCCTTCACCCAACTTCCTGTCCGAGAACAAGAGCCGTGTGTTAGGATACCCTCCAGCCTCGGACTGTCCCATGTCCCGTGAAATCAATAGTCATAAAAAGAACCATAAACATCTCCATACTATCCAGAGAAGTGGAGAGAGTCCTGAATTTTTCCTAATCCAAGAAAGATGCCAAGACGTAGTTTTATCCTCCCTCTAACAATATATTCTTCCACAGCAGGACCAGATCTACATTTTGATATGTAACTTATCCTCCTGATGTAATCCTAACCCAAGTTACTAATTTTGATTTTACCATCTGAGTGTCTGATGTAGCCACAGTGCGATCTCCTGGTAAGTTTTGGTATAGATCCCAGAGGACTTTCTTAAGTAATGTAATCCACAATTTATGTTTATCTAAACCTTCTTTTACCTCCAACATATGTTTTGAAGTATAAGTCAGCACTATTTGAAACAAGTTCGAGCCATCAATGCTGGTGGAGGTTATATATCTGTGTGTTGCATGTATTATAACTGATAATTCCTTTTGCCTATTAAGCAATTTCGTTTATTTCATTTTGATCATGTAACCAAATGTTTTATGTGAAAACTCATGGTGGATTTAGGTGAACAGTCAATCCCGATCTTAAAACTTACAGAAGGATAGTTTTATTCAGCAATAAGTAATAAGTCTGTGATTTGATCAGTGAGCATGGCCTGGAGGGAACAGCGTGACCGAGCCTCCTCAGAGCCGCCCTCTCCTAAGCCTTAAAAAGAGACACATCGTGTCCCATCAGTCTCTTCTTCTTGTGCTCTTATGTTCGCTCTTGCTCTTATTTTCTTACTTTCTTTTACTCGCTTTTGTTTTTGCATTTTTACTTTCCTCCGCACTTTTTCTTATATTTTACTCATACACGTTATTGCTTTTTCGCCCTCGCGTGTTTTAGGCGTCTTTACTTTGTTTTAACGCCGCGTAACTTTTTATTTTTCAACATTGAGTTTTGTACTTTGCTTATTTTTGAGGCTCCGAGACTTTGTAATCTCCGGAGATTTAAACTACTTATACGGCTTTCCTTCAACTGACGTGCCGTTATTTTGAGAATAAGCAAGGACGAAATTAATTCAGTTTTTCTTTTTATATTGTTAAAGTATCGTGTTAAACTCAGAAGAAGCCATTTTTATTTATTTTCGTAACTAGTAACCAAGGACGTCACGCCCGGCCAGCGTTGCATCCTCCAGTTATTTTTGACGAGAAGTTAAATCCGTTAAGGAGTCGAAGTTGAATCATCACCACTCCAAAGAGACTCTGATTTAAGACGCTGTGAATACATCAAAATCCGGTACAGAAACTGAACTGTTCAAGAAACCGGGACAGCCTCTCCAGCTGACCAAAGAAGTCGACATCCAGCCAAGCCCGGACGCCCGCTGCGCACTCAAACGGAAATCCCGTTGGGCCGGTGAACTACGTCATCGGGGAAGCCGCTGCGTCACCAGCCTGCGACCATACAGCTGCCGCAGTGCAGACACAGGACCAGAGGGACGCTCCGTGGACCTTCTGCTACAAACCAGTAGGCTGAAATATCTGCACACAGCTGGAGTCACAAAAATCAGAGTTGGTGTCTATAAAGCTTCGACTTCCACCTTATAAACTCAATGAAATTTCGCATAGCATCCCGTTAGAATAGATAGATTACTCCCGTGATTTTATGAAGTAACGGATCGTTACACTGAAATCCACCATCGGTTAGAAATCAGCTGTTCAATAATTCACTCCCACAATCTTCACATTTTCTGTTGTTTGTTGTTACCCGCTTGCATTATTATCCCATATTATTTCCCCTGCTTTATTTAGTTAATAAATATATATAATCTTATGTCGTTGTCGGTGCACGTTTAATTTGATGTGGGAAATCGATGGGATCGTGGAAAGAATTCACTGCTTCAGAATAGGAGATTAAATGAAGAATCTGAAATTCAACAGATCCATTTGAGACTGATACACTTTCCTGTCTGCCAAACTTGGACAGTTGATATTTTGACTAATTCCCTCCGAGTTAGTCTAGAAAATAAATATCGGAGGTGGTGCCCCGTCTAAAATTATCTTATTATCAAGGTATTGTCTCCTACACGTAGGACCACACAAGCTGGAATGACTACCCGGATTCTGCGTCCCAAGAAGCCCCAGCACCAGCTCACAAAGCTGCTATAGGCTAGATACCTGTAACGACTTTAAACAATGGACACAATATTTAGTCTTGCAGCAATGTATTAATACTGTGTCTTACAATTATTTCTAATGTTGATGGCTGTGTTTTAAATTATTGTTATTGCTCAATTCTTGTTTTTGGGTGCATTGCTTTATGTAAATAAATGCTTATGTGTGTCTACAGTAATGACACTATACAAATGAAGAAATGGCAAATTCAATATATTGAACTGTACTTATATTTCTCATGTGCTACTGCAGTTGCAAAATTATGCCTGCTGAAGCAAAACAATACATAACATCTTTGATTTTTATTCTTTGACATTTTACAAAGAATGACTTACTGGTGTATTCCTCTCAGCTGTAGAGGACCATAGTCAGCTCTGTATATTTGACAGGCATTCTGCAGGGAGTACACATTGAGGCACACAGGCTCCAACCCAGGATGGTCAGTCATACATGACACCTCCTCATCGACCTCCTGTAGACGTCTGGTAACCTACAGAAAATGTCATTGTAATTTAGAAGTGTAGACAGTAGCCAAATTGAGACAAATAAATTTTCAGTTTAGCTGTGAGATTGCTACCTGTGGTATCTCCAAACAGCAGATATTTTCAACTTCTGTGGGCATAGTTGCACAGTTTCCACAGGAGCACCTGTCCAAAAAACAGAAGGTGAAGATTTCTCAAACATGAAATGAGTATATCTCTGCAACCACAATCTATTTGAATAATTGTGGTGTCATAGTAAAGGGAACACTTTAAGATGTGTAAATATCAATACTGTAAAATACCAAATAATAGCCAGGTGTGTATTTGTTTCAATCACTTAACAGACCAGGTGGCAATTTGGGACAGGCGTTAAATATTAATTAATTAAAACACGGCTATTATTTGGTTATTTACGGAATATATATATATATATATATATATATATATATATATATATATATATATATGTATATATATATATATATATATATATATATATATATATATGTATATATATGTTTATATATATGTATATATATGTTTATATACACATACTGTATTATTTCATGATTAGTGCCAAGGTGGCACTGTGTTAGTTCTATATCTCTCATTGTCCCCCAATTGGGAGACTCGTTTGTGATGGAGAACTGAAGAGCACGGCGGACTGCACAGTGCCTCAAATTTGAAGAAGACGTGTTTATGGTGGTTTATAAATTACCTTTACCGTTAGCAGGAGCCAGCATTAGCTACATGGAAGTAACTCAAAACATATACAAACAAACAAAGTAACATATTCAGACACACTTACCATTCAGAAACGTCCTGCTGCAGCCGCAGAGTCTGTGTTTCTTCAGGAGCCTCTCCTTCTGGGTCCGATTCTGGGTCAAACTGGTACGGTTTAGCGAAATAATCTCTGCGAGCCATAGTGATACCAAAGTCTTTCTAGACAAGTCAGGCCACTCGGCGGCCATCTTGGGGACGCCTCGAAAAGCCCAGAGAGACCAGACCCCTATCTAAATGAATGGAGCCATGGTCAAATCCACACTTTAACGGGATAGCAGGACGGAAAAAACATACAGACATGCTCGCCAGTGAAATAATATACAAATAAACACCAAAAAACAACGACTTTACCGTAGAAATTATGTTTAAAACGCTCTTTTCCTACAGGGAGAACTCCACTGGGCACGAGCGCAGATTTACGATACCGACGTCCATCGTACGGCTGAACCTGTGCCGCCTGCTGCGCTCTGGCTCTACTCTCTCTGTTGCCACCAAGTGGTCTGTCGTAAAAACAACTTGTGCGCATGCGCTAATGGAACAACATGATTGGGCTATAATTTCCCGGTTCGGCGGTGACAACACAGGTGATTGGCTGTTGGTGAAAGGGGCGGGATATGCGCCATCTTTGGCGTCGCAGATTTCCCCATTAAAAATGATCAGAGTGGCCTGTCTCTACATAGTAGAACGTCTCTGGTTATACATCCAACGTATACATTAGCGTCTGCTACCGTTAGCGCAAGGGGCATCCTCTCCCTGAGAGTGACGTAGCAGGCAAGGCAGCCGTTGACAGACGAAGCTCATTAACATTTAAAGGTGCAGGCACAGAAACAGCCTATTGTCTGGAGAGCTCAGGAGAGCTCACTTGAGCAACTTTTAGACAGCTGAAATTCAGGACCACGGACGGATTTGAGGCAATGCAGATCGAATACAGTGTTGTTGGACCTCTGACAGCTGTGTGAAATTGATGAAAAACAGTATAATATGGGACCTTTAACTTTCCCCTTAAGTGCCGAATCGGAAGCTGGCGAATCGGAGGCTAACTTCAGCGTTGTCATATACATGACTTGAAGCGAGGAGCAGAATGTTTTTCCTGGTTAGCGGACATGGCTGAGGACCCCTCTCTCTCCAGACGGGATTCTCAAACCACACCGCCAGCACACCTGGGACCCTCGCAAGTTAAAATGAAAGTCAGTGAAATTCATCACTAAACCAGAGCTACATGAACAAATGTCAACAACTGCAGCAGTTAGCTGAGCGGGCTTGCTGGAAGCCAGCCACATTCCTGTACAGTGTACAGGAATCAGCGCCGCTAGTAAAGCAGAAGTAGTAGACCCTCATCGAGCACACTCCTGTAACCAATCATGCTCTTGACTCCTACCTCCTAATTTACATATGGACACAGAAATATAGAAATAAATAAATGTAGGTGACAGAAATACAGAAATAAATAAATGTAGGTGAACAGAAATACAGAAATAAATAAAAAGCATTTATTCTTTTATTTATACGTTTATTTATTTATTTATTTATTTATTTATTTATTTATACATTTATTTCAGCATTTATTTATTTATTAATTTATTTATGCATTTATTAATTTATGCATTTATTTATTTATACATTTACTTATTTATTTCAGCATTTATGTATTTATTTATGTATTTATTTATTTATGTATTCATTTATTTATTTATTTGGAACTGTTGGTGGTCAAATTCGCCTTGGAGGAGTGGAGGCACTGGCTAGGGAGTGCTGACCACTCGTTCATAGTCTGGACAGATCACAAAAATCTTGAGTATATCAGAAAAGCTAAAAGGCTCAACTCTCGCCAGGCCAGGTGGGTGCTCTTCTTTAACGCTTTTCTTTCTCTCTCTCTTACAGGCCGGGGTCGTGGAACGTCAAACTGGACGTCCTGTCTCGACTGTACGACCCCGAGCCTGTTGCCAAGGAACCTTACACCATCCTCCCACTGACCCGTGTGGTGGGAGCAGTAACTTGGCAGATAGAAAAAGAGGTAAAGCAGGCTGATGGTGGAGCCCGTCACCTAGTGGGTGCCCCGGTAATCGATTGTTTGTCCCAACAGAGTTGCGCCCACAGGTGATCCACTGGGCTCACACCTCGCTTCTTTCATGTCATCCAAGAGTTCGGAGGACGATGTTCGCCATTTCCTGGTGGTTCTGTAGGCCATCCATGGAGCCGGAGGTCCAGGAGTACGTGGAGGCATGTTCGGTCTGCGAACGAAACAAGATGTCCATCCCCTCCAGACAGTGGTCCGACATCTCCATCGACTTCGTCACGGGGCTCCCAGGTCCTCAAGGTAACACTACCGTCCTCACGGTGGTGATAGATTCTCCAAAATGGTCAGATTCATTGCTCTACCAAAGCTGCCTTCTGCCAAGGAAACGGCAGAAGGTCATGATGACCAGCGTGTTCAGGGTTCATGGATTCCCTTAAGACATTGTTTCTGACCGGGGGCCCCAGTTCGTGTCCCGTTTCTGGAGGGACAGAGACCTGAGATGGCTCTCAAATCTTTGATATTGTATTGTATTGCATTGTATTGTATCGTTGCCCTCATTCTGCTATCCAATGAGAAAGAGTGTCAATCTTCCATCATCACAATTCTTTTTAAATAAAAGGACATCAATTATCAATCAGAGAAAATCAAAAGAGAACATCGACACCAAACACGTTTCCTCTCCCCATCATGTTTTGATTCTTATTCCAAACATCATTTTTCTGCACAGGAAATTCTTGAGAGTGTTTTTCCCAAAGTAACTATTATTTTCCTCTGAAAGAGCAATAGAAGATCATTTTGGTGCACAATTTTACAAGAAGCCAATAGAGTGGGATTGAAGTTACAGAGCAAATTCTATTGGAGTAAAACAAACCACACCCACCAATTTGCTGAGTTGAGTTTCGTTTCAGCCGCCATAAGACTCGCGCTCAATCGCGGTCGCCACGGACGTTAGAGGAGCGGAAAATACTGCGTTCTTGGAGGTCGAATATAGAATGCCAGGTAAGTTCATTATTTTTTCTTCATTTAATGTGATGGATAATAATTCAACTCAGTGCATTATCGGGGTTTAATGTCATTAATACATATTGTAGCTTGGGCTAACACCACTTTTATCTATCAACGGAGATATGGTTAAAGTACAAGACAGTGTAGGTTTCGTGAGCTAGTGCGTTAGCAAGCGAGCAGCCGGTGCAACACGTGTATTTGACTCTGAACAGAATTCCTAAATTGGCGCAGACCGACGCCCATCACTTGCTGCAGTTGACTGTACAACCAGCATGTCTTACTTTGAACAAATAACAGCCTTTAATAGATAGATGAATCGTGTATTAACGGGAGAGTGACGGTTTTGTGAGCAAATGTGTTAGCAAGAGAGCAGCCGGTGCAACAGTAACGCATGTGTTTGACTCTGAAGAGAAAGCCTTAATTGGCACCGACCAACGCTCGTCACTTCCAAAGCAGTTTGTGTGGACAACCAGAGTGTTTGACTCGGTTTAACGGTAAGGCGATGGTCTATCAGCGCGGGTTTCGTAAGCTCTTGTGTTAGTGAGAATGGAGGTGTAACATGTGTATTTGACTGTGAACAGAATGCCTCAATTTGCGCGGAACATTTTTTGCTGTATTTTAAATGGAAAGCCTTGTTTTAATGTGAGCAGATAGCCCTTTGTTGTGAGGTGGATAGCATGGAGCTGCACTTTTGGTAGGTCAAACATCAAATTAAATTGATATCTGTCGATGTCGCTTGTGTCGTTACTTTTTCCATTTATTACTCTGATCAGAACAATTCACTGTTTACTGCTAAAATTACTGCACATAATAAGTCATGTGTCATCTAGTTGACTGAGGCATGAAGTGTAGCGTATGAAGTCTACGATCATTAACGTTAGTGTCCATTGTGATAACTGGTGTGTGTGTGTGTGTGTGTATGTGTGTGTATCACTGAAAACATTTGGTTACTGGCAAACCTCAGTCCACATACTAAGAGGAATGTGTGATCTGTGACGGATTGGTGGTCAAAACTGAATGTCTTCTTACTTTAGGAGCATTTTTACAATGCACAAGATGGGAGTGGGTATCTGGCATGGAGACTGAAATTTGTCCAAAAGGAAGCGTCAGAGGGACCAAAGAGGACCGGCAGACAGTCCCCCACACAAAGAAGTATGTTTATTTTAATTGTACGCTGACTGAAAGTCTAGTTCATGACATATGATTGGAGAATGATTATATGAGGGGTTTGTTGGTGTGCAAGAAATCATTCAAAGCACTTAAATTTGGGTCAGATCAGTGCTTGATTTTGTCAGTAATCTGTAAAATGTCTACAATGTTACAGGTGGTCCAGAAGGTGATCGAGAACCCTTTGTGGAGGAAAACTGGCTAAACACAGACACCCTGTGTTCAGAGGCTACTGCGCTGATGAAGCACACAGTCGATGAAGCAGTTGTCAAGGAGAAGATGAAGCAGACCTTCACCTATCGCCAAAAGATGGTTCATGACCCAGTGAAGTCTTCCGACATATTCACAGCGTTTCCAAGATTTCTAGACATTGCAGGATTGGTACGTGGATCTTCAACTCCCTCACTTTGAAACTGTGAATATCCTTCATAACAATAGTATTAGTAATATTCACTGCTCTGTCTTTACTTATTCCATCTTGTCTGCAGATTGAGCGAGATTTCACTCTGTTTGGTTATGCCGTCTCTGCAAGGTTCCTGGAGAAGTGGCCCACAATCTACAAGAGGAAAGTCCTTCAGCAAAGCCGTGGCCTCACGCAGACAGCTGAACTTCAAGACCTGGTACAAAATGCTGAATCGACTGAAGAAGTAGAAAATGGTAAGCTGGAAAGTACTATAATAATAGAAGTGGTGATTGTTTTTGCTAGAGAAATGGAATGACTGTTACTAGTAAAAACACATTCCTGAATTTTCTTTTTTCAGGATGGGACAGTGAAATATCATCCATTTTGGTCCTTGCCCACTTTCTGCCACCATCACCTCATGGTCGCAAGAGACCAGGAAAGCTCTCTGCCAGAGAAGCCAGTGACCATCTTGTGAAGTTCATTAAGGTGAGGTTATAGTTTAATGCAATCTGGAAGATTTGCGCTCAAGATCAAAGATATATTCTCAAGCTGTTAGTGAACTGCTACTCATCTTAATAAACTAAATGAAGTTCTCATGTCACAGACTGGGACCAGCATCCAAGGGCATCTAGACAGCATCACAGAAAGCCGTCAACCGTATCTACTGGCTGTGGGAACCCAGAAAAACGTGATACGCAAGTACTTCATCATCATTGACAAACATGCCATACCATGCAAGTCACCGGACTCTCTTGCCTGTTTTGATGAGCTTTTCAAAGCTCATTTTGTCTTTGGTACATCATACAACCACGATCTGGCAAATGTGTACAACTTCTTGCAAACCACCATCTATGAAATAGATGTTGCTACCACTAAAGTGAGTCCCAGGGTTGCTGAAGTTAGGGCTCGGATGCTGCACTGAGTTTAGATGAGATGTTATGTTTTCTCTGCAGATGTCACCAGGTGGATGTTAATTCCCTGATAAAGCACTTTAAGTTGGTTCATGGACTTTGCTCAGGAAAGACTCTTCGTCTTAAGTGTGATCAAGCTGGTTGTTTACAGGTTTATGGAACATTCTCTGGTTTCCGAAAGCACCTTAATATAGCACATAATGATCATTGTTCTGATTCTGGTTCTGACCCTGGCGAAGGCCCCTCTACAACTGAAGATGTAATATCTAGTAATTTAGAAGATTTGCCATCAGCAATTCCCCCTTCTTACCCCCTTCTTGTCAGTAAGAATCTTGTAGACAGCTGTGCTACAACAGTAGCTGAACTTAAAGAGGCAGGTGTAGCTGAAACGGTCATTAACTCTTTGGTGACTTCAATGGAAGAGATTGTTGATGATGTCTACAATCAAGCAAAAGAATCTGTGAAGAAGTGTCTGTCATTACAAGAGCCTAACAAAAGTGCAGTTGAGTGTAAAATCGATGAGTGTTTTGAAAAAATGGAAAATCCTTTTTGTGTGTTGAACTCTGAAAGTAAGAGAACTAAGTATTTCAAAATGAAGTGGGGAAGTGTCGACCCAGTTGAATACGTTCTTGGTACAAGATTTGATACCCTGCGCAATCGGACTAGTGGAGGCTATGATCAAGTGGTCGTTACTAATAAATTTATGTATATTCCAATTTTGAAAACACTACAGTTCATTTACAGTCACCCTAATATAAAGGAAATGGTGCAGGCTGATTCCAGTCCAGGGGAAGATGTTCTCAAGGACTTGTGTGATGGGGAACTTTTCAAAAGTCATCCTCTGTTTTCAAAACACAAGAATTCCATTCAGATTCAGATTTTCTATGATGATTTTGAAACTTCAAATCCTTTAGGATCCAAACGGGGAATATATAAAGTAGGTGCAATCTATTTCACCTTGCGAATTTTTTCTCCAAAATACAATTCAAGTTTAAGCAATATTCATTTGGTTGCTTTATTTCATGCCCAAGATATCAAAACATATGGCTTTTCTAAAATACTAGATCCGATTGTGCAGGATATTAAAATACTGGAGAGGGATGGCATTAAGCTTCCCCTTTATGATCAGCCAGTATATGGAACTATTGTTCAAGTTACAGGTGACAACCTTGGTCTTCACTGTTAGTATGGTTTTGTTGAGTCATTCAGTGCCAGATATTGTTGCTGCTTTTGTCTTGCTGAGAAAGAGGACTTTCAGGCAGAGTTTGATGAAGATTCACCTAAGATAGTTTTGCGAACTCGAGTACTTCATGAGGAACACTGCCAACAAATAGAAACAAATCCCAGGCTTCCCTGTGTGATGGATGTTAAACGGTCTTGCATTCTAAATTCCTTGCAGTATTTCAATACTTGTGATAATTTCTCTGTTGACATTATGCACGATATCTTGGAGGGGGTGGCAAAATATGAAATGAAGCTGCTTTTATATCACTTGATGGACAGCTACACAACATTGGAGGAAATACACACAAGAATAAAGAATTTTAACTATGGCTATGTTGGTGGTTTGTTGAGCAAGCCAACAAACCACCTGAAGTGAAGTTGGTACAGGACACAAATGACTTGGGGTTGAATGCCATCCAATCCTGGAGTTTACTTCGCAATCTACCACTCATTTTTGGAGATTTAGTCTGTCCAACTGACCAGCACTGGTATTTAGGGGGCCAAGCCCAAGGGGCCGAGGGAATTTCTTAGGACCAGCGGTGCTAGGAACCCTATTGTAATTGTAAAGATTTTTATTTTTATTTTTCTCCGGCTAAAAGTGGTGCTGCAGGCTAAACCGTGCAAGGGAGGGCGATGCAAGTTGGAGGGTTGATCCAGACTCCTGCGAATATCTCAGAAACAAAAAACTACATATATCCGCCTGCAGGGGGCGCTATAACCTAAGAAAACACATTTTTGCCTATAACTCCCAATTTTTGCCTATAACTCCCAAACCGTATGTCGTACATTCTTGTATCTCCAGATTCCCTGAATGGTATTGAATCACTTTGCGATTGGCCACGCCCACTTCCGGTTAGAAAGTTTTTTCGCAAAATCGCAAAAACTGGAAAACCTATTTTTTCAAACTCCTCCTTGGGATTTTGTCCGATCTGCGTGAAACTTGGCACGTACACTCTTCAACTGGACCTGATCTAAAGTTCTAAAGAATTTTGCTCGGTCAAAAAATGCGCAAATAATTAACAAACAAATATCTCCGTCAAACTAAATGCTATTAACACCAAATTTTGAGATCCTTGGTTGCCATGACACTGGGAAGGGATGAGCCGAATTTGACGAAGTCTGGCCACTAGGGGGCGCTAAAAATATGGGAAGTTTATATCTCTTGAACGGCTGCACCGATTTTTACAAAATTTGGTCGGTATGATGTAGGGCCAATCCTGAGGCCATATCTTGAAGGTGGTCATTACTGGTCAATGTGGGCGTGGCTTAGTACAACAAATCCAAATCGGCACACATTCAGCCTTTTGCACTTCCGGTGCTCTTCCCATTACAGCGAATACCATGGCTCAGACGTTGGCCTGTGTCCTCACTTTTGCCCCGAGCCTGTCATCCTTTGGGGCCAACTTCCGTGGGCTCTGCAGTGCGCGGGATCCGAGTCGCGCGGGGGGGGCTTGGCCCCGTTCATAACTGCTTGCAGTTCTAGTTGTTTTTGCTTTTACTCCAAATTGTAAACATCGTATTTTCCCCAATGTTATCAAAAGGTATTAATTTTTTATGGAAACACTTAATCGCAGAACACCACAGGTTATTCAAACATTTGTATCCAAACCAGAGGTGATGCCAAAGCATCATTTCATGATGCAGTACCCTATGTGTATTTTGAAAATCGGACCTCTTTTGCATACCTAGTGTATGTGCTATGAAGCGAAACACAATTTCTTTAAAAAACGAGTTAACAGCTTCAAAAATATAACTAAAACATTGGCAAGGAAACACCAAACACAAATGGCATACAAGTGGCAGACATTTGACCCCAGCAGAGTGACGACAGGCCCTGGTAAAACGTTGACTTTACAAGTGATGGAATGGGGCTATGAGATGGCAGAGATGCTTCAAGTACCTGTTGATACCAAGGTATTAAATGTGAGATGGGCCAAACACAATGGAAGTGTGTATCGTCCAGCTTTAGTTGTTTGTGTGAGAGTTAATTGTGAGATGCCAGTTTTTCAGAGAATCCACCATGTTGTTGTCAAAGATGGGAAGTTGCTTTTGGTAACTCTTTCCTTACAAACAATATGTCTTGATGAGCATTTCAATGCTTTTAAAGTTGTGTGCACAAAAGTTGAACCTCATGTAGTTGATGTCAAAGAGCTTTTTTGTCATAAAGCACTTGATATACAGACATCATATGGTGGTGATAATTCGAATCTGTGCTAAGGTGCTTTGCTAAATTGTTTCTGATTTATTGAGTTCAGAGAAACTTCGCAAATGTCACTCCAGACAAGTGATATGCATTTCTGAATGGAGTAACATACAATTTTGTATTGAGAAGAAAACAGTTGGATAATATTAAACTATATAGTGTTGAATATAATCATATTTTGACTGAAATGGATTCTATTTTGAGTGACATTATTCTAATAAGAGTATCATACTATTGTATATGGAGCAGAATACAATCTGGTGAAGAGCAGAATATGAATCAGTATGGAGTAGAATATAATTCTTTCTAGAGTGAATTGTAATTCTATTTTGAGTGAAATATTATTCAGTATAGAGTAAAATACATCACCACATTGAGGAAAGTGACTGTAGAGTTATTTAATTTTATACAACATAGAGTAAATTATCATCATGTAGAGTAAATTATGGGCACTAGAGTAAAAACTACTCTGTAAAATTCACTCTGTGGGAAGAGTAATTTTAACTCTATTTAGACTGGGATCAAATGTTATCTTTTTTAGAGTAAAATTTTCTTCAATTTGAGCAAAATTTACTCTAACAAATTTCCTGTGTGTTTGTTTCTTTCGTACTCTATCTTTATCTGCTGGCAGTCTGCAGGACACCTGCAGGGTCAGATGTCTGAGGCAATCAGAGAGGAAAGCTGTCCAGAATCCACTCATGCTCCATAAAAACCAGATCAAAACTGATTGATATAGCTAGGCTTGGACAAAAGTGAGGAGAATTTTTACTTTGCTTTCTCAAATCAGTAGAGGTGACTGATAAGATAAGCCTTTCTGGAAAATGTATCGAGATTCGCAGAATGAGAACAACAAAGACAGATGTTTGCAGCAATGGCTGCAAAGAAATCTAACCACAACACCTTCAGACTAAATGTGTCTTTCTGAATTAGCCACAAATGTTGAACACTCAGTTGACAGATTAGAGTAAGATGTGTGAGATGTCATGAAGACATGTTCTCTGCACAGCTGAACCTTTTGCAAAACCTTTTCAATATGTATCATTTCTGAATTTGCTTGTAGCCTAGTTGAGGAAAACTTGTAAAATAGAAACGTCAAAGAATTTACCGCCTGTCACAACTCTGATTTCTCCACGCTGTATGAATACCAAAGCTAATAAAACAATGGTGAAGGCTGGAGGAGGGAAACGTTGATTCCATGGAGTCCCATCCCTAATGGTAACAATTGTACTCTGGGGAGTTATAAAATATTCAAAGGAAATGAGGAACATTTTGTTTCCTGATGTTCATGAAAACATACCAGTACACTTGCTGGGTGTAAAAGTTCATTTGAGGCCCAGATCATGTTCATCCTCAAATTGCTCACCATGCTTAATGCCAGTCAGGCGAGGTCGATTTAACTTGTTACCCACCATGTGTAATATGTGGCTGTCACACACACACGCACCACACACAGAGTACATTACAGTCCAGTCCATTCCTCAGTGCTGCTATGGGGTCCCTCTTCTCCCGCTCCGAGGAAGGCCACTGTCACTTAGCCGAGCGCTGCTCATCTGCATCTGTCAGGCAGCATCTCATCTCTGCAGTTAAGCTAGCAGAAAACAGCCCTCAGAGCAGAGAGCACTAGGGGAACTGAAGAGAGGAGCTAGGCCAAGCTGAGTCACAGCTCTGATCGTGCAAATCGGCCCACCGTCCTGGTGACCTGATGGAGCTTCTGCAACTGTAAATACTTCTTAACATGTTTTCTGGGCAATTTGCTCTTTCATAATTGTTCAGCTAGGGTTTGGGGATCCCTGTACTTATAATGACATATCCATGGGGGCTAACCATTTTACACTGTCCTGCTTACTGATGGTTCAATCAATTAATACAACAGTGAGCAGTTATTCTGGTCATATGCTGTCCCCTATTTGTTTGGAGTACGGATTTGACAGTTAATAAATTCTTAAATATTGCACCCTCACTGTTTCCCATTAATTAACAAGACCAAAAGCTTAGTGTTATATTTGATTGTTTTCTACATTTCATATGGTCATGTTATTTATGAGATAGCTAAGATAGTTTTTTCTCAATGTGCACCAGTTCTGATACATTTAACTTTAAAATGTGTAAAATTGTCTTCTAGGGGGACATAACCCTGGACCCCCTAGTGTGAGGTCCATAAACTATAGGCTCAACAAATCCAGTGGTGGCAGTTCAACACCAACATGTTAGACTAAAAAAGAGCAGCCTGTTGGCACACCTCCCCTCTGTTCAGGCACACTTGCCTCACCCTCTCTATCTTCTCTAGCCATTTTTTGGGGACAAACAGCAGAGTCAAGACCACATTACATGCATTAAAAGACTAGCTCGAGTAGCTTGAGTCCAAGGTTTTACTATTTAAGTCAGTGGAAGTTGACGACTATGTAGATCTGTTTTCATACAAAAACAGTCTTGACCTTGTCCCCAAAGTTGGCAGAAGTCAGAACCCCCAACAACCCTGCTCTCTGTAGCTATTTAGAAATGAGGTTGCCCAACGGTTCTGAGGTGAGCGGGCTCAGATACACAAGCATGCATGTTGGCCTAACGGGCTATCCAGAACTAAAGAAAACAATGGAGCTCAATAACAAATGTTTTTTCCTGGCATCTAATAAGGCCTAATGTTATATATTGGACCTTCAAGTGAAATTTTTTAATACTGTATTACAGTATTTCTTTTTCTGCTACTTAAAACTTCTACTCCACAAATTCTGCACTTTTTATTCTACTATAGTTTATTGATAACTTCAGTTACTAGTTACTTTGCAGATTCAGATAAATAATACAAAATGAAACTAACAAAAAAAATATGATAGATGAAATATGATTGCCCAAGCTAGAGTTGCATGAAGTAGTTTGAATAAGGCTCACCTTCACCGGCTTCCACATGAAAGTGATGTACACATGAAAGCATCAGTAACTATAATTCAATATTACTGTTTTGTAATTGCATGAGTACTTTGATTGGTATTGCTTTTCAGCATAGAATATTCCCCTATTCCATTAACTGACAGCTGTCAGTTACCTCTGCCAAGGAGGGTATTGTCTGACCTGTGTTTGTTTGTTTTTAGTTGGTTGGTTAGCTTTTCAGCAAAAAAAAAAAATACAATATTAGGGTGTTTTTCAACATTTTCATAAATTTCTCAGGGATGCATTAATCTTAACTTAAAAAAATCTGGTGTATTTAGGCCGCTGGTATCAATTATACTTCAACATACAATGGAGATAATGATTCCATCTGGACTGTTTCGTTGCCGTTGCTGTAACAGATTTGATTAGTTTGAATTATGGTTAAAAAGTTGTGGGTGGTGAGTTTGAAATTGGAATAGACTATATTGTGGGTAGAGCAGGTCGAGTAGTGACTGAAAGGTCGCTGGTTCAAATCCCAGGTCCGGGCTGAGCTGAGCTGCATGTCAAAGTGTCCTTGAGCAAGATACTAAACACCAAATTGCTCCTGATGTGCAGTTGGCACCTTGCATGGCGGTCTCTGTCATCATGAGGGCCCTGCGATGAGCTGGCGACTTGTCCAGGGTGTACCCTGCCCACACCCAGAGACAGCTGGGATTGGCTCCAGCAAAAATCCCCGCGAACCCATTAAAGAGATAAAGCGGTTACAGACCATGGATGGATGGAGCATGGATGGATGGATGGATGGATGAATAAACGGGACTATTGGACCTTGGCAAAGGTACGCACTCTATGGAGTGCCATACTAGTTATGACGCATAACAATTTCTTTATCTAAGAGTAGCTGCATGCAAGTATATCTTATAACTCCTATGTGAGTGTCTTAAATGCACTGAATACCCTCAATTATTTCCCCGCTTTACCTGCTACTTAGTCACCCCATTTACTTCCTTGATTGTATGGATTTCTTGTTTAAACTACATGTTTGGGTGTTATGTCCACAGGACACTGTGCCGTGTTGTGTGATTGTGGTGCCTGGGTCAGCTCTCCATCAAGAATGTAGACTTTTGGTTAACATTGATAGAGATAAAGCAACCCCCCCTCTCTCCCAAGAATAAACAGTTAAGATACATTAATTATTGAATGATGAGGTTGATTAAAAGTGTTTAACACAGTGTTATATCTCTTTCTTCTCTGTACTGTTAACAGATATATCTTGTGAGGAGACAACAATTAAACTATTTTTTAGGGTAGGAGTGATAAATTCTTGCATCATTAAGTGATCTGATAGTGTGCAGCTCCTTTGTCTAATTCATGTGTTAATCTATTGTTTATTGACATGGTATTATGTTGGAAATGACTAGTAATAGTCATTTACTTCAATCTTTACCAAAGATGTACCATATCGTGTTAGACATAATGAGCTTCTATCATCAACTCTTACAGCCTGGCTACACTGGAAGCACGAGCAGCGTGTCGGGTAACGGCTTGATTTTCATTGCAGCATCCATGTTAACATTTTAGAGTAGCCACACTTGCTGCATGGATCACGATTCTCACTCACACGTCAAGCAAGGCTGCAGCAGCCCTTCATCTACAGATTCGGAGTCTCGCCTATTTTTTTCTGCGATACCAAGTGGTTCTCTGAAAACGACTTGTTGACAGTCATATGGACATCATACTAGCATTTGACTACAGTTATGTACCTGTAGAACATGACACAGACCTGAAGAGAATACACAGAACAGGCTGTTGATTTTCCTGTGCACTCTTTTTTTTCTTCTCCCTCCCACTTTCTCTCTCTTTCAATGGGAGCACAAAGAAATCATGTCATCATATTTAATTATCCTTATTAAAAACCCATCTTTTTAATAAGGCCTATCAGCACCAGGTCCAGCCCCATCAATCAACTTTTCTCTCTTTATCCTATTGTATGTTTTGTTTATCCATTTATTCTTTGTTTAGTTGTTGTTAAGTCTCTTAGTTATTGTTAAGTATCCTTGGGTACCCTGAAAGGCGCTATACAAATTAAATGTATTATTATTATTATTATTATTATTATTATTATTATTATTATTATTATTATTATTATTATTATTATTATTACACAAGCAGCCAGTGTGGCCAACATGTTACTTAAAGCAGCCTGCACTCTCTAAAGAGTGCCTTAAGGTTAACACTACTGAGATTTCTCCTCTCTGTTTCAAGGTAGCTTTTAGCTAGTCAAACAGACATCTACAGCCAAAATAACTGTATAATGATTTTCAGATCATCTTTAATAACTTTCAGTTTTTATTTTCTCAGTGCTGGGTCCCCGTTTTTCTATGCTGCAATACAACCTAGACCCAGATTTTTCTTCGTGGTAATTTAATAAACCCATTTGTTAATATGAAACACAAGCATTGGTCTGGGGTAGTTCTTAAAACGCATCTTCAAGTTAGATTTGACACAGAGCCCCTCTTCAATAGGGCTTGAACATCAGGTAACCCTAACCCAGAACTCATCCTAATGCCGTTATCATGTTGATTTTGTGCTGTCCTGTCCTTAAACTGTCCTCTTAAAAGAGGAACTCTGGACTTTAATTTAACCTTTTCAAGCAAAAAATAGGGTTAGGGTTTCATGTTACACAATTTCTACTATAACACAATATAAACAATGAGACGTATTACAACGTATTACAACTTCCAACAGAAAGATTTGGTGGCAAGATCAAGGGGCATGAGGACAGTCAGTTTATTTAATTATGTGTGGGTTTCTTAATTAGCCATTTCCCATATTTTTTTACTCAGCTCATTAAGATATGATTTTGGGTTAAGTCTGGTTGTCATCCAATTTCAGATAAAAAAAAAAAAACTGCTGAAACACAACGGATATTGTTAAGAAATAAGCTCCTTTATTCAATCACAGTTACTGAAAAAGAAACTATTACTAATATAGAAAACAGACGAGTACACTGTCATTTCACTCAACACACAGGTTGGGGTGAGGGCAGGGGCAGAGGCACACAGAAAATCTAACCGACAATACAAACATAGAAATATCAAAACCAAACATCTTGTACACAAAACAATAGCCTCATATAATCTCGTATGTGCATCTGGGAACTTGATATATGGCAAATCAAAATGAGCTTTATCAGGGCCAGAATTCAAACAATGTAATGTTGATTGCTCAAAGATATAAAGTCCAAGAAAAAGTATATAACATCATCTTAAAAATGGCACAATATAACAGAATATGTTGGTGGCATTTTTTTTGTTTAACTTTGTGCCATTCAATTAACCATCTCTTGCTACATGTCTATTACCACAAACCAACACCTCCAATTCAAGTTTCTAAAAGTAAATGCATTTTTGCAGTCTAGCCCCCAACAAGCAGCACTTCATTGCAAAAGACACAAACACAACTTCAACAGGCAGCTTTGGATGTAAATTCCATCATTACAATTCTTCTTATTGTTTAGAAAGCCTCTGAGGAGAGTAAAATGACTGATGGCAGAGAATTTTACGTTAATTAAAGAGCTTTACACAAGGCAGTGGAATCCTAGGCAGCAACATACCATGTTATCTTAATGAAGATGATTTTAAACAAGGCAGTAAAATATAACTGTCCAGCAGCACACTGCAGCTTATAGGAAGGAAATCCTTTACACTAATTATAGCCTGGTGTAATAGATTCACTCTCCACGGACTCTTTTACAGTTGTAATTAGTGCCAATTACAGAAAGATAATTTATTTATGCAGTAAAATGGATGTAAACCGTTGCAGCAGGGCACAGCGGAAACAACACTTGTGTGTTGTAACACATACAGGAATCATTTTAATGTTGTTAAAATGTTTCATCCATATATATTACACAGATCTTTGCATTAGGGTCATAAACACTGAGTACTGTGACAGTCATGAAAATCTTGCCTGACATTTCTTTTACACAAATCCTTTACAAATGGCCTTAGGAACAGGTTGGAAAACTGTGTCATTATGAGCAAGTTAGAAGTTTGAAACATTGAGAAACGAATATACCATGAATGATGACTGGCTGAAACTATGTGTAAAAAGCTTTGGTTGTTTAGGTTCTGCAAATAACAGTGTATGTAATTTAGCAATTGGTAAACTAAGCTAAACAGGTATCACACACACTAGACATTGAACGAGTCAGAAAACATAAAAACCTTACTATTCTAAAATTTCTCTTGCTCTCCACAGAAAAGCCATATTGCATACTGTATAATGTAAAGAACCAGTGTTTGGACTAATACTAAAAAACATGTTATATATTATTTTGCACATAAATAAATTTGCTGATCTTAAATCTCATATTTTCAGTAGATTCATTGTTTAGCACTGTCTTTTCATTAATTTAGGCTGTTCGTTCTGACCCTGCTGTTCAAGTCAATTGCAGTTCATCTAGATGTCTGCTCCATATTCTCTGTGCTGGCCAAGGACACATCACTGTGCAGGAGTTCAGCAGCCGGTTTTAGAACTGCAGAGATATCACATTACTGACTGTAGTCCAAAAGTTCCCGTTTTTCAGTTTGATTGTCTGGAACAACTATGACTCAACTTTTGTGTAAAACTGCACAGCAGCCAAGTCAAGCTGTTTGTACTAAGTCCGGCACATGAGAACATCGGCAAAGGGGCCCAAGAGGTTTTTGTTGAAGATACACCTTACCCACACAAGGTAAGTGGTGAAGGGCTTAATGTTGTCTGAGAAAGTGTAGTTCTGCTGGGGAAGTATATAAGGCATGTATGTGTTCTCTCCCTGCTCCTGGATCCACACTTCATACTTTACCTCTCTGACTTTCAGGTATTTCAGGTTCCATGGAATCTGCCAGGAAACTGTGAGTTTAGCCTCGTTACTGGTTTGTACTGAGGTCTGACACTGAGCTTCTCTGACTCGGCCTGGGTGTACTGTGCTGGCTGGCTTTGACTTCTTCAAGCTGGGATTTGACTTCATGCCCTCTTTGAGGACTTCCAGGAAGGAAGGGATGTCCACCAATGTGTCTTGGTAGACCCGGAAGAGCCACTCTGGGTTACGGCAGCACAGGTGCCTGGGGACATCTTTGCTCGCCAGTATTCGCTCTTGCTCCTCCTTCTCCAAGTGAGCAATACCCCCTTGTTCCCAGGGTCTGTCTGGGTGGGGGATGGTGTTCTCCTCCTTAGTGTTCCTCCAGGAGACATAGTGAAGGTCCATGCCTGGAAGGGAGGCGAGGGTTTTATACGGAGTGTACTGCTCTGGGTTGACAGCAAAGGGGAACAGCTCCACCACAGCAGCTCCTCTGGGTAGGAAGAGTGAGGTGATAAGCTGAGCTCCATGCATACTGACTAACATGGTAGCACCACTTATCACCTGGATGATACTTGGAAAAGTCTGTTCCTCCAGGGATACCGTGACCACTCTCATCTGGAACTCCTGGGCCAGTGCCATGATCAGCTCCTCTTCATTCAGTATCAGCCTCGTTGTTGAACGACTAAACACAACAATGTATCCATCTTTCTTCTCTTTCTCCTTCTCATCTTCAGCACTCGCTCCATCCTTCTCCACCTCCTCCACCTTTGTGATGTTCATTTTCTCCATCAGAGCTCTGGCAAACTGCCGGATCTCGTTTCCTGAGACCAACATGTTGGCTTTGGGCCCCTGTGGCTGGACAAAACCGTACTGGTACCAGGTGGTCATCTTGGACAAGCCAACGTAAGATTTTGTAAAACACATGAGCTTGCCAAAGTTTCTAAGCTGTTCTTTGAGCAGTGGCTGCTTGCTGCTAAGAAGTCGGTAGAGGTCAAAGTGTGGGCCTTCACCCCAACCCTCCATAAAAACCAAACGAGCCTCATCATCCAAGTCTAAATACTGTTTCATTGTATAGAAGGCTGGGAGCAGGTCATCGTGGAACACATGCATTAGGTTGTCTGGATTGAACCGGTTTAGGATTAGCGTCACATCAGGTACAAACACTGGTTTGGGCATAAACTTTAAAGTAGCAGCTGGGAGCTCTAAAAAGTTGAAGTACTGGGTGTTGTGATCCTCTACTGAGGACAAGTCCAACAAGGCAGGTTGGAAGCGCCTAGACCCCAGATTAGGCAACATGACAGAGGAATTAGAGTGAAAGAACACAAACTCCTCTGCCTCGGAGCAGTAGCATAAATAGTCAAATCGGCAGATGCGGTCAGTGTGCATTTTGCCAGTGCAGACCATGCGTGTGCCATGTTCCTGAAGAGCCTGTAGGGCTACATGGTAGTCGATACGAGCCTGTGAGAGCTCCTGGGACTGCTTTGTCATGTGCAGTTCTTCCTCCAGCAGAGCAGCATGCTCACTCAACTTTGAGTACTTCCAAAGCAAAGCTGCAACTACAGAGACCAGCAGCCCATTAAGGAGAGCACCCATGCTCATCCTGCAGCCTGCCACTGAAGCCCGCATCATTGCTGTTCCTGAGGACTCTCCTCCCAACTCCAACTAGCCTCCAAACTCAGGTGCAGGCGACGAGACATCGGCCACCGGGTATCAACTTTGGAAATGGGAAAGAGGAAGCAAAAGAGGGTGAAGCAGGTTTTGGAGGCGGGTGGGACAGGGCGAGGTGAGGTTAGGTGAGGAGAAAGCAAGGAAGGAAAGAGAAAAAAGGAAAAAAATTAATAACAAACTAATCATAAAAACACAACAAAAAGTCTGAAGACCTGATAATCAGTGCAGCAGAAGCAAAACAGCACTGATATAATTAACAAATCGATTGTAAAGTCTATCCATGCTGCAGTGGCCTTTATGTGAGCAATACAGTCCAATGATTCATCAGAGCAGGTTTCAGCTCTCACCTTTGGGAATTGTGGTTGTTTACCTTGGCGAACAAATGAGACGCTGTCCTAAACTTAAATCCTCTGCTGCACTCCCATATGTCGAGACAAATTACACTGTGAGGAGGCGCAGAGAAAAGAACAAGAGCACTGCTCTCAACTCCACTCATCTGCATACTGAGAGAACAAGTGAGTCATTGAGACTCTAAATCAAACCAACGGTAAAAGGCCAGCAGCTGCTTGCAAACACAAGGCTAATAGCATGATTAATACCTATCTGAGGGCTAGCTCTTCTACTTTATAGCGATGGTTTCATATTAATTAATTATTTGCAATGAGGTGCGTGCATATCACCATGCACCTTCACCCAACTGAGAGGAGGGAGATGAATACTAGTATCTGACTCCCTCTTGCTCTAACGTTTTCCGAATGCTTCCTTTTATTTTTTTTCCTTTGCATCTGAATTGCACTTGCACTTTTTTGTTACCCTAGCCTATTATTGAAATTCTTGCAAGTACACTAGCACTAGCAAGAGTGTCACTCTTTGTGATCAAACTCAGTGAATACACACAGGCACAAAATGGACTCCAGACAATGTCAAGTAAACAGACACAATCTAAGAATGAGTTATAGGATAGGTCCTACTGATACAAAATAATATACAGTACATTTGTTGTTTACTTTAAGATTAGAACAATTACATTTATAACATGTTTATAACTTACACCGATTCCAGCATTTTGCATTTTAAATATGACTTTTGTGACATTTAAAATTGAACTAAACATTTGAGTTGAAGGCCTAGGAAACTAGTAACGATGGAACAACAGTATAATTCACTAACCACCCACAGTGGCAATTTGCGTGTTTCAAGTATAGAAATGACCATGACAGAGATCTGATGTGCTTTTAATTAACCTTATGGATACATAATGTTTGTGTAAGGTGCATACTGTGCCTTTTAACAAGCAGTCAGAATTTCTATATCATCATGCCACAACATTATAGTCACTGCCTACAGCAATGCTTCCTGCACAGCCATGGTTGGAAAGACACTCGCAAAGCTAATGTGGAAACACATTGAACACTGTCTGCTCAAACCACAGAGAATTGACCAATCAGAGTAAAGTGGGCTTTTCAGAAGGGGGGCCTTCCCAAAAATAGAACACTCAGGCTAAGGCTGAATAAATATTCCGCAGCATAAACAGTATGAGGAAAAAAAAAAAAAAAAGAATTTGTCTTTGGACATTATGATATGTGAACATTTTCAAGTAGACACTAAAAATAAAAGTATGAGCCTGAAGATGAATATAATATAGGACCTTTAACATTGAAGAGCATGATGACTATGATGGCCTGGCTTAAAAAAAACATCAAGTGTCACCAGTAGCCTCATAGAAGGACATTGTATCATATGGGTGAACATTTGAGTCCAGTACTGTGGCAACTGGTAAGAGAAACGTTCTGATAAAGCTTATAGTTAGGGCCTTCTCAGGCTTTTTAGCTATGTTGCCATAGGTTTAGACTGACTGGGATTTCCAATTATGCACTGTGCTCCTCTCTCTTTTCTTCCTATACAAATTCATGTCTCCTTAATACATGTTGCTGACTTGGCTTCTTCCTCGGAGTCTCTGTGCTCTCTCGTCTAGCAGGTTCCCATGGATGATGCGGTCCTGCTTGACTTCTGCTATCATAATCATCATCATTATTACTATTGCTATTATTATTAGGGCTTGAGCAGGTCTTGACCTTCGAGGTCCCTACTGTTTTTCGAATGACGGCTTTTTCTACCCAAATTATCACATTTTTCACTGCCTTAACATACCCCAAACCTCACCAAACTTTGTTATATATGTCACACCTGCCGAAAAATTTCATAATCTATTGTCGTCCTCCATTTCCACCACTAGGTGGCGCTATAATCAAGGGAAAGTGTGTTTGGCTTATAACTCACATATACTTCGCACATTCAAAAACCTTATATCCACGCAATCACTGTAGTGTGCTGAATCTCGTGATATAGGCCTCACCCCTTTCTGCAAATTCCTGAAATGTAGCAAACCTACTTTTTCCAACTCCTCCCAGGCCATTTCACTGATTTCCCTGAAACTTTGAACACAGCATCTGTGGACTCTCCTGACAAAAAGTTATTAAATAATTTTGATATTCCAAACAATACTCAAGTTATTAAATAACACCTTCCTTTACATTTTGCTCAAAACACAAAGTGTTTCTCCACATTGGTCTGTCCGAATGACATGAAACCCAGGTGACTACTTCCCCATGAGTCACTAAGGCTCTGTGAAAAAAAATGATAAACTTGCTTTTTTAAACTCCTCCTAGGCTATTTGACAGATTTGCAACAAACTTTGCAAGTAGCATCTGTGGACAAAACGTATCAAAAGCTTTAACCTACGTCACACCTGGTGGCGCGGCCCATTTTCATGCTTCGCCATAAAACCATCAACTCATTATAACTTCCACATACATTTTACCATCTACTCCATACCATCTACTCCAAATTGCTCAAACATGTAGAGGGTCTTGCCCTGAATACATCTACGCGTCACACCCCGGCGGGCGTGGACTACGAGGGCCCGTCATCGCTGCTTGCAGCTTTTATTATTAGTGGGCTGTGCTCGCCAGCCCACTATGGACACCTCTATAGCAAAGCTATAGGTGTCCATAGTGGGCTGTGCTCCGCACAGCCCACTATTGATATTCACCGCGCGTCTTCTTATTATTTTTCATCCTCCTTCCTTTTTTCTGTCGCTAACTTGTCCCACACCATTGGTCGCACACAAACAAATTATATATCAAAACGTGCGGCTCGTTCTGACTCGGTATGCTGTTATTCAGTTTTCCCGAATATTAATTTTTCGCGATGTATGCGAAAAATTTCCCATAAGGAATGAATGGGACGGGGTCAAAAAAGTCGCAAATCTGCTATGTTTTTCAAACATCTCTTGCTCTGGCATACGTTGACCTAGAAACACCATTCAAACTTTAAAATGTGGGCACAAGTCTTGTCTATTTGAGTTGTATTTGAACTTTTTTCCTACGATGTATAGTTTTTGAACTTTGACCCTTTAATGACTGTGAGTGATTTTGGAAAAATTCAGGGTTTTCAATGAGTGTGTATGGCGGAATGTTCGTGCAGCAGAGTGGCGGGAGCCAACTGACACAGTGAGAGAAACTCAAAAATTTCCTCAGATATTTTCTCTTTACATCATGCTCATAGCCACAGTGATGTTTTCCAAAGTTGTAGCCACACATGTCCCTTTTCTCCCAATGTGTCTACTTTATCGGTAGGATTTACGGTTTTTGAAATATTGGCTCTCAAATCAGCCTGGGGCGGCCGTTGCTACAGGCCCTCACCAACCGTCACCTAGCAACCAAGATCAGCTGGGCCAACAGAGAGAGTGACAGACAGACAGACACACAGACAGACACACATGCACACACACACACACACACACACACACACTCACATGCACACAAACACATGTAGACAGACAGAGAATAAGTCGCGAAAACACTTTCCCATAAGGAATGAATGGGACTAGGTCAAAAAATTGCAGACACACAGACATAGAGAGACAGAGACACACACACACACACACACTCACATGCATACAAACACACACAAAGTGAATGAGACCAGGTGAAAAGATCGAAAGGAAGATTTCAAACATCTACATCTCTGGCATACTTTGACCGAGACACACCATTCAAACTTTAAAATGTAGATAAAAGTCCAAATTATCAACGTGGTATTCAACTTTTGCTTTAGCTTTTGTAGCTTTTGTCCGTCACGGGGCAAAGTGCACAGCCCACTCTCGCGATTCCTCGACGGGGAATTGTCTAGTTATTATTATTATTATTATTATTATTATTATTATTATTATTATTATTATTATATTTTTAGTATTATTCATATTCATAGTAAAGCTGTTATTATTGCCGTGGCTGCTGTATGCCCCCTCCTCCCATCTCTCCCACAGCTTCGCATTCCCTCTTCTATAAACACTCAGTGGACAATCTGAGTTGCCAAAAGAAATGGTGGATCTCTGAAGTTGCACAGCATACTTTTTATCTTTTAGTTTAAATTTTCATTCAAATTCACTGAACTGAACAGGCCATATAATGGAAATTAGAGTAAATGTATATAAAGTGGAATAAGGCTGCAAGAGAGCATTACTTTATGATTCATCTGTACATGAATGTTTCAATAAGTTGTTTGGTTTATAAAATCTAAGAAAGGAGGAATATAAGGAATATACAACGTCACATCAGTTTCTGCTCTGATCTGACGCCTACTGGAGAAATCACTTTATTTTTCATGATAGAAAAGTGGATTTATCTCCTGTTCATCAACTTGACTGTACCAGCATTCCACTAAGGTGACTGGAATCGTCTGGTGTTTTTTAACTGTAATGTTGCCTGCTGGCTAGAGCTGGCGGCAAAAAAGAATAGAATAGATCTTTATTGTCATTGTACATTGTACAATGAAATTGCAAAGCAAACTCGTTATTAGTGCAAATTATAGATAAAAAACATAAAAAACATCATTTTGTTGCAATCTGCAGCTTCAGCTCTTCCAGCTAGTTGGCTAGGGATCTTGCATTTGATGGAAAAATGTTGGGAAGCGATGGTTTGAATGGCAGCTTGCAGAGCCTAGCTAGCGCGCCGGCTGTTGCTCGCTAGCTTATGGCTAATGTACAATAAAGCCATCCGGCTATGGTGTATAAACACTTGCACCAGGTAACACAAATAATCCTGCCATCAAACTTGTTTTGTTGGTTTTGAACACACAATCAATCACCAGCCATGGCTGATTAAAATCAATCTGGCATGATCCAGCCAGAAAAGTTCAGGACAGGGTCATTTTTAGTTTCACTAATTTAATTTCAATTCATTCATTTAGTTTCATTTACCAACTTCCTGCCTCACTCTTCGACTTGCTCCTGGAAGTTACCGTATAGCACTAAGTAAGCAAATGAAAAGTACTGTTAACTGGAGTTAACATGTGGATTTCCCTGGGTTTGCACATTGTTGGAATATTTGGCAAAATGTAAGTTCACAAATCAATAAAATGTATGACAAAGGTATAGTCATTTTTAGACATTTTAATACAGAATTCTTACATATTAAATCTTTAAATGAATATCTAAAATAGTGGCCAATTCATTTTCCGGCAATTTGACTAATCTATTAATTGCTGCAGCGCTGCACCATACCTGGCCAGAAACAACTAGAGAAAAAAAATCAGAGAGATGTAAGCTGCTTTTGATTTCCTTTCAAATTAGTCATTGAACAAATAAAAAACTAGACTAGGTCAACCTGACCAAGGTGTGGAAATGTGGCCAATTCATTCCGGAGTTAGTCACTAGTAGAGTTTATGATTTGAATATCTGGATAGTTCATTCTTGTTCCCATTTTTCTTGTGGTCATGGAGCACATAATGAGCATAATAAGCTGATAAAGAAAGCTCATATTATTTCCCATGACATAATGTCATAGACAGCAAACGTGAATCAAAGCACTGTAGACACCAAATACTGTAGTGTTATCTTGATACTAATGCAGCAGCCAAAATGAAGTGAAATGAAGTGTGAAGGGGAATCTGCCAGTGAGACTAACATTAGGCAGGCATCCTGCATGCTCCTTCAGTCTGCAAGGACAAGGGCAGCATGAGGCTAACAGTGCCAGCAGTGCTGCATATCCCTTTAACTGCACATTGGCACCCACAGAGATGCATGCGAATGCCCTCTGCAATTTGCTCAAGCCATGCAACCAAAAGCTTCAAAATCTCAAAACTCCTGCAAGACACCATAGCATGCACAAGACTCATTTGCATCATCACATTAAACATGCCACAAACAGAGACCTGGACAATGTGTGCTGTTTCCTGGTAAAATAAGACATGCAGGTTAAAATCAGGCTTAGGAAAGCCTGAAACATTAGAGCATTTTTACTGAAGCATGTATGTGTATGTGCCTGTGTATTCATTTAAACAAGACAAAAAAAATTCACATTAGGAAAAAATTCAAAGCAGTTCCAAATATAATTAGATGTTAGATGAGATCCATCTCCTGAGTTGCCAACACTTGGGAACAGCCCCATGTCCATATTCCATATATCTCTGAATGTTTATGGTATTAAGTAACCCACTGTTTCCGTGTCCAGATCTCTCCAGTCTGACACGTCTTATATCTGAATTCAGCAAATTCTCCTCTGAGCTCCCAGAATATCTCAAGACGTCACTACCTGCCAACACTTGAGCTACCACAGCTTGTGCGATACTGGAGTTTGATCCCATTCATTACTACAGCTAAAATTAATCACTTATCACCATTCAAAGAGTAGAGCTACAGATGATGTGCAACACTGGCACCACACACATTATTGCTAAACCCAAGAATAAAGTATCACCCAGCTCTGTGTTTACTTCTCTTACACACTTTACCTTGGGCGCATGCGCTCTCTCACTGCCTTAACTTGCACATGAGAGATCAGGTTATTTGTGAAGACAGATAACCAGAGAACATGTTTGCCTGGTCACTGTAGAACACATGTTTATTTGCAGCGATAGATCGGATTACTTATTTCCAGCAATGACTCCTAATTGTAGGATGGGCGTATTTTAAGTTTATTAGTAACAGAAGATGATTCACTGTGGAGTTGTTCCTTAAAGAGGAATGGACTAACTGGGCTCTCTGCTGAGAGATGAACATATTCTAACTTTGGCAGCTGAATTTGACAGCGTAATGTTAAACTATGAACACTGATACAATTAGACTTATGGCAACTTAAGTTTGGTAGGACTTAAGATTCCAGTTGGAAATTCTTATAGCAGGTTCCAGTAATGCCATCACGCTGAATGGCAGCCTATGCTCCCTCATCTCCTTAATTTGCCCCGTTAAACTGTCATATAAGACATTTCTCAACAACACTAGGAACCTTCAATGAGGCAAGGATGGGGAGAAAGGACAGAAAAGAAAAAAATACAAAATCACAGAGACAACAGACAAAGAAAATACTGAGAAAAGCTGTCCTGCACAAATATAGGACGGTGAAGCTGTCACATGTGGTAAGCTTAGCAAAAGTTATCAAGGAGATACAGGACTTTCGCAAAGACACGAAAAAGCAATTTAACAAAATCAAATCTGAGCCCACCAGATTAATCATAAAATAGCAGAGGCAGAGACCCATATTGGATATGTGGAAGACTGCGTTCAAAATGACCAATGGGTGCAAAGTAAGATAATAAAGGCACACCCCTTATTTTGTTATTCACATACATGCATGACTGTTAGATGCTTTCAAATTAATAAATTCATTAATAGATGCCATTTACTTTTTTTAAACCAAAACTTTAGGTTATTTACATAACCCCAATTCTCTGAGTAATATGAGTGAGATGTCTCACTCTGGGATGCACGCCTCGCTGCAGCCCTCAGAAGCATTAATCTCATTACGCCAATCCTGATTGGCTGGCTAAACGTGTCTGTCCGCCTCAGGTAGTCCCGTCTACCTTAAATACCGCATGCGGACGGGAGCACGTCATTCAAGATAAGCACCTCTTCTCACTCGCCCAAGCAAGAAGGGCTATCTGGTGAGACATCTCACTCATATTACTCAGAGAACCGGGGTTATGTAAATAACCTAAATTTCTCTTTCACAATATTTCGCTCAATGTCTCACTATGGGATGTGGTAGCTCCCGTATTGCCAGACAAGCTTATCTCGCGTCCACCAACCTACAGGGAAAATTACTCTGTTTCTATCAGGACAGGAAAACCCCACTTGCCACGCACGAAGCGGAGACGTCTAACATATAGAAACGGGCAAAAGTGAGAGGCGAGGACCAACTCGCTGCAGCACAGATGTCCTGAACAGAGACTCCCCTGAATAAGGCCCAGGATGCGGCCAAACCCCGAGTCGCTCGCAGGTCCACAGGTGGCTGCAAACCCTGACTCATAAAGGCCAAAGCAATCGCCTCCACCACCCAGTGGGCTAAGCATTGCTTTGTGATAGGTTTCCCCTTATGAGGATTAGCCTAGGAGACGAACAGCTGATCGCTCCTCCTAAAACCAATCGTCCTGTCCATGTAAGTGCTCACCGCACCTATTGGACACAACGCACGCGACCGCTGCTCTCCTGGTGAAGCAGCAAAGCCACAAGATCAATAGGAGAACATGAGCCCACTACCTTAGGCACAAAAGCCGGGTAGGGCTTCAAAATCATCCTTACTGAACCGAAAGCGCGTGGATGTCACTAACTTGTTTAGCTGAAGCCAGAGCCAGTAACAACACTGTCTTGAGAGACATGTGTTTCAAGTCTGCTCCCTCCTGTGGCTCAAAGAGAGGGCCTTTAAGCCCCTTCAGAACCACAGCCAGATCCCATGGTGGTACCAGTGGTCTGGATATGGGGAGAAGCCTGCGCACTCTCTTCATGAAACGGCAAACCAGCGGACTGACTCGCGGTTTGCTTCCCAAACCCCACGTAACAGGCGGTGATTGCTGCCAAGTACACTTTAATCGTGGAGGCTTTACGTTTTCTCAATCAGATCCTGCAAGAATGACAATATCACTCCTACTGGACACTGAAAGGGAATGTGGCCGTGTCTGTGACACCACCCCTCAAACACTCTCCACTTAGTCATACAGAGACCTAGTGGAGGAGGCTCGAGCACTTTGTATGGTGGAAATCACACACTGTGAGAGTCCCACAGCTGACAGGTTGAGCCACTCAGGTCCAAGCCCACAACACCATGCGTTCTGGGTGCAGGTGGAAGAGTGTCCCTCCCCCATGTGATAGCAGGTCCCGCTGCAGCGGGAGCTGCTAGGGCTGAGCGGACAGGAGCCGATATATCTGCGCCAGCCAGTGTATAGCCGGCCAATGCGGAGCTATTAAAATTAGTGCATGTCCATGTTCCCTCACTCTGGACAGAGTAGGGGGTATCAAAGCCAGGGGAGGGAACGCGTAAAGAAGCCCGTGCGGCCATGCGTGCGCTAGTGCATCTATGCCGAGGGGAGCATCCATGCTGCGCAGAGAGTAAAACAGCGAACAGAACCACCGCGGCCCGACCATAACGGGCCCATATCTGTTCCACAATCTCCGGGTGTAGAGTCCACTCCCCGTATACTGGCGCCCCCCTGGACCCCCAAGTCCGCGCCTGTGTTCAGGGCTCCTGGGACATGCGTCGCTCTCAGGGAGAGGAGAAGACCGCAGCTCCACAGGATCAGTTTGCGTGCCAGCATATGCAACTGGCGAGAGCGTAACCCCCCTTGACGGTTGATATACGCCACCGTCGTTGTGTTGTCCATCCTCACCAGGACATGATGGCCCATGAGAGACGGAAGGATATGTTTCAGGGAGAGGAACACCACTGACAGTTCCAGAAAATTCACGTGAGACCGCTGGAGATCCACACTCCAGAAGCCCCTCACAGATCGGCCCTTGTGAATTCCGCCCCAGCCCGTCAGGCTGGCGTACATAGTGACCACCTTCCTGGATAGGATGGAGCCCATGGGCACACTGTGTGTCAGAAATGACGGGACTCGCCAGTGGCGCAGCGCCCTGGCGCACCCCGGTGTGACCAGCACTCTCCGTGCGCCATGACGCACGGGATCCAGCCCGCATGAGGCCACCCAAAGCTGGAATTCCCTCATGTGGAGCCGGCCGAGATGGACTATGAGGATGCAGACGCCATCAGCCCGAGTAACCAAAGACACAATCTGAATTGAACAGATTTGCCTGGATGAAAGAGCGCGAGACATGCCCTGAAAGTTTTCACTCGTTCCGCCGGCGCGCTGTGAAAGTAACCGAGTCCAGGGATAATCCCAGAAAGATTATGCCCTGTGCTGGAGACAGCGTGCTCTTTTCCGCGTTTATCACAAAACCTAGATCGAATAGGTGTCGTATGAGAATACGCGTGTGCGCCCTGGCCTCCTGCTCTGACTGTGCCAGCAGCAGCCAGTCGTCCAGATATGTGGCCAGCGGATGCCCTGCCGTCTCAGCGGGGCTACTGTCGCTTCTGTGCACCCCATAAACACCCTTGGGCTCAAAGACAGGCCGAAAAGGAGCACGTGGTACTAACAAATCCCCTGGAGTAACTTGGAGTAAAAAACGCTTTGACACTGTGCGGGAGGGATGACACAAATTGCTCCTTTGTTTAATAGTGAGAGGATTTCCTCCTGTAAAACTCGAGCTGACTCTCCCTGAGCCTGGAAGTGTGTTATACCGGTGTAAGAAATTACAAAGTCTTACTGTTTGTGATCCAATGTGCTTAAGGACAGGAAGAGTGGAAAATGACATTTTGCTTAAGGTGTCAAAAGAAGTCACAGGTGGCGACACCTCCCCCACATGGGAAGATACACAAGTTAGATAAAATGACATTTGCTGTTCATCTGTTCTGCATCAAAGGGTCACTGTCCTGAGAGGACAGGATACACCCAAATATCAAGGAGTCATTGTGATGTAAAGAGAATGTTTTTATGACTGTTGTAACCGGAGGTAACCTCCTCACACTGACTGTACTTAAACGGAGATCAATTTAGAGTTTGTCAGAAGAACGCTCTTGCCTTCTTCTCCACGCTGCGTGAATAAATGAGATCTGATTCATTACGCTGAAGTCTGAAGTTCTTGGGAGACTTAGCAACTCTCTACCTCACAAAGGAGAATTTCCACAACTCCGGCGAATCGCGGAGGAACAGCGGCGAACTTCAGCCTGTATCCTCTCGAGATCATCTGTAACACCCAGGGTAGAGCTGCGAGCGCGGCCCATCTCTCGCATCTGAGGGAGAGAGTGGACACACAGCGCAGCCCCTCCACTATGAGAGGCCCCAGTCACGGTGCGGTGGCGGGGACTTCACCGTCCCCGACCCGGGGAAGGCCATGGCCTTTCGCTGAGGGGGGACAGCGGATGTCGCCACCGCACTGCTTATTTTCATAATTTTGGCTTTTATTAGCTGCGCCCTCGGCACTCGGCCTGGATGCGGCAGCAGGGCACATTTTATTTTCTTTATGAAAACTCAAGTGCTTGTGCGTGCTTGTGGACATGAGAGAGGGGCAACTGCTGAACCCTCTGCCGTCAAATGTCCATCTCTCCCGGCTTGCTCTGGCAAGGTCCGTGGCAGCAGGGAGATGGGAGCGTGGGGGGCCCCTGGATGCACGCTCGGAAGCCAAACAGGTGGAGCTGGAGAATGGGGAACTTCCAGCTGCATCACCGGTGAAGAGAGGGGCAGTCAGGCCGCTCTCTTCTTCTTCCTGGCTTGGGCAGCTTGCACAGGCTGTGCCGGCGGAGCTGCAGCCGAGGCCTAGGGCTTCTTGGACCAGCCAACCCGACCAGGCAGGGGAGGTGGCAGCTGGGGCTTCGGCAGTTTAGGTATTTTAAACTGTGAGGCTTGAGAAGCAGCCTAATGGAAGATTTTGCACTGTGCAGGCGGAGAGGGAGCTGGGGGCTTCCGAGGGAGACAGAGCTGGAGAGCTTCATCTTCCTTCTTTTTGGCTTCACACCGCCGTTGCATCGAGGCCAACGCGGAACCAAAAATCCCCTCCGAGACAATGGGCATGTCCAGGACATTGTCCTTCTCTCTGTCTGACAGGTTGGCGAGGTTGAGCCACTGCGCTCGTTCCTGCAGAAGCATAGCCCCCAGCGCTCTTCCCGTAGCCTGGACCACGCAGCGTTGGACATGGAGACACAGGTCGGTGACGAACGGTATCTCCTCCCACGTGACTGGATCCTGAGTTTGCCCAAAATCCTTGCATAACTCCGCCTGATAAGCCGTGAGCAGGGAGAGGACATTGAGCGCTCTGGCCGAAAGCGCTGCCGCCTTGTACGCCTTTTCAGTCAGCGCTGACTGAAAACGGTCGGACTTGGATGGCAGGCTGGGGCTCCGGGAGGACTCCGCTGACAGCCGCGGGTGAAGGTGCGCTGCAACGAGTGGCTCTATCGGAGGCATGCGGAGCAGACCCAGGCTCTCCATCATTTCACAGTCGAGGGACGAGGCTCCGGGAATCAGGTTCCTGCTGCTGTAAGGGCGGTCTCGCCATGAGCGTGCTACCTCATCAAGCAGCTCTGGAAAGACGGGGAGAAATTGCTTCGTCGCACTCTTGGCCAAGGGCAATTTCTTCCCCTCGTAGCGGGATCTGGTGGTCTCAGCTACGACAGCGGGCCAGGGGATGACCAGCCAGGCAGCGGCGCGTTTGCACACGTCGAGCATGTCTGAGCTGGGGAGAGGAGAAGCTGGTGTGCTACCCTCATCTCCATCCCGAGAGGCGACGGAGGCCGCTTGCTGCGCAGCCGGGGCCGAGTGATGATGATGTCATCCTCCTCTTCATCTTCTGATATGAGGAGTTCCGAGGCAACATCTTCATCGTCCCCATAGTCCAGTTCCAGGACGTCTTCCTCCTGCGAGGGATCCGCGGCTAGGTCGAGCTGGGAACCCAAGCTGACGACCCCTGTTTCCCCTCTGGCTTCAACGGTGGCAGACAAGCTAGCCTGGCGGGCTAGCCATCTGCAGAGACTCTTGATGGTGAACACCGCACAGTGTTGACAGGAGCCGGGGACGTCGATAGCTAGCCGGGCGTGTTCCAGCCCCAGGCAGCTCGAGCAGACCTGGTGTGGATCTTTACTCGATATCTTATTCCCACACTGACAGAGTCGGGCTCCAGAGTCTCCGTGCCCTCTAGTGTGAGGGGTTTTAGCCTCCATTCCTCGCGAGCTGGTGTGCAGGCAGGGTGTCGAGGCAGCTGCGTGAGTCAGTAACAACATTCAAATAATTACAAGAAATTTAGTAAATGCAAGGGTTGGGGTGGCCGAAGGCTGATTCGTTATGATGAAATTTATGCCCTAGTTTTGTACTTGCACTACTTTTTTTTTTTTAGAGCTGAACAAACTCCACTGCACACCTCTGTACCTCACACCCTGGTTGATCCAAGCACCAACATCGGCTTTCAGAAATAAGCCTTGAGGCAGTCCACCTATATGTAGAATACTTTTCCTCCAACTGCCTGAAAGTATGCATGAAATAGCTTATATACAACAATGAAGAAAATAGATTTTCTGGATGAGACATAATCATGGAGCTAAAATTTGCATGTATGGATAAAATTGTTTTTTCTAGAGTGAAGTGCAGTACAATAATTAATTTATTATAGGTCTTCTGAAAATGACTAAGTCTGCTGGATCAAAAATATACATACAAGTAATTCTGATATTTGATTAGATGTCCCTCTTTCTTTTTCAGCTGAATTAGGTCCTTTTTATATCCATCCACAGGCTCCTGGTCATCCTCTGGCTGAATTTTTAACAACTCCTCAATTCTATTCCGACTGATCCGTTCCTTTTACCACTTTTGATGCGTGTTTGGATCATTGTCAAGTTGGAACACCCTACTGCACCCAGGACCCAAACTTCTGACTGATGATTCGTATTTTCCAGAAGAATTTGGCGATAATCCTCCTTCCACATTATTACATTTACGTTCTATGGAGCAGCAGATCCACTTGCAGCAAAACAGTCTTACAGCATAATACTCCCATCACCCTGTATGGCAGCAGGTGTAGTGTTCTTGGGGTTGAAGACCTCAGTCTCACCACCAGCCATATTGATTCTCATTGTGGCTATTTCTGTTTCATTTCTTTGTCCGTGTGATCAGCAGCAAACTTCAGTCAAGCTTTCAGGTGCCGCATCTGGAGCAAGAGCTTCTTTCTTCCACAGCATTCTCACAGCTCATATTGATGTAAAACACACTTGACTGTGGACACTGTCACCTGTCTTCCAGCAGCCTGTAATTCATTACAGATTTACCACCACAGACCTCCAGCCACAACATACTCACTCTCCAGCACTCTACACCAAGTGAGGCAGGTGCTGAAGGCTGTGAATTCACGAAAAGCCGCTGGACCGGATGGTGCACTTGGTAAAGTACTTACTTGTACAGCTTGTGCTGACCAGTTAGTGGGAGTCCTAACCAGGATATTCAACCTCTCACTGACACAAGCCACCATCCCCCCCTCCCTGAAGTCAGCTTCCATAATCCCTGTCCCAAAGAAGCCTGCCCCAAACTGCCTCAATGACTACAGACCTATTGTTTTTACATCCGTAGCCATGAAATGCTTTGAGAGACTCATCCTGCACCACATCAAGGCCTACCTCCCTCCAAATCTGGATACACATCAGTTTGCTTATAGAGCAAACAGATCCACAGAGGATGCCATCGCTACTGCCCTTCACATAGCACTCAGCCACCTCGAGAACTCAGGGAGTTACTCAGGATGCTCTTCATAGACTACAGCTCAGCTTTAAATATGATCATTCCTGACATCCTGGTTGACAAGCTGACTGACCTAGACCTCCCCACCTCAACCTGTGCCTGGATCATGGATTTCCTCACCAACCGCCCTCGTTCGGCCCCCAGTCAACGTGGGCTACCTCTGCTCCTCCACCCTGACCCTCAACACTGGCTCTCCTCAGGGTTGTGTGCTGAGTCCTCTCCTGTATGCCCTATACACCCATGACTGCACACCCGTCTTCCCCTCCAACTCCATCATTAAATTTGCTGATGACACCATAGTCATCGGTCTTAACACTGGTGGGGACAAGACAGCATACAGGGACGAAGTCAAAAAGCTGGCAGAGTGGTGTAATAAGCACAATCTACTACTGGAGCACTGCAGGTAATTTATTGTGTATCCGTGTCGTGTGTATATCTGTTTGTTTAATAATCAAAGTAGGTCTGTGTCAGAACAGTAATATTAATGTTTGGGTGTGTGCTTATGTGCAGTCGGGTAGGCTATGCATGTGTGAAAGATTGGAGTGTGTGTGTATGTGTGTGTGTGTGTGCGTGTGAGTGTGGTGAGTGAGTCGGTGAGTAGGCCTTAAGGCCCCCACACACCGCCCAGACGTCCAACTGCCTTATCCGACCACTCTGTTGCCTCTTGTCTGACCCGTTCTGCAGACAAGTTGCATTGAACACACCGCTTCGACATGCTGCCTACTCCACAGTAGCGTGTACGTTCTGTGCTTGCGCGAGATGCAATTAGCTGGTGGCGCTTGTATTGTGAGTTGTATACGAGAGGTTTATGCACGCAACTCTTTACTTACGATCAAAACGAAACTTAACTCCATTAATCCATCCATCCATTTTCGTCCGCTTATCCGGGGCCAGGTCGCGGGGGCAGCTGCCTGAGCAGGGACACCCAGACTTCCCTCTTCCCGGACACTGCCTCCAGCTCTTCCGGGAGGATCCCAAGGCGTTTCCAGGCCAGCTGAGCGACATAGTCACACCAGCGTGTCCTGGGTCTTCCTCGGGGTCTCCTCTCAGCGGGACATGCCACGAACACCTCCCGAGGGAGGCGTCCCGGGGGCATCCGAAACAGATGCCTGAGCCACCTCAGCTGGCTCCTCTCGATGTGGAGGATCAGCGGCTCTACTCCGAGCTCCTCCCGGGTGACAGAGCTCTTCACCCTATCTCTAAGGGAGCGCCCTGCCACCCTGCGGAGGAAACTCATTTCGGCCGCTTGTATCTGGGATCTTATTCTTTCGGTCATGACCCAAAGTTCATGGCCATAGGTGAGGGTCGGAATGTAGATTGACTGGTAAATCGAGAGCTTCGCCTTTCGGCTCAGCTCTCTCTTCACCACGACAGACCGATACAACGACCGC
This sequence comes from Diplodus puntazzo, assembly GCA_963678695.2. NCBI lineage: Eukaryota > Metazoa > Chordata > Actinopteri > Spariformes > Sparidae > Diplodus > Diplodus puntazzo. The sequence continues at coordinate 33,758,596 of OZ023160.1, forward strand.
ATTACTGCGGCCGCTGCACCGATCCGCCTGTTAATCTCACGTTCCGTCCTTCCCTCACTCGTGAACAAGACCCCAAGTTACTGAAACTCCTCCACTTGAGGCAGGAACTCTCCCCCAACCTGGAGGGAGCAAGCCACCTTTTTCCGGTCAAGAACCATGGCCTCGGACTTGGAGGTGCTGATTCTCATCCCAGCCGCTTCACACTCGGCTGCAAACCGCCCCAGGACGTGCTGGAGGTCCTGGCTCGAAGAAGCCAACAAGACCCCCTCCGGCCCGTGGCTGCGCCTAGAAATTCTGTCCATAAAAATAATGAACAGAACCGGTGACAAAGGGCAGCCCTGCCGGAGTCCAACATGCACCGGGAACAGGTCTGACTTACTGACGGCAATGCGAACCAAGCTCCCGCTCCAGTTGTACAGGGACTGAACAGCCCTTAACAGAGGGCCTCCGATGCCGTACACCCGGAGCACCAGTTTAAATATTTTTCCTTTTCTCTCTGCCGACTTTTATTTCCCTTCCGCCACTTGATTGTTGAACTCTTCTGGCCGTGATGATGTCTCCTTATCCATTGTCATCTTTAATCTTGGACCAAATGTGGCCTGTCAGGTTGGATCAAGACACTTGGAGCTCAGGGTGGCATAAGGGAGAATTAATTATTATTTGGCTATACAAAAACAAGTGCCATACCCTCTCTCACTTTGCATCTTTTTCTCAAACAGATTTGGATTGACACACGCACGCACGCACGCACGCACGCACGCACACACACGCACACACACACACACACACACACATACACTAGCCCCATTCACACTGCCGTTTGCATGCGGGGATCCTGCGCCAATTCTCCGCATCCTCCTCTGTGCAGTGTTGGGCACGTTACTTTAAAAAGTAATTAGTTATCGTTACTAGTTACTTCTTCCAAAAAGTAACTGAGGTAGTAACGGAATTACTCCACTATAAAAGTACTAGTTACCAGGAAAAGTAACTATTGCGTTACTTTTAATAATTCCCCCTTTTGAGCTCGGCATTCATTTTAGTGTACTCGGCATCCATGTATTTAGAAAATGTCTTTCTGCATGGCGGACCGGCACCTACTCTACCCCCTATTTTTGCCAGTGAGTGCTCTGAAGGAGTCTGAGTCAGCTGTTAATAGTGGGAGCATGCTCTCAACAACATACCAACCTATCATTGAATTCAGTTCAGTCTGTGTCAAGTGGCTAACGTGAGCTCCGCTAACGTTAGCCACACCTAACGTGTTTCTGAGTTGGCACCGCCCCAGGTGGCTGCCTGTAGCTGCAGCTCCCGTCATGTTTTTTTAAACTTTGTTTATTTGTTGTTTTTATTCTTTTCGTTTCTTTTTCGGATCAATTGCAACTTGTTCAATTAAAGCTGTGACAATGGCTGGACTAGGTTGTGCTACCCTTCTCCACGTTCTTCTGTTACTTTTTCTCATGTTTGTAACAGAGAACCTCGCCGGTAGAAGTGGGGGCATTGTTTACACGCGTGAACAGCTGATTGCGCTGTGTAAGCCTGTGCTGCTGCCCGGAGACAGACCTGAGGTCCCGCAGGAGTTGCGGAGGAGACGTCGGGGCTGCAGGTCTGGAGCTAAACGGAGGGAGAGGAGGAGAAGACATAAGCCAGCGGTCCCAGCGATTATAATGGGAAACGTGAGGTCTCTCGGAAATAAAACGGACGAATTTAGAGTGCTCGTGAAGACCCCGAGGGAATACCGTGAGTGTAGCATATTTTGCTTCAGTGAAACTTGGCTGCACTCGCACTTCCCGGACAACAGCGTGGAGGTTCCTGGCTACAGTTTGGTACGGGGAGACAGAGACTGTTTCAAAAGTCGGAAGAAGAAGGGTGGCGGGCTTGCACTTTATGTGAGTGAGAGGTGGTGCAATCCCGGACACGTCAACGTGAAGGAACGGCTCTGTACCCCGGACATTGAACTACTGGCTGTGGGAATGCGCCCGTATTATTTACCGAGGGAATTCACGGCTACCATTGGTATCGCTGTTTACATCCCCCTGTCAGCTGATGCAGCGGTGGCCTGTGAAGTCATCAGCTCCGCTGCTGCTAAACTACAGACTGAACACCCGGATGCATTCATGGTTATTACAAGTGATTTTAATCATGCCTCACTGGACAAAACTTTAAATAACTTCCACCAATATGTTGACTGCCCCACAAGAGACAATAAAACGCTGGATCTCCTGTACGCTAATGCCATGGATGCATATGACGCCACAGCCCTCCCCCCACTCGGCAGGTCAGACCACAACTTGGTCATGATGACTCCCAAGTATGTCCCTCTTGTGAGAAGGCAGCCTGTGCACACCAGGACGGTGAGGAGGTGGACACAGGAGGCTGCTGAGACACTGCAGGACTGCTTCAGCTGACAGACTGGGATGTACTCTGTGAGCCTCATGGGGAGGACATTGATCAGATGACTGACTGCATCATCGATTACATCAGATTCTGTGAGGACACCAACACGCCAGCCCGGACCGTGCACTGCTTCTCCAACAACAAGCCCTGGATCACTAGTGACCTGAAGGCACTTCTGAACAAGAAGAAGAGGGCTTTCAGGTCTGGAGACATAGAGGAGCAGAGGAAAGTGGAACATGAACTCAGAGAGATGCTGAGGACATGTAAGGACAGCTACAGGAGGAAGCTGGAGGCCAAACTCCAACAGAACAGTGTGAGAGATGTGTGGACGGGAATGAAGAACATCACAGGGATGAAGGGGAAAGACAGGCAGACATCAGGGATCCTGGAGAGAGCAAACCAGTTCAACCTTTAACAGGTTTAACTCACCTCCTGCCACCCCTCCGACACCCCCAGCCCCCCACACACCCACACTGTCCCAAATGGCTCGACCCTCCCCCCAGCACTCTCCTGTGCAACATCTCCCCTCTGACGACTCAGCTGTTGTCGGGTGTATAAGGGAAGGAGAGGAGGGTGAGTACAGGACACTGGTAGACGGTTTTGTAGAGTGGTCCGAACAGAATCACCTGAGGCTGAATGTCGACAAGACCAGAGAGATAGTGATCAACTTCAGGAGGAAGAAGATGCCTTCACAGCCACTATGGATCAGAGGGGAGGTGGTGGAAGAGGTGGACTACAAATATCTGGGAGTGGTGAGAGACAACAGACTGGACTGGACATCTAATACCAAGGCTGTGCACAAGAAAGGGATGAGCAGACTGAGATCCTTCAACGTGTGCAGCAAGATGTTGGAGATCTTTCACTAGTCTGTTGTTGCCAGCGTTATTTTCTTTGCTGCTGTGTGTTGGGGCAGCAGCATCAGAGCCAGCAACACTAATAGACTTGATAAAATCATCACCGTGGTGGACTGTGGTGGAGAGGAGAACTCTGAATAAACTGTTATCCATCATGGACAATGATCAGCACCCTCTCCATCACACAGTTGACAGACTCCGCTGTCGAAGGGACAGATACAGGAAATCTTTCCTGCCTCATGCCATCACACTGTACAATAACAGCTAAACACATAGTGTCTGCGCACTTTGGTTTTATACACTCTGTTCACCGCACCTTATATTTTATCCTGCACTAAACACGTTTTTGTACATTTTCCTACATTCATTTTATACATTATTTTGTATATTTTACTTTTTTCTATTGCTATTTAATATGTCTAGGTTGTTCCTTTTATTTCATTGTGTTGTTATTGTCTCTGTGTAATGCTGCTGCTACACAGTAATTTCCCAGCTTGGGATCAATAAAGTATATCTATCTATCTATCTATCTATCTATCTATCTATCTATCTATCTATCTATCTATCTATCTACCTGGCCTGCTGTTATCATCAACAGTGTCAACAACGGTGTTTTTGGCCACCAGTTTTGTAGAAGCGTGTGCAGTTGAGAGATGATTCATTAGATTAGAGTTGCTTACAACGAATGAAGACAAAAGAGATTAAAGTAGTGTCTGTACTTTCACTTTAAAAACGTTAACTTTCCCTCCGGACTCGCCATTGCTGCAGCTCACCTCTGCAAGTTTGTGAGTGCGAGGCTGCTGTGTGTGCGTGTGTGGTTTGTGTGTAAACTGACACTGCCTCTGATTGGCTTACAAACCCTCATTCTACCTTAGAGAGCCAGTCATCATCACTTATGCGGCTGTCTCGCCCCTCCCTCCTCCCTAACCAAAGCTGCAGCTCCGGTGGCTGAGTGCCAAGTCGGATGACAACAGCTTCAATGAGTAGCTTCAGTTTGTAACGCGCCACATTTAATAGTCGATAACGGTAACGGCGTTGTAACGATGGAAATAGTAATTGGTTAGATTACCCATTACTGAAAAAAAGCAACGCCGTTTATTGTAACGCCGTTATTCCTAACACTGCCTCTGTGTGAAAGTTTCAGATGTGGAAAGGGGGGAAATTTCGCTCCGGCACTGATCTGCCTCTGGAGGTAGTATCAGGGCCGCATTATTGGTAAGAGATGACGACGACAATGACAACGACAATGAAGAACAGTATGTAATAACTACTTACATTTCATTAGTTTTTCTTGTTGTAGATTGTTACTGTTTTTCTTTATTGTTGTCGTCATCTCTTCTTCTCTCCATTTTAAAGCCAGGGTCGTTTAGCGCGCTAGCTATCGACACATAGGTACTGAGTTGTGTCAGTCAAAAACTAATTAGCCAATAGGGACACTCTGCTGAAAAGGCCCGCCTACCTGAGAGGTTTGTGCCAAAATCTCAAACTGAAAGTCAGGGAGCAGAAACAAAAAGTCAGGGAGCACAAATTAGACAGAGCAGAGAGAGAGAAGCAGAGGGAACCGTAAACAAAATAATGCATTATTAGAAGAGTAAAAGACCATTATTTTACACTACTTGACAAATTATTTGATTGCAAGTTATAAGTTTTATTGAAATGAGTTTTATGTTCTCTCAAATTCCTGTTTTTGTTTGACATTTAAGAAGTTTTGTTTGTTTCTTTTGGCACAAATCTAATTCCACATGTAGAGTAGAAAATATTTGAGTTCTTTTAAAACACAAACACAAATCAATAATTACAACTGCTTGAATCTTCCCCACGCGTCACAGATTATGTTTCCTTCAACAACAAATAACAAATCGTGCCCTTCACTGAGATATGTGGTGCAGTACTATCTGTGCATTCAGTCTATGGAGCAAAAGGCGGATGCTGATCTGAGATTGACTGATCCCACAGCCAATCAGAGGAGAGGGGCTTTTGTTTACATGCGGACTGAGACTGCAGTCAAGCAAGCCGTCACTCCAATCTCCATGGTCAAATCAGCTGCACTTAAATTTCGAGTGTACAAGTATTCTCAGCATTATGGTAAACTAGTGCATTGCCCGTAGGAAGTATGTATTCCTATAGAAAAGTGGGAGGTTAAGTAGCGTTTTGGATGGCCAAATGAGGCTGTGTTTGAAGGTGGGACGTCAGGGATATTTAGAAATTCGATATTTCAGGGTATAATTGGCCGTTTTTTACTATTTTTGATTTAGCCATTATATTTCACCTTAAAAACTATTTACCTTGCCTTGCTTGGTGTCATTATTATCAGCACAACCTCACATGTGTGACTGTACAGCAGTGTTGGGAGTAACGCGCTACAAAGTAACGCATTACTGTAATTCCGCTACTTTTAGCAGTAACGAGCATGTAATGAAATATTTTTTTTAATCAAGTAATGCAATTTCAATTACTGAAATTTAAATGAGTTTGTTACTCGCGTTACTATCTTTTGTGAAAAATTAAGGCTTGCAGACAAGAAGAAAGGAAAGCACAGGGGAGATGATTTCCTCCAGGGCCGAAGTTTGTGTTTACCTTCGGGGCGAACCCCTTTCAAGTGTTAAGTTGGTCGGGAAATAATACCAGGGAGCTTTGCTGTATCTTGTGGAGCCGTTGCCTCTATTCCACAGCGAAACTGCAGTCTATACTGTACATTAACTGCTCGATCTACTACTGCTACCTGCTTCGCTTTCCTTCCTCTCCCATTCATTCACCTACTGCACGCATGCACGCTCCCTCTCTCTCGCTCGCGCACTCACACCTTACGCACCGCCCTATTCCTGAAAGGGACTACGCCACTGTTAGAACAACAGACAGGCTTACTTTAGCTGCTTCTGATCTAATGTTGCAGGACCTTATGGTGGAGCAATGATACACCAATCGAATCAATCAATCAGCATTAAACCACATCATAGCCGACAGTGTGGATATGAGCTTTCTCTCCTCGAAGTATGGACATTACTTTTCACTCGTCAAAATTAAAGACAAAAATGTGGTGCTGAGTTGTCAATTATGTGCAGGTGTAAAGAACCTATCAACACCAAAGAGTTGTTGTGAGTAACTGATAGAGTTGTTTTAAGTAGGCCTTGACGATAAACCGAAAATTTACCGATACCGAAATTTACGACGATAACCGACGTCATTTTGGCCATGTCGGTATATTCGGTGTCATAGGCGTAACACCAGCTATGCCAGGTTAGTAATCAAGTGAACTCTCTCCTCCCTCCATTGTTGTTTGCATTTGAGTCTCTGCGTGGTCTGACACGTGAGTGACCTCATGCTGAGAAACGTGAGTTCTCGCGTACGTGACTTCACTCCCCGGGACGAAGAAGAAAGCAAAAATATATATTTTCACTAAGGAAAATGGCAAAACTAGTAACGCATTACCGGCATCACTGATTGTGTAGCTTAAGTGCAACATGGAATATGAAGACGTAAAGAAAAAAATAAAAACAGCAGAATTAACTTTGAGCAAGTGTGGAGGAAAGTCGGAGATGTGGACCCATTTTAAACAAGTCGTGGGCCGTGATAATAACATGTGTCGGCTTTTTTGAGTGCATTAAGTGCAGCACTTGCTGCATTATTCATTAAGATTTCTGTAATTCAAACAACTTGGAATTGTAGTCGAGAACGTCAGTTATAACAGCCCACGTATTATACAGCTGTCGGGTTTAAATCGGTCTCGGGCTCATAATTACATTCAATGTGTCGGGCTGGGCTCGGACACAAGGTGCACGGGCTCGGGTCGGGCTTGATTCTAAGCTCTACTTAGGTCCAGCCGCGACTTTACTGAGGTTCACCCAGTGTGAGCAGCAGGAGGACGGTTAGCTCACCTCCCAGAACATGGCACTGAATCGCTGACTGATTTAGGGACTGTCATCAAATTACTTAGCATAAATATATTAATACAAAATAATTGCAGTTCTTTCAATATCTTCCATGTCATGGGGCCCAGTGACTCCAGCAGCATATTGTATTAGTAAACTGGACGAATGAGACACAGCTATATTTATTGTACTTTAGTGCTTCCTCTATTTTATGAGTATTAATATGCAGAAATCTTGATTTTTTTTCTCAATAGCTTCCATGACATGTGGCCCACTGACTTCTGAAACAGATTCTGTGTCTATCAAAAATATATAATGATAAATAAAATAATGGTAAAAAAGTTCTCTAATGCTCAAGAGGTTAACATATTATTAAGCAGCAATGTCAACTTCTCCACTATTTTGTCTCATGTATTAGATTCTGATTCTGAAGTCCTCAAAATGTTTATTTATTTAATCCAACCTCTTCCACCACCTGCAGTACAACCACGTGATTCAATTCAAAGAAATAAAAAAAGCGAGAAGCTTAGAATTTGTTTATAAGGGACTGTATATTTTCTAATTTTAAACTTGTTCAGTTGCTGTCATTTCAAGTAATCTGTGCTTTTCAGCTGTTCAATTGTGCGCTTATCAGTTGTTCTTAACTACTAAATAAATAATATAAATCTTAAAGTCCGTGTAAAGCAAAAATAAATGTGTTATGAGTTTGTCATACCACAGAAACATGTGTCATTGACCACTGAGCCAAATTTGAAAGATTAAAAAAATTGCCAAGTATATAAAATTAGGTCTCAAAAACATGGAAAAACAAGCACTTCTCTCTGCTGCGAAACGCTGGGGGCGTGTCAGTTAGAGGCGCTGGAGCCACGCCCACGCAGGAGGGGAGCCGCCTCCATGTACTGCAGGAGGACATAACCTACAGTAACAATGGAAGCTAGCAGCATCATCGGATGGACCCAGCCCAACTTGTTTGAGCCATCAGAGCCAGAAACTGACTCTGAGTCAGACACTGATAGTGCTCAGCCTCGTTCCTCACAGGCCATGTTTTACATTACACACAAACGTAACACCCCAGTCTACATAGAATTCCTTGTAATAGCTATATTGGTGCACATAAAATATTACCTGTGGATTATCATTGTGCTGTCAGATGGACTCCGCTCAGGGAATGAGGCCAAATCATGTCATGATTAAATGCAATAACATTTGTTAACATTACATGGACATGACAGGATACACGATGTCAAATCACTTTCAGGATTTGCACCTTCAGCAACATGCATTTAATTGCCCGTGCACGTTGTGTCCGAGCCGGCCGGGCCGACACATTAACCAGGGTTCTCCCCAGACGGTGGAACAGCAGCGCTGCGACGCTATACTCATCCTCAGTGTTAGCTGCTTTATAGTGGGTGTTTGTGGGCTTCCGCGGTCTTCTCGTAAAAAAAAGTGCCCGCCTCCCGCTGGCGGTGACAAGCGTCCGACCGTTCCCTGGCTGACGGCAATAACGAACTGGATAACGACCGGGTCGGGCTCGGCCAGAGAATCTAAAGTCTGGCCGGTGGCGGGGACGAGAGCACCTGTTGTTGGCAGGACGGTCGCAGGCAGGAACATAATGCCGGCGGCGGAGATGAGAGCATGCGCTGTCAGCGGGACGGGAGGATGCAAGCCGAGGACGGAGAGGGTCAGTTCGGGCTCAGGCAGAGAATCTAAAGTCTGGCCGGTGGCGGGGATGAGAGCACCTGTTGTTGGCGGGACGGTCACAGGCGGGCACATAATGCCCGCGGCAGGGATGAGAGCATGCGCTGTCGGCGGACGGGACGCCGCCGCCGACCCCCCCCCCCGCCCCACGGTGCCCCGCCACACTTCAAATTTCTGCGGAGAACCTGCATTAACTGTAATTATGAGCCCAAGCCCGATTTAAACAGGACATTTTTTTAATATGTGGGCTGTTATAACGGACATTCTCAAGCTCCATGTTGCACTTACACTACACAATCAGTGATGCCGGTACTCTAATCTGACCACTTTTTTCAGTGAGCAGTAATCAAACCACTAATCAGATTAAAGTTACTTATTCAAGTCACTGTGTGTTACTATTATTTTTGTCATTTTCCTTAGTAAAATTATATATTTTTGCTTTCTTCTTGTGTCTCGGGGAGTGACGTCACGTGCCCGAGAAGTCACGTTTTGTACATGAGGTCATTCACTCACGTGTAAAACCACGCAGCGGCACAGACAACATGGAGGGAGGAGAGAGATGTGCCTTTTGTAGCTGGAAATAGTCATTACTTTGAGTTATTACAAACACACACACACACACACACACCACACACACACTTGATCAAGGGGAGGAAATTGTCGGAAATATCCCGGCCGGCCTGCGGTCCGGTTCGCGTCAGGGTCGGGCTCGGGCAGAGAACCTAAAGTCTGGCCAGTGGTGGGGATGAGAGCACCTGTTGTCGGCGGGACGGTCGCAGGCAGGCACATAATGCCCGCGGCGGAGATGAGAACACGTCCCGGCGGGACGGGAGGATGCAAGCCGGGGACAAAGAGGGCCGGTTCAGCCACACAGACCAGCGTCAGCGGACTCTTCAGATATCCAGACTTTACCTGGTGACAGTTGCTGTAACTATTGGGGGTAAAGTGGACACTGCAGAGACGGTGTTGGTGGTGATTTTTAACTCTCCACAGTAGCTCCTTTTGACAAAATCGATCCACCGTTTCCTTACGTTGTCGTCCGTAGGAAACTAAAATAAGCTTAAGGCCGCCATTACCCTGCACACTGTGGCATCCAGGAAAGATGCAGGAGCAACGTGGAGGAGACATGACTGTTTAGCTGACTGGCTGACTGGTTAGCTAGCTGCAAACTATTCTAAGAGATGCTATCCAAGACTGTACAGCGAGCTGAAAAACCTCTGAAGGTAATGCGCTGAATGTATTTATACGCTATATATACACTATATACGCTATATATATATACATATATATATACATATATATACATATACATACAAATACACATATATATACACATATATATACATATATATATACATACATATACACATATATATATACATACATATACATACATATACACATATACATACATATACACATATATATATACACACACATACATACATACACATGATATATATATATATACACATGAGATATATATATATATATATACATATATATATATCATATATATATTTATATATATATATATATATATATATATACATATATATATCATATATATATTTATATATATATATATACATATATATATATCATATATATATTTATATATATATCATATATATCATATATATATTTATACTATATATATCATATATATATTTATATATATATATACATAATATATATATATATATATATTATATATATATATATATATATATATATATATATATATATATATATATATATATATATATATATATATATAAATAAATTATTTCATAAATGTTTCACAAATTCGGGACCATTGTCCACCGGAGCCACCACAGTCACGTGCGCACCAGAGCCAATCACTGCACACCGTAGCCACATGCGCACCAGAGTCAATGACTGCTGATCTCAAGCCTACGACATATGTTAAAAAACAAGCGGATTTATACCTGCGGCGGTGCGAGCTGGACCGGGAGTTAGCCGGCGGTTCGGTCCCATTCTGTTCTGTGCATCTAAACTGACTGTTGTGGATTAATGAGACTAAACGAGACCGGACTGAGTCTGTTCGGGTCTGAGGAGAGCGGATTTATACCTGCAGCAGCACGAGCTGGCCCGGGATTTTGCCGGCGGTTCGGTCCCGTTCTGTTCTGTGCATCTAAGCTGACTGTAGTGGATTAATGAGACTAAACGAGTCTGGACCGAGTCTGTTCGAGTCTGAGGAGATGTGGAGACGCGCGGACAACAAAGTGAAATCGGAATCTGTGGATGTTCGTGTGTAGCTAACTGGTAGCCGCTAGCCAACTTACACGGCCCACCTCCCGAGTCGACGGACTGGACGCATCGGCATGTCCAAAACCGGACTTAGGGTAAATAATGTTCACCACGCTTAAAACAGGCTTTTGTCATGAAAGTGTTCAAGCAGCAAGTTTGGTTGTTGAGGAACAGGAAGTTGTGGGAGGGACGTTGGCGGATGAGTGACAGGCAACGACAGTCCGTGTACAGACAGCGACGTTGAGAGATTTGTGACATTTAGCGTGTTTGGAGTGTATAGTTAGTGTGTTATGTAGTGTTCGGTTTAGTGCGAAGTGGAGTCGTTTTTTTGTTTAATGAGTCAAAACAGGAGAAGCTGAATGTGGAGCAGGCAGTGCAGCTCTTCATTAAGCTGGAAGGAGCTCAGGCAGACCTGAGCATTGCCTGTATTTAAATGTAAATAGTTACACATAACTTTGTAAATTTTTAAAATGTATGCACATATTCAGCAAACAACAATTTATATTTGCATTTTAAGTAATAAAAATGGTTTATTAAACATATTTGTGGTTTTCACAGTAAAAAAAATCTAACTTTTTCTACTCGGATTTTATGGGTTTTTTTGTGATTTTAGGTCCATTGTGTTACAGTAGGTCAAAATGAAACAATAACTGTACAGTCACACTCTTGGCACATGTGAGGCTGTGCTGAAAATAATGACACCAAGTAAATAGTTTTTAAGGTGAAATATAATGGCAAAATCAAAAATAGTCAAAAACGGCCAATTATACCCTGGAATATCGGATTTCACAACAAACCTAGATATCCCTGACGTTCCACCTTCAAACACAGCCTCATTTGGCCATCCATGAGAAAGCTTCTTAACCTCCCACTTTTCTATAGGAATACATATTTTCTTACGGGCACTGCACTAGTTTCTTTTTGAATCCCTCGCCCTCAACCATAGCAAGCGCCCTCATGTCTTTCACAATCATAGATAGGACGCTCTCAGTAAGTACATCCGCCTCCTGGGGGGTGCAGGGGGTTGTTTTTTTCTTCTGAAAGTAGTCCTCCACACTTTTCTGCTTGCTCCTGAAAACATAAATCACACACACAGCACACAGATTAATACAAATATTTTTTAAAAATAATTATTATTATTTAATAACAATAATAATAATAATAACTTTAACAACTTCAGTAAACTACTACATAACATGTTAAAATCACCAGTAGCCTAAAAGTTTAAAGTTTTATTAGTTAAATTACAAAACAACAATCAATGTAGTACAGGACTAATAAAGTGCAAAACAAAAAGACAAAAAATAACAAAAACAAAACAAACAAAAACCAGAAATAAAAACCAACAAAATAGATAGCAGCTTATATCAGTTTTGAGTTTGAGGAGGGTGTGTGTGTGAGTGAGTGTGTGAGTGTGAGTGTGTGTGTGTGTGTGGGTGTGAGTGAGTGAGTGAGTGTGTGTGTGTGTGTGCGTGTGCGTGCATGTGTACGTGGGGGTGTTTGGATGAATGACAGGGTATGATGTTTAATGTTATGATATGGTAATACGGTACAACAAAACAAACAAGAAAAAAAAATTAAAAAATTATATATTAATAAGTTGAAAACTTACAGTGTTTTGTCATCTGCACAAGCTGCTCCTGGATGCCGTCTTTTGAGGTGCTGGTGCATAGCCGTCGTGCTTTCATGATACGCTATTTCCATCTTACAAAGCCGACAAACAACTGAATTGCTTCCTTTTACGGTAAAATAGTCCAATACCTTAGAACTACGGGTTCGTTTTGTGCATTGATCAGAGTCAACTGACTCACTCGTGTTGCAGCAACCACTACTCGCTTCCGCCATTTTTTGTTTTGGTCCGACGACGCATCGATGCACAGTTTTTGCATCGACGTATTTTTTGCGTCGACGTAATCGATGTCGTCGACGCGTTGCCCCAGCCCTAGTGCGCACGTGGCTATGGCTGACAATGCTGGCTATGGTTGACAATGCTAGCGGAATTGGTAAATCATTTATGAAATAATTAACGGTATCATTGTAGTCCAAACAAATCCGACGTTGCACACCCTTCAACCACGCAGCAGCCATGTTGAAAATCTCAGGTCAGTCTGATCCTGATCTGCAGAGATATTTGAGGCCCACACACACAGACAGACAGACAGACACACACACAGACAGACAGAGATTTCTTGCTTTTATAGAGAGATGGACCTAAAATCACAAAAAACATGAAATCCGAGTAGGAAAAAGTTAGATTTTTTACCGTGAAAACCACAAATATGTTTAATGAACCATTTTTATTACTTATAGGTACAAATTATTGTTTGCTAAATTCGTGTGAAAGTGTTAGGGTTAGCCTGAAATTTACAAGTTATTTGCAACTATTTACATTTAAATGCAGGCAATGCCTCAGGCTCAGGCCTCCCTCAGCTCCTTCCTGCCGGCTCCACATTCAGCAGTCTCCTCATTGTTTTGACTCAGTAAACAAAAAAGCGACACCACTACACACTAAACACACTACACCAAACACTACATAACACACAAACTATGTCACAAATCTCTCAACTGTCAAAACTCGCTATCACTATTAGAGTTCTCAACGGGTCGGGCCGGCCCGACAAATAAGACCGGACCCGCAGGTTCGGGCCGGGTTCGGGCCGATAAAATACGCAAAATGAGCCGGGTCGGGCCGGGCCTCGGGCTTCCTTTTTTATAAAACACATTTCATAAAACACATTTCTTGCAGGTTGTACATTATATAGCCTGTTGTGAATCATCGCTGTTCAGGTGTGGTGAAGAGTAAGTCTGGCTGCCTGCTTCATGGGGAGGGGCAGACGCAGAACTGATGCCGCTGTGTGACGTATCCACCTTATTCCTGACTTCATGAATCTACCCATGGTTCATAGCGGTAGTCGGTTATGCTCTTCCGGTTGAGCTGGCTGACCTCTGTGTTTACGCCAACGTAGCTGTCATGCTCGCTCTAAAAACCGGCTTTTAACACAAAGAAAGTGACAGAATGGATAAAAATCGGAGGTGGACACACAGTACGGATGTCTTAATAAGTCGTGAGGACAGTTCTCACAGTGCCTCACCGTCAGTTCTCACGGAGTGGGCAGATGACATGAAGCATTAGCCCGACGTTAGCTAACGTTACATCGATCGTTAACTATCTTATATTTTCTGAAGGTGTTGATGGCAGAGAATTATGCAGTTACAAAAGCACAGAAGCATACAACTACCTACACAGTAACACAATCGGGAAAGTACTGTTGAAAAGACACAGCAAGTTTATATTTATAAGGCAGCAGTAACGTTAGCGCCCAGCCACAGCGCCAATCAAGCTAACGTTAAACATACAGCGTGGATAATGCTGAAGGAAAGAGGAGTCGTGGAGACAGGCGGCTGCTCAGACATTGTCGGGTTAGAGAAGTTATGCAGTCATGCAGCAGCTATTCTGTTGAATATATTTATAAACTTCTTAAACTATTTTCATGAATTGCTGTGGCAACCAACAACGGCACATGTTGTACCTGAACTGATTTTAAAAACAATTCAGCCTGTATGACATAACGCTAGTTGTTTAGGGCTAGCTTGGCAGCAGTGGTCAGTCATGCAGTTGCAAGGCAACCGGAAACAGAGAACCGCGGTTGGAAGTAGTTATCTGTCATGGCAGCTCCCATAGGCTTCTGAGGACACAGGTGGATACTAGCGCCTATAGCCTGGCTGGAGAAGATGGAATTGGCTAAAAGTAAACTTGCCACAGGCGAATTCACCCTTGCTTTTCGAGGAGTGGGGAAATCATCTGTTTCTGTCTCTCTGAATATATTTTCCCACCGGTCGAAGCGCGGTGTCTTCTTTGCAGCGGGAGCGGGTGCTGCCGCTGATGTTGACGCAGCACCTGTCTCCTGGCTCGCGTCACCTTATCGTCTGCTGTCTGTCTGATCATGATAACAAGTGTATGAGGAAAACAATGCTGGCACGCGGGGGGTCGGGTTTGGGCCGGGTTAGGGCAGACAATTCATGCTGGTGTGCCGGGCTGTGTCGGGTTCTGGCTTAAAAACCCGTGGGCCGGGTCGGGTCGGGTTGTAATTTTCAGGCCCGTTGAGAACTCTAATCACTATCGCTGTCTCGCACCGGCGCGTCCGTCAACTCAGGAGGTGGGGCCTGCAGTGACTGGCTCTGGTGCACACGTGCCTATGGTTGACAATGCTAGCGGAATTTGCAATTCATTTATTAACGGTATCTTTGTAGTCCAAACAATGCAGACGTTGCACACCCTTAAAAGGATAGTTCGGGTTTTTTGAAGTGGGGTCATGTAAAGTACATATCTATAGTCGATCTATTTCCTACCGTAATCACCGATGAGCAAGTGGAGAGCCGCTCCAGCCCTGACGCTCAGCTTTGTACTGCAGTGAACGGGGTCCAGAGAAAAAGCGAAATTAACCACCTAAAACAAGGCTCACCTTAAAAAATCTGTATCAGTTCAAGTGTACGTTGTATAGGGAAAATTCACACCACTTTACATCGCCGTCAGACCGGCCTTTCTTTTGGCACTACATTTTCTCAACCGTAGAACCTCCGTATCCCTACGCAGTTGCGCTAATGCGGAGGGATACGGAGAGTTATGTTTCGTTTTTATCGAAAGTAAACCTGTTGCCCAGCAACTGGGCCTCGCACTGTATTTTGCCGCTCACAGATCACCTGTTGCCTAGCTGCGCTAATGTGTAGGGATACGGAGGTTCTACGGTTGAGAAAATGTAGTGCCAAAGGAAAGGCCGGTCTGACGGCGATGTATGCGGTCTGAATTTTCCCTATACAACGTACACTTAGACTGTACGTTGATTTTTTTAAGGTGAGCCTTGTTTTAGGTGGTTAATTTCGCTTTTTCTCTGGACCTCGTTCACTGCAGTACAAAGCTGAGCGTCTGGCTGGAGCGACTCTCTACTTCTCCAAACGGAGGCTGCGCTGATCGGTAATTACGGTAGGAAACAGATTGAATATAGATATGTACTTTATATGACCCCACTTCAAAAAAACCGAACTATCCCTTTAAACCACGCAGCAGCCACGTTAAAAATGTCAGGTCAGTCTGATCCTGATCTGCAGAGATGTGTGAGGCACACACACACATGCGCAGACTGGCAGACAGACAGACAGACAGACAGAGATTTCTTTCTCTTGAGAGATGTAGAGAAACAGGTATTTACTTTCGGTTTTCAAAATAAAGGTATTAAGAACAGTTAACTATAATTCGAACCTACATTTAAAATAAAATATGTTACACTAAAGTGTTTCATGCGCCCATGATGAATAAAAAACACTTATGTCAAGTATCTTTACTGCACCAGTGTGGAGAAATGCCAAAATAAAAGTCCCATATTTATGCCTCCAGATTGCATATTTTACCATATTTGAGGTGCTGTAAAAACACATTGCTCAACATTTCCTGGCTACTGATGGTATATTTGACTTCTACACATCTAAGACTACAATTGCACTTGATATCAAGCATTTTTTCTGCACCAATGTGGAGAAATTCAACAATTAAAGTCCCATATTTATACCTGCAGATTCCATATTTTCTTATATTTGATTCATCAACCAATGACTCATCATCATTAACCCTGTGTGGGCTCCAGCTAGCATTACATACTTGAGGTAGATGAGGAACTACGAGGTAGGCTGTCGAAAACTGTGCATTTCTCTGTTTGTATGTGATGGACTTTCGCTAGATGTTTTAATAGACTGTTTGTGTTTCTGACTTGCATGCAAAAGAATTGTTGCACTTAAGGTAACAAGCATTGTCTGCACTGTAATTACGCTATGTTGAGTACTGCCAGAACTAGAGGTGCACCGATCCGATATTAAGATCAGACATCGGCCCCAATATTGACAAAATAGCTGGATCGGGGATCGGAAAAATAAACAGATCCACGGGCAGATCCATTTTGTTTTTTCTCTGTCATTCGTCAGCAGCACGTGTGTCGCATGCTGGAAGAGCACAAGTTGTTGTTCGACAGTTCCGGCCCGGGTAACTAGAGGACTCTGCACCTTGGTGCGGGGCCTCCTGTCTGCCCGTGTCGGGGTGGTCTCTGTGGCGGCGCTCCCTGCGACCTTGGACTGGGATCTCTCCCGGTGTGGTTGGCCCCCCCAAAGGTAGCTCCCTCTGCGCCTCAGGTCTCGCTGCGCGGCCATGTCTCTGTAGTGAAAGCTAGTGTTTGTGTAGGTGTGAGTGTGTGTGTATGAGTGTGTGTATATTTGTGTATGTCTCTGTGCATGACTGTGGGGGTGGGAGGGTTGGGTTCTTTTAATTTTCTTCTCCTGATTTTATTTGATGTTTCTCTTTTTCTGCTGTCTGTACATCTCTGTAAGGCACTTTGCGATACTTTTCTGTATGAAAAGCGCCATATAAATAAAGCTTGATTTGATTTTTGATTTGACCAACTTTTTATTAGTTTATTCTCAGGTTCAGCTGCTATGTTTTATTTTGATTTCCTGTTTGCTGGACTTTGCAATTAATATTTTTTTTTACATGTTCACTATGTTTGGTTACTGTTTGATTACTATTGTATGTATTTTTTGTAAGTCTCTTCCACATGGTGGAAGGAAGGTATAAGGTGGAAGGTATACTGTTTACTATTAATTAAAAAAAACAACGGTATCAGATTGGTATCGAGTATCGACAGATACACAAAGCCCAGGCATCGGTATAGGGACTGAAAAAGTCGGATCGGTACATCCCTATTGACAATTGACATCAAATCACATTGCGATGAGGAAATCAGATGTGACAAGACTTCAAATTAACTTACAGCTAAAACATCCTTGACTGAGGCAGCCAATCAGAATCTACAACCCGGCATATCAGAAAAAGATGCAAATGCATACTGGCCTTGTTACACCATAAAACAGCCAGTAAAAGTATCTTTTAAATTTTGGGGTGAAGATACACATTTGAATGGCAGGAGGTTTAAGATTTTTAGTTGAAGAAACAACATCAATATGAAAAGGTGCACTATATTATTTTGCAGAAGATTTTTTTTTAATCAGAAGAGGGAAATCTTCAGTGACTGATTAAACAAATTAAACAAATAAACTCTTCACGGAATGTCATACTGTTTAACTTTGTTTATATTTGCTGGACTCCACCTCCTTACTAGCTTCAAACTGTGTTTTGGGGACCTTATTTTACTCGGAAAACAGCTTGTTTCCAGTTATGGAAAATATAAATATTTCTTTTTTTTTTTTTTATAAATATATTTATTAGGAGGTAAGGCACATTAGAACAGAAACCAATGTTATAATTACATTGGGTATCACATCACATCTGTATCACAATTGAAAATGTAAACATATCGATACAATAGAAATACTGTGCATCATAATGAATGAAGAACAAGACAAACAATCTGCCTCCTAGGATTTTTTCTTATTTTAAATTTGTGGCCCAATAGGAACGTGATTGGGCGACAAACAAACAATGTATAAATAAAAATAAATAATAAATAATAATAATAATAAAAAACCAATACATAATAATAATAGTAAGTAACTGAGGATTCTTGTGTGTGATGAGTGAATAAGTGTTTAAGATACAGGGTGTAAACAAAAATCCAAGGGAAACCAAAAGACAGGAGGAAAAATAAATAAATAAATAAAAATAAATAAATAAATAAGTAAACAAATAAATAATAATAATAATAATAATAACAATAAAGATAAGAAGAAAAGAAAGAGAGAGAAGGGGTTGGGGTCCATCAATCAGGAGGCATAGACTGAAGAGAGCGAAAGAATGTTAAGAAGGGAAGCCACTTGTTATAAAATTTATCAGAGTTACCTTTCACTGAGTATCTGATCTTCTCCAGCTTTAGAAAAGACATGGTGTCATTGAGCCACTGAGTGCTAGAGGGGGCTTTAGTTGACTTCCAATGAAGAAGAAGATGGCGTCTTGCCAGTAAGGAAGTAAAAGCTAAAATATCCAATTGGTTAGAGGTAAACCGGTTGTGGTCTTCTGGGAGCCCGAATATGGCGACATGAGGGGAGACCTTTATGGTAATTGAAAGTATTTTTGACATGGTATCAAAATAATTCTGCCAGAGGCGAGAAAGTAACGAACAAGAGTAAAACAAATGAGTTAAATTGCAAGATGAGGCATGGCATTTGTCACAATTGTCGGTGATACTGGGATAGATCTGTGACAGTCGAGTTTTGGAATAATGGACTCTAAACAATACTTTAAACTGTATAAGTGTGAGACGAGCACAGGCGGAGCTAGTGTAAATTTTCTTAAGAGCAGTGTCCCACCAGTCATCTCCCAGATGCAGACCCAGTTCTTGTTCCCAAACAGCCTTGACTTTGGTAACTGGTGAGCAATCGAAAGACAGGATTTCATTATAAACTTTAGAGATGAGTGACTTCTGAAGTGGGTCGTGGGTTAGAAGCTCCTCCCATTGTAGACTTGATGGTAATGAGGGAAAAACTGGAAACAAAGCTTTAGCGCAGTGTCCAGTTTGAAAGCAACGAAAGAGATGAGAGGGTGGGAGATGAAATTCTCCTGAGAGATCTGTAAAGCTGCGAAAAATACCATCCTTGTAAAGGTCTTTAAAACATTTCAGGCCCTTATTATGCCATGCAGAAAAGGTTGAATCTGTAAGCGCAGGTCGAAATAAATGATTCCTCAATAAAGGAGCTGAGATAGATGCTGACTTAAATTTGAAGTGCCTCCTAAATTGATACCAAATTTTAAGTGTGGAGCGAACCACTTGATTGTTTGTAAAGCCAGAGAGGTTGGATGGGATAGAAGAGGTAAGTAAAGCAGTTAGGGAGGATGAGACACATGACTGCGCCTCTAAATCACACCATGGCAGATCAACTGAATTGAACCAAAATTAAATCTTGTGAATATGTGCGGCCCAATAATACAATTGAAAATTTGGAAGTGACAATCCACCATTGAATTTACATCTCTGAAGTACGGATTTGCGGATCCTGGGTGCCTTTCCACACCATAGGAAGGGAGAAATAGTTTGATCAATTGTTTTAAAGAACTGCTTTGGGAGGAAAAGTGGGAGACAATGGAACAAAAATAGAAATTTGGGCAAAATGTTCATTTTGACTGCATTAATTCTTCCAATTAATGAGAGAGGTAAACTTTCCCATCTTTGGAGGTCAGATTTAATTTTAGACATTAAAGGCAGGAAATTAGCAGAAAAAAGAGAGTTTAGTGTTCTGGTTACATTGATCCCGTGATACCTAAAGCCAGACTGGCTAAATTTAAAAGGGATATCAGACTGTTTGAGCTGTGATGCTGAAGCATTGAAAGGGTAACATTCAGTTTTAGAAATATTTACTTTGTAGCCTGAGAATGATCCAAATCTCTGAAAAGTAGATAAAATTGTGGAAAGGACAGGATCTGAGACATACAGCAATAAATCATCAGCATAAAGAGATAGTTTAAATTCTGTGCCCAATCGTGAAATCCCAGTAAAGATGGAAGAGGACCTCAGAAGGATTGACAAGGGCTCTATAGCGAGTGCAAACAGTAAGGGAGATAAAGGACACCCCTGCCTGGTGCCACGGGTGAGAGTGAAAAAACTGGATTGGATGTTATTGGTGGAGATACTAGCTTGTGGAGATGTATAGAGGAGACGTATCCACGAAATGAACACATTTCCCAGCCCAAATTTCTTTAGTACAGTGAATAAATAGTCCCATTCAACCCTGTCAAATGCTTTTTCAGCGTCAGCCGAGATCACTACTTCAGGTGTTACTGCGTTAGTTTTAGAGTAGATCATATTTAGGAGAGTACGGACATTTAAGAACAGCTGCCGCCCCTTAACAAATCCAGTTTACTCAGGTGAAACAATAGTTGGAACAATATTTTCTAGGTGATGGGCCAAAGCTTTCGCAAGGATCTTAGCATCCACATTTATTAATGAAAGAGGTCTGTAGGAGCTGCAGAGAACCAGATCCTTATCTTTTTTTAAGTGGAGACTTATGGAGGCTTGTCTTAAAGTGGGAGGAAGAGTGCCATGTTGTAGTGATTCCTTATATACAGCATGCAGTAATGGGGACAGTTTATCCTGAAATCTTTTTAAAAACTCAACTGGGAATCCGTCAGGGCCAGGAGCTTTGTTATTTTGCATGTTTCTCATAGCAAGAATAATTTCTTCTACTGTTAATGGTGAGTCAAGTGCTTTAGCAGAATCTGGGTTTATCACTGGGAAATTGAGGCTATCTAGGAACGAGTTCATTTCTGTAGTGTCGGGTGGAGATTCGGACTTATATAAAGAGGAGTAGAATGAGTGAAAAACAGAATTGATGGTGGTAGGATCTCTATGCAATATACCTGATGAATCTTTTACCTGGGGGATCATACGTGAGGCTGCCTGGCGGCGTAGCTGATGAGCTAGAAGCCGACTTGCCTTATCACCATGTTCATAGTATGTGGCGCGTGATCGTAAGAGAAGTCGCTCTGCATCATTAGTGGTGATAAAATCAAATTCAGTCTGTAGCTCAACACGTTGTTTAAGTAAACGGAGAGAGGGGCGGGTAGCAAGTTGTTGGTCTAATTTAGTGATATTAACAGAGAGTTCTTGCAATTTGGCTTTACGGGACTTGTTCAAATGGGCAGAGTACGAAATTATTTGTCCCCGCAGGTATGCTTTTTAACGATTCCCAGAGCAATGAGCATGAGACTGGGTCTGTGTCATTTTTATTTATAGCAATAAAATCATCAATTTTAGCTGCATGAATTTGTTAAACATATCATCTGAAAGAAGTAATGTGTTGAACTTCCAAGGTGTTGGGTACCGGGGTTGCGAGGAAAACTGAATGTCTAAAGAAAGAGGGGCATGGTCAGAAATAACAATAGGATGGTAATTAACAGTAAGTACTTTAGGAATTAGTTTAGAATCAATAAAATAATAATCAATCCGAGAGAAAGACTGATGCATCTGTGAAAAGAAGGAATATTCCTTGGTGTGAGGGTTGTAAAATCTCCAAGGATCAATGCAACCATTTTTGGACATAAAATCAGAAAGAGACCTCGACATTAATGATGGGGTCAGAGTTCGCAGGTTAGAGCAATCTAAATTGGGATCGATTACGCAATTCATGTCCCCACCAATTATAAGGAGATTGTTATTCAATGAGGGAAGACACTCAAAAAGCTTATTCATAAAATGCGGATCATCGAAATTGGGGGCATGTATGTTAACTAATAAAATGGGAACATGAAAAAGTGTACCTGTAACAATTAAGTATCTGCCATTTTTGTCTGATAGAACCTTAGAAGCTGAAAACTGAATTGACTTACTAATTAAAATAGCAACCCCCCTGGCTTTAGAGTTGAAATTTGAGTGAAATACCTCAGACACCCAAGGACATTTAAGTCTGACCTGGTCTTTGATGCGCATGTGGGTTTCCTGTAGAAACACTAGATCAGCTTGAAAACGCTTCAAATGCGCAAATATCCTAGATCTCTTGATTGGACTCCCCATGCCTTTAATATTCCAGCTCAGAAATCTCACAGAAGACCCAATATGTGGGATATCAGAAGTACTAGGATTTGAGGCCATTTTTTAAGTTCTTTGACATAGAAATAGACTGAATGTGCCCCCCCCCCAAGAGGAAGAAAAAAGAAGAGAGAAAAGGAAGGAAAAAAGAAAGAGAAAAAAAAAAAAAAGGACACAAAAACACTTGCGGAACACAGCCCCCACCCCCCATAGCACTTACAACGACCCCATCCCCAAACGACGGAGAACCCAGCGCTAACTCCACAAGGAGTTGATCCCTAAAACAAATGCTTACGGTTTTAAGACTAATAGTAACAGTCAGGCTTTGGTTTGAGCTCCTGCAAACCTAGCAACATTTGGGAACAAGGCACTAATCAAGTCCAAGTTAAACTGAGAACCACTGAAGAGTGAGAAAAGAAAAGAATGAATCCATATGAATTGAAAAAATAATTACTGTCGATATTAATTGTGAAGAGTCACTACATCAGTGTTGTGTATCTTATTTCCCTTACGCGTCCAGCGACCTGATGAATGCGCTGGCTTCTTCTGGTGATTTAAACTCCTTCTCTGCACCGTTGTGTGTAACCTGGAGGCGCGCCGGGTAGAGCAGCCCAAAACGTATCCCCGGTATCTCACGGAGCTGGCGCCGGACATCGCTAAAGGCGGCTCGGGCACGAGCCGTCCTCGGAGTGTAGTCGGGGAAGATGGAGAAGCTCATGTCTCCAATTTTGATCCGTTGCTGGGCCCTGGCTCGGCGCAGGATGTCTACACAGTCCATATGGTAGTGTAGACAAGCGACTATGGGGCGGGGGCACTCACCGGGTTTCGGCTTCGGCTGGAGAGTGCGGTGAGCGCGGTCCACGAGAGGCTCCTTCTCGAGCTTCAGCGCCTCCCTGAGCGGAGAGGAAACCGCTGTAGCAGTAGAAGAAGTAGAAAAATCCTCAGGAATTCCCACCAACCATGTGTTATTGCGACGGGATCTCGCCTCCAGATCCTCGCATTTATTGTCCAATCTTGTCAGTTCTGTCGACAGATGCTCCACTTTAGCTTGTAAGGTAGTGATGTCGTCAGTGCAGGAGGAAAGCGATGTTTCCATTTCTCCAACGGTGCCCTTCAGAGCGCCCACATCAGACTGGATGTTTGTAATGCTGTCAGATAACTCCGACTTCACTGCCCGTAGCTCAGTCTTGATGTTTGACAAATTCTCGGTCAAGGCCGCTTGGAGCTCAGTTTTGAAAATAGCCGCCATCTCGACGCGGAGTGACGAGAGCAGCTCGGCCTTAAAGTCGGGGCCAGGAGGAGTGCCGCTGCCGCCTGCGGCTTCGTTGGGGCCGGAGGGGGAGCCACTGCGAGGTGGGGTTGCGGCGGGCAGGATAGGCCGCGATGGTTGTGTAGCAGGTTTAGCTTTTGGAGGCATTTTGATCGAAAAGAGGTCGACGTTGGGTTGAGGTTATGGTGGTAGGGGAAACACACACCGAAAAAAGACGGGAAAAAGATAAAAAAAAGTGTGCCTAAAATAGCATTTGTGAAGGTTGCTGCAGGAGCTCGGTGAGGCGCGTCCTACTCCATCAGTCGCTACACCGGAAGTCAAATATAAATATTTCTGAGTTTGTCTTATTAGTATTGCAATATTAAACAGCGGGTGAGGAGAGGACCTGCACTGCACGCATTTTCATCACACATTTTGCCTAATGTAATTAAGAAGACAAATTCAACAGTTTGGGTTTTTTTGGGTTTAAACCAGATGGTCCAGAACTGGCAAGCCAGTTGCATTTGGACTTAACTGGAGGAATTTACCATCTCTGCAAATGTATGGTACCAGCATAGGACTCTAATACCACCAATTTGCACGAACATTTGCAAATACATCATCATGCTGAGTATGCTATGCTTACACCAAGAGATGCTTGGTTGTTGTTGCCATTTATATCATCATGAACAGCCTACACAATTGCTGTGTGATTTTTGTGGACCAAATATGTATTCTGTTTGAATACATTTGCCTTCACCTTAAACTCTGACATCCATGGTCTTTAATGTGAAAAGATAATTTCACTCAAACATTACAGCCCAAAGTTAAAGGCTGCACATTTTAATAAATCTCCTTGAGATCTTTCTGAGCTGTATGCCATTTTGCCCAGACAGCTTTAAGGAGCTATTTGTAATTTCCAGAACAACTCATTCTATTGGAGCAACAAACACAGGGTCTGTGGAAGCAGGCATACTAAACAACCACTGTAGTAGTTTAGTAGAGTAAAATTGGCCCAAAAGCTTTTCCTGAAGGTTGGAATGTATCATTTGAGTTATGCTCAACACAAAATGCTTTTCAAGTTGGGCCATTTATTACGAAGTAGGGATGCACCGATACCATTTTTTTCAAACCGAGTGTGAGTATTTTCAATTGTGTATTTGTCGTTACAGAGTACCAATACCGATACTTCTACCACAAAAACAGCTATTAGGTTACAGATGCACTAAAGTGGAGACATATTTATTTTCTTCACTGCTTGTCACAACAAATGATAGTAAATCAAATAAAAATACATAAAAATAATCATAGTTTCCTGTTTCAACAAAAAGGCTCCACATTGGCACTGCCTCGCCTTAAACAATGAAACTTATTACACAATTAACACAGTCAACTTAATATCTCAATTAAACTATTATACAGTCTCCACATTTGAATCAGTGTGATATATACTGAAGTAGCCTTGTAGTTGTATCAACGTATGCATGTTATCAAAAACTGACTGTCAAATCAAAAAGGAAAGAACATTTCGACGATATTTATTGTCACTTAACATTTAATTATACAGATAATACTGTAAATATGTATTATTGTCTTCTCTCTTCAAGGAAAAGAAGGGCTGCACCTAAAAGTAAAAAAGTGAAAATAAATAAAATTGCTTTTTAAAAATTGTGCATCTTAAAATAAAGTTCTTCATTTTCTGAAAAATAAAATTTTTCTGTTTGTTTCCCCTGAAATTAGGTTTCAGCCACTGCACTGGTGCACTACTGGACAACCCCTCCATCAGTAAATGGCTTTTTGTATTGACCAAAAATCCAAGAGACTCTGGGGGAACATTCATTAGCTCAAAATAGAAGCGCCCTGTCAAAATTTTAAATATTTCAATAATTTATTGACTATAGGTCTAGGTCCATATAGGACGGCGTCTGGACTCCGACTGCGGCCTGCCTGACACTAAAATCCGAATGACAACAAGAAATGACAAGCCACCCTCTGATCGCGGTCTTCAGCTTCATGCATTGTATGGCCTAATGCAATAACGTGGTATCGGGGCTTGGCATCACTGAATTTTTCCGAGTATGCGCAGTATCGGTCCGATACCCAATGCCAGTATCAGTATCGGGGCACAAGATATGATTGGTAGGATCTTTAATGTTAAAGTACAACTAACTGTGATCTTCAGCCACTTAAGACATACTTGTCACTGTCATTCGGTCCAATGTTTATGATAGTATTTCTTTTGTCAAAGAAGAATATTTGTTAATATTTATGATGATTGTCTTAAACATCATAAATCAATGATGATTCCTGTCTGTCTCGAATTCCCAGAGAGGAATGCTGTTTTCCGGGGGAAAGTTTACTGAAGACTGGGTAGGGAGGGCTGACCGGGTTCGCTGTGACTTTTACTCTTTGAATAAGGTGATTTTATGTATTTAAGACTGACTACAACAACACAATAGTGGAAGATAACAAAATCTTTGACAATTAAAGTTTTTCGCTCAAAATAATGTCACATAATCACTGCCAGTCAACAACGTGTGCTGCCTTGCCTCTGACATACACTTTTTTCCAGGTAGAAGTGTGATGAAGAGACAGCAGGACAGGGCAACAGCGACTTCCACCTGTAAATCTCAAAATGTATCAACAAACTATTTATAACCATATGGATGCAATTATATGGTGTGGTGTTTGAGATACTGACCCACCATGCGTCGTGAGTGACCAAAATTCGTTTTATGCTTGAAACAGCTGACCCTGTCTGGCCCTCCCTTAAAGAGGGATGCTGTTTTCTGGGAGAGAAGTTCACTGAAGACTTGGTCGGGAGTAGGGGTGCACCGATCCGATATTAAGATCGGATATCGGCCCCGATACTGACAAAACGGCTGGATCGGGGGATCGGTAAAATGAAACAGATCCAGTTTTTTTTTTTTTTTTTTTCTCCGTCGCAGCACATCCTAAATCATTCGTCAGCGTCCGTGTGTCGCATGCTGGAAGAGCGCAAGTTGTTGTTTGACCAACTCTTTATTAGTTTATTCTCAGGTTCAGCTGCTATGTTTTATTTTGGATTACTGTTTGCAGGACGTTGCGCTTACTCACGTCACATTTCTCCGCTGATTAGCTAGTAGCCCCGCCATCAGTTGTTAGCCTCACCGATCAGCTGTTAGCCTAGCAACGCTAACTTTCAAACCGACGTACTCAATACTATGTGGGCTGTCCATCGTTGCTCCGTTGGTCCTCCCTTCACCACAACCTCAGGGTTATTCACCGCCGGGCTGCTTTGTCTCCTCCTCTGCTGCTGCGGTCTCCCCGGCTCGCAGCGATGCTGGATGGTCGCCCCGCTGTGTGCACGGAGCCTCCAGACGCTAGTTTGTACACGGACGATGCTACTGACTTCAGTGCTAGTGTTCCCTCCGTGCTGACTGACAGGCGCCACATTCATTCTTTGTTTTGTTTGTTCCACTTTGTTACGTGTGTCCTTGGGTACCCTGACAGAGGCTATATAAATTAAATGTATTATTATTATTATTATTATTATTATTATTATTATTATTATTATTATTATTATTAATGTTACACATGTTTACAATGTTCGGTAACTATTTGATTATTTTGTCTTAGTTAGGAAAGTCTGGTGCCTTTAGTCCCTTTCACATGGTGGAAGGTATACAGTTTATTATTAATTCAACAACGGTATCGGATATCGGGTATCGGCCGATACGCTCAGTCCAGGTATCGGTATCAGGATTGGATCGGAAAAAACTGGATCGGTGCATCTCTAGTCGGGAGGGCTGACCAGGTCGCGTTATTTCTCCTCATTAGATCTGGTATTGTATTTTCTAAGTAAGTTGCCAAAGACAGTAACCACAATAGCATGATAGTGGAGGGCGACAAAGACGTTCTGAGTTAAAAGTTATTTGCTCAAAAACATGTCACATAATCACGACAGTAAACCTGGCTCGTTAGGACAGACACGGTGACAGTGACTTATAAACGTGTCATTATTTTCCTCACATAAGTTGCCAAAGACACCACCTGCTACCAGGGCTGGGTGATAAATCCGCAAAATCGATTAATTTGAGTTTGTGGTTTCAGACGATTTAAAAAATATAAAATCGATATTCTCTTTAACTTAATCTAAAGGCAGCGGACCGACCCATTTATTCCAGCATCTCAAAACAGACGCCTGTATCAGAGTGGGACACTTGTTGTTCACTACAAGATATACAAGATCACAGCAGCCCACAAACACCCGCTATAAAGCTGCCAACGTGAGAAGAATCATTTAATCACTGTGTCCCGTATGAGAAGAAAGGATCCCGGTGGACAGCTGTTACGGATGCAGTCTAAAGATATGGTGCCCGTATAGTGGAGCCGGAGGGTCATCCACATGCTGAAAATGTTCAACCCCAGGTCTGTGCTACGAAGCCACAACGGGTCTTCTGCAGAGAAAGTGGACCGGCTCGTATTCCTGGTCAAAAATGTGTTAAAAAGACAGCAAGCACACACCTCATGTCCCCCTCCACCAACATGTGATGATAATTATGCAGATGTTTAATTTAGTTTACATATCTTGAAGGATATAAAATACTTTTTGTAAACAAAAAGCACCTTTTGCAAAATAAAGTATTTAATTAAAGTTATGTTAACACTTTATGAATCCCAATATGGAAACTGATGTGTTTTTAAAATAGCAAGCAATCTGACATGTTAAATTTATATTTACAAAGGCATTTTATCAAAAAGGAACACATTCTTTTCAAAAGGATGTGCTTCTTTTTAGGGCTGGGCGATATGGCCTCAAATCAATATCACGTGATATATTGAGCAACTCACCTCGATAACAATAAATGAACGATAAGTAACCCCTCCCCCCCTCCCCCCGCACCTAAAAAAAATGAAAACAAATCCTGTGCTACAGAAATGCCACTTTAAAAGGACTGTAAAACTACATTGTATTTAAGATTTATTTTATTTATTCAGTAGTTAAGAACAACTGATAAGCACACGATTGAACAGCTGAAAAGCACAGATTACTTGAAATGACAGCAACTGAACAAGTTTAAAATTAGAAAATATACAGTCCCTTATAAACAAATTCTAAGCTTCTCGCTTTTTTTATTTCTTTGAATTGAATCATGTGGTTGTACTGCAGGTGGTGGAAGAGGTTGGATGTAAATAAATAAACATTTTTAGGACTTCAGAATCAGAATCTAAGACATGAGACAAAATAGTGGAGAAGCTGACATTGCTGCTTAATAATATGTTAACCTCTTGAGCATTAGAGAACTTTTTTTTACCATTATTTCTTTATCATTATATATTTTTGATAGACACAAAATCTGTTTCAGAAGTCAGTGGGTCACATGACATGGAAGCTATTGAGAAAAAAAAATCAAATTTCTGCATATTAATATTCATATAAAATAGAGGAAGAACTAAAGTACAATAAACATAGCTGTGTCTCATTCGTCCAGTTTACTAATACAATCTGCTGCTGGAGTCACTGGGCCCCATGACATGGAAGATATTGAAAGAACTGCAATTATTTTGTATTAATATATTTATGCTAAGTAATTTGATGACAGTCCCTAAATCAGTTTCCAGCGATTCAGTGCCATGTTCTGGGAGGTGAGCTAACTGGTAGGTTCACTTGATTACTAACCTGGCATAGCTGGTGTTGCATCAGCGGGTGGAGTTTGCCATCAAATTAATGTAAAATAAGCACATCGGTATACGCCGGGGTAGATTAATCAAGTGGACTTAACATGTCCCCCTGTCCCTAGTGGATGTTACGCCTATGACACCGAATATACCGACATGGCCAAAATGACGTTGGTTATCGTCGTAAATTTCGTTATCAGTAAATGTTCGGTTTATCGCCCAGGCCTACTACTTTTATTAATTTTTTTCAAGTGAGTTCAAAGCTGCACTGTTTACAGTGGCAGGACAAATTTTGTTTAAAATAAAAGCATTCAAATAAATGCAATGTTTTTAATAATTTCTTTGTAATTTGAAGTTTGTTCTTGAGAAGGAAAAAAAACGATTAAAATGGTAAATTGAGTTTGGTGTGAAAAAATCGGATATTCAATTTTTAGGCCATATCGCCCAGCCCTACCTGCTACAATATTACTGTTGTTTGGTCTTATAGCATTGCTTAAGTTGGATGAAGTGTAGTATATTTCTCTTTTACTTTGAGAGATATCCAGTGAAATGTCTGTTTTGTTGTCAGACTGTGAATACCAGCAAAACATCACATCCATGTCCTGTGCTGCCAGCTTACACATGTCGATTTGCCTTTGCTGCGGTTTCATTACTACCTCTGCTGGCAGATCAGCAGCACGTGTGTTGCATGCTGGAAGGGCACAAGTTGTTGTTTGACCAACTTTTTATTATTTTATTCTCAGGTTCAGCTGCTATATTTTGTTTTGAACTCCTGTTTGCAGGACTTTGCATTTAATATATTTTTTACATGTTTACAATGTTTGGTTACTGTTTAATTACTATTGTATGTTCAACCAATACACTGTTTTGTTTCTGCGGCTACATTTTATTTATTCTAATTTAAGAAGTTTGATTAGATTCTGTTTTAGATTTGAATGCACAGTTGTTTTTTTTAATAACAAATAAATAAGAATTCAATTTTTTTTTTACATGTTTACAATGTTTGGTAACTGATTATTTTGTCTTAGTTAGGAAAGTAAAGTTTAGTTAGTCTGGTGCCTTTAGTCTCTTCAACATGGTGGAAGGTATACAGTTTATTATTAATTCAACAAAGGTATCGGAACGGTATCAGGTATTGACAGATACACAAAGCCCAGGCATCAGTATCAGGACTGTAAAAGTCGGATCAGTGCATCCCTAATTCATATCCATTCTAAATAAATATTGGGGCATTGGAAATACAAGTTCTAGCACTGCTGACTCTAAATTCATTTAATCATAACTTCATCAGTATATTTTAAATTATTGTTTTAGAGGTGTATAATATTAATAACACTTTTGGAGTCAATAGACATCGAATTGAATGGGTATCAATTCTATACTATGTAAAAGATATTCGTACATAACGTACATCTCTAAGCATATGTAGAACTACAGCTGTACGTCAGCTGGACGCTTCAGTCATTACGAGATAACAGCTGGACACACTCGTCTATGAGATATACCTACACCTGCACAGGCTAAGCCAGCTGTACCTGTCAGGCGACAAGCATTTTATCGATACAACCTCTTATAGGTCCACATGAACAAGTAAAAGCCCATATCCGTCCGATAATTCTTACCTCAGGTCTCAGTAAATGTTGCTTTTGTCTTTGAAGAGAGTTGAGAGGTTAGCTCATTTAGGCAGCATCAGTGCCTCGTATATTGCAAAGACGGTCCTAAACTGGAACACAGGACATGTAGTGGAAATGAAAAGAAGAATATCAGCGGATACCGAGACTGTTAGCAGAAACAACGGCGTGTTCAGTCATTACATTCTCCGAGATACCGCCGGGGCTTTTTGGTGTCGTTGACAAGCTAGCTTAGTGGTAAAGAAAGCAGCGAGAGAGCAGCTGCCTAGATATCGTCTCAGCTCAGTTGTGACCAGTCTCCACCTACCGCGATCGAAATCCCGCGCTCAAATCTCGCGATAACGCTCGACCTCGCCATCACATGATTTGTTAAAGAAGTATTGAGAATCTTTATTTAAGTAAATAGAACTTTAGCACAATGTAAAAATAATCTTTAAACTCTCAATATTGTTTTATAATCAGCTAAATGTGCTTAGTTTTGGCCAGTTAAGGGTGGCTGTGGTTCAGGGGTAGAGCCGGAGTCTTGTTAAGGGAAGATCGCTGGTTCCATTCCCCTGCTCTGCATGTCGAGGTATCCTTGGGCAAGATACTAAACCTCAAACTGCTCCTGATGTGCTGGTTGCCTTGCATGGCAGCCACCACCATCAGTGTATGAATTGCTGTAAGTGCTTTGGACAAAAGCATGTGATAAAAGCCCTAAAATGGAAATGCAATTATACGTGCAGGCAAAATTGCTCCTGTGAGTTATGTGATAATAATCGATAAAATATGAATTATAAGTCAATAAACCTATTAGTTTTATAAAGTGAAGTAAGTGTTTTACGAGTTGATCACCATAAGCTTTATTTGCAGCAGACATTTTTGACCTGTTATAGTTATTCATCATGCATAATATCAGGACCATGATCAGAGGGAGTTATATGCAATCCGACAACATACATAAATTGCAAGGTAATTAATAAATAATTAGTTGTTTTTGAGTGATGTAATTGTTTTTAGTTAAAGGAACACATGCCTTCTTTACTGTAGTTTTTTTTTGTTCTTTTTCTGACAGCCTGCACTATACTACAACCCTGAATCTCATACAGTTAAATATAACGCAGCCACCATTCTGTTTATTTGGTATGCCTATGTTTTTTTTTTATCTTTGACATGTCTTCCATGAAAAAGTGCTGTGCTGTGTTTGTTGAACTACACTGGGACGCAGAAGATAAAATTAGTCACAGATGAAGTATATCCACACATGGATGACCTTCATTAATGCTTCTGATGTGGTGAATGTAAATATCCTGAAGACATCAGGAATTGAATAATAAAAGTGCAAAGGGAAATTGATTAAGAAAATAAACAGGACTGTATATCCACGATGCAATGTAATAGTTGTAGTTGTAGTTGTAAAATTGTACTATGGGTCATGTAAGTTTTACGAGAAGAATTGTGACACTTGGTGCAAAAGGTGCAAAATAAATGCATTAACCACAGGATGAAACGGGTGATGTGGCAATGTGATAGAGACAGATAGATAACAACAGACACACAGAAAAAATAAACATCTATTTAAGATTTCCTCAAACAAATTTCTCACCAGACAAGCAACTACATTCATGTTTTGAGAGCAGTGTTCTGTATCAGTACACAGTGTGGTAGTATATCAAATGCAAAACAACACCCCCATCTTGAGTTTAAAAAAAGAAAAGCAAGCACCACTTCTTGTATCGCAATTTTTTTGTTGATATGACATAATATCCCAATCACTAGATCTAGTTGAAATGTCAGTGTACAAAAGACATGGCTTGTATAATGAAAGTTACAAATTCCATGTAGATGAATGACAACTTGAAGGATAAATATAACATCAAGTGTGCCAATAGGAAACTAGTTCACAACACACCTCCAGAACAGCATTAGTACTCCTTGTTTTAGACTCTGCAACCCTACTGAAGTCTGCTGAAAGGATGAACACTGTTCTTCCAAATGTTATACTCAGCTACTCCTTTGATTTTAAATCCAGGTCAACTAAACTAGTCCACAATAGGATGTCAGTTACTTAATTGTATCATTCAGTCAGTATGATGTTTGTGTGGACATTTGTTATATTCCACCACTCATTCACCCAGTTTCATTCATGGTGGTGCAACATGGCAGATATGATGGAAGAGAACGCCCTCCAGGCCCCCAGTGTCTAGCTTTGAGCAAATTTGTGGCCAAACCATGTCATTACAACATCATGTGATGCACAAGGGTTGAAAAATACATTTCCCCATGAACTTGCATTGTGAAAAAGCAGGTTTAAATGCTGAACACATTTTTTTGAGCATCACAGCCTCCTTGAAAAGACCGCCTCACCATCAGAATGTGATGCATTTAGTCCAACAGCATTTGGAAAGTCAAGAAGGGTTGTACGATTAAATAAAAGTATCCCCATTCAAGTTAGCAAAGGGCTTGTTTAAATCCATGACCTGCTCCATATATATATATATACATATATATATACACACACACACACACACATATATATATATATATATATATATATATATATATATATATATATATATATATATATATATATATATATATATGTACTTTATATATATACTAATACTATTTGTTTACACATGACAGTTACGGCTGATAACAACAGAAATAAACAAGTATGGCGATTTCACATATGTCCACAATGCAAATCACCTGCCAGTTTTTTAACTGGAAACTAGTACATTTGTATTACAGTAATCATCAATTCTAGCATTGTGGATGCTGGCTCATAGCCATAGCTGATGGGACACTAGCCATAGTTACACAACTACTGTCATTGTTACACCTGTGATATTGAAAAAGTCCCCTCTGTATATTTCAAAAAAATTCCCCCATAAGTAAATGTACCTTGGGAAATATATATTTTGACATCATGTCTTTCAAAACAATCTTTGGATTTCCTTAAAAATATATGTTATATCTTTCTTACATGGTGACAATATGGTTACAATACAGCTCCTGTACCTTTGCTGTTGTGCATAGTACTTTAACTGACCACAAAAAACACACCCTTGTAATTTAATTTAGTTCATGTTCATTACTGTGAATACAGTACAAAAAAATAGGGTCAGGGTCAAAGAAATTGTTAAGTTGATACTTCATCATGTCATGCAAAACCTAAAAGAGCACAACCTGCTGCCAAGAAAAACAGTCCTTTGTGAGTGCAACAGAAACAGGAATACACCATGAGGGAACACGTCCAACTTCCAAACCAGACGCTCTTCTTTACGAGGAAGCAAGATGCAATGTCTCCAAACTAAGACCACATTTTCATTTCAAGTCACATCCAATCAGTGAAGGAACACACTCAGATAAGTCAAGTACCCAGAAGTCCAAACCAGCGTCTGTTTGATCCGTCACCAGATGTCACTGTACGGCATTTGTTGGGAGCACCAAGCAGCATTGACAGGTGATGGACCTGCACACAAAAACATAGACTGTGTAAATGCTGTAGAATGAAACAGATATTTAAGAATGATCACCGCAGCACGTGTTGTCGGATGTATTTTTTAAAATATAGGCTATTTGAGCGGCACATCAAACATATTTAAAACTATCTCCGTCATTAAGGCCAAACTACCATACCTTTAACAATTTGGCACTTACTGAGCCGAACATTATTTATCGTTGTGTTAAAAGACAAATGCTACTAATCAAATGACTATGTTTGACGTCGGAGTAAAATACGATTGGTCATGCTCAGGGGTGCTGCCAGGGATTTTGGGCCCCATGAAAACAAATCTAATTGGGCCCTTGTATAGGCCGACGAAAAAATGTTATGCTGTTTTATATAAAACTATGCATTTTAATGATATTTTTGACTATCATTCCCATATTGTGAAAAGAAGACAGTTACTTGGTTACTGCTCACTGTCTCCCTTGTCGTCCTGCATGCAGGTCTAATTTATCTCAACAACTGTAGACTCACAGGTGGTCGCATTGGATTTGGGGTGAAATAATACATATATGAGGCTATATGGTCGTTGCAATTTAATCTTCTGATTTCCAGAAAATATAAACATTTCTCTGATTGTACTGAGAGTTGTACTGAGTCACACAGTCTGCATGCACCAGAAATGTTCTCCTCTGTTCCTACTGCAGAGCAGGAAGGTGAGAGTCCCAAACTACTGACCAAACATTCTATTTTAGTGATACCTGAATTTGAACTATATTATATATACACTACATATGCTCTTTTTATTTCAGAACTGTTTTTAATACATGAAAATCATTCTGAAATATACATGGATTATAGGCTATTTTTATTTTATAGGGGGCTGACAGACAGCTGCTGCTGCTGATGATGATGCACATGAGGTATCTGTTTGACCAACATGTTTATTTTAATTAAACTCTGCCTCATTGATCACCATGATCTTCAGGTTGGAATTATTATTACTATTACTTTGAACCCTCTGACGGTGGATCGTCTGGCATTAGCATTACTGTCTTCTGAAGGCCGTCACAGGCTCAGTTTTTAACATTTATTGAAGCATCATATGAATCTTGAAAATTGTAATGAATCCGCTGATACCAAACCAATGTAGTGCTAGCTAACTGGGAAAGGAGCAAAATATCGCTTCAAATTTGAACTGTTTTTACCGCGAGGTCTGCGACCTCAATGTGAAATGATTCCTTGTAATAACAACTTTCAGTCAGCACTTAATGAGGGATGAGATGAGGATGAGGAACCTGCTGCTGCTGCTGCTCAAACTGAGAAACTAGATTCATGGCTGTCTGACTGCTTTCAGTCTTTACAACTGCTGACATTAGCTTTAACTGTTCTTAAACTGTGTTAGCTGTGAACTGTGCTCACCTTTCTTTTGAAAGAAATGTGCGAGGAGTTGTCTTCCCTCTCCTTGCTTTCTTTCCCTTTCTGCCTTTTCCTTTCGTTTAAGGCTCCCTGATTTCATTTTCTTGTATTTGGGAAAGGCATGTTGATGAGCAGCAGCCACTCTGCTCCTTAAGATGTTTGGAGGCGCATCCTCGTGCACCTGCAGTTGCAGGGGTGGACTGAACCATTATGTATTTTGAGGGGTGAGAGGGGCCTCTGACAGCCTCAACTATTTTTTTTTAATACAGAGTAAAGTCTCTCATCCGATTTATTCTGCCAATTTTAAACTAGTTATGATACTAATTACTTAGAAATAAAATTAACAAAATAAAAATGAGAAAATAAAATAATAAAAAATAATAATAACTAAAAAATAAAAAATGTTATCAGTACTATTATTATTGTTACTACTATTATTTCGAAATATTATATCAGCCCACAGCAACATAACATCATAGCAACTATTAAATAATGGAGAGGCCTTTTTTCTGGGGTCTGGCTCGTTGCACTGTACTAAATCTGCCTAAATCTGCAAGCTGCCTAAATCTGACCGGACCGAGACCCCAAGACCAAGAGAGAGATTTACTGATACTGTAGCGGAATCACAATGTCCAAAAGACTGAAACCATCTGGCGCCCAGTGAAGGAAAAGAAGGAAAGAAAAGGAAGACGTGAAGAAGATACAGTAACGTCAATGTGATGAAGTGAATGAAATTAATAGTTTAATGATCGTAGTTACTGTTGTTGGAGCAGAGTGTTAGCTTGCTAGCTTCCTTCGGACGATAGCAGCATTAATAATCAATAAATAGCTGAGTTGACGTAAGTTAATGTTACAGCACCTTAAATTCATCAGGGACCTTCGGAAAGTTAACGTTAGGCCTGTTCAGTTGTTATTTTACAGGTGTCTTTCCTGCTTGTGTGTCAGTTAAAATTCTATTAGTTTTCCATCCCATTTGTAAGTAATAGGGTCGTTGTAAGCCTTTGGTTTATTGTGTCACAGGTAATGTTTGTTAAAGGTTACATCAGTGTTGAAGTGTATTACTGTTAATACTCCACACCTTAGCTTTCCCATGTCATTCATATATATGTATATATATTAGGGCTGTCAAACGATCAATTTTTTTAATCGTGATTAATCGCATTTTGTCCATAGTTAACTCGCGATTAATCGCAAGTTAATCGCAATTTTTTTGGCACATTTTTTTCTGTTCTAAATGTACCTTAATGTATTTTTTTCATGTTCTTAATACTTTTAACAACATAAGAAAGGGCAAATATGCTTGCATTATGAAAATGTTTATTCAACACTTCAAATTATGCAGGAAAATAAATCCAGGGTTGTCTGCTTTTGGCGTGGGGGGGCGACGGGCTCTCTGCATCTGCCGTCTGTTTGGCTTGCAAGTGGTGTCCACTGACACTGCACGTTTTTCTTCTTCGCCTTTTTCACGCAGTGTGCTACTTTCTGTCAGTCAGTATCACACTGAAATTCAAACCTTCTGTCGTGTTATATTCAAAGGGAAAACTCGGGAGAAGCAGCCGCTAGACGTTTCTCTGTTGACCCCAAGAGAGTGAGAGAAACGGAGCTTCAGCGTCTGTCCGAGGAGGACAGCAGCAGGACCAGGCTGCCTGCTGGAAGGAGGAAGAAGGCTAGCGAGGAGCCTGAGATAAACATGCCGGGATGAGTTACTAGCAAACGGGCACGCCACGAGAGAGTGTCCCGCAAAATGATCAGGGCGATGGAGAAACAAATGTCCGCCACCGTGAGTGACAGCAGAGATGAGGAGTTTGTAGCGAGTGCTGCATTTCAGTCTGCCGTGTTTTTAACGAACCGCCAACCCTGCTTATTCTTCTGCCACCCTCTGTATAAAGACTACGGGTGCCGCCGACGGCCGTAAATCATACAATGCGGAGGACGTTGCGTTAACTTCGACAGTCCTAGTATATATATTAGAGTTTAGATCGGGCCCAAAATATCAAGCCCGACCCGACACGAGCCCGTGCACGTTGTGTCCGAGCCCGGCCCGGCCCGACACATTAACTGTAATTATGAGCCCGAACCCGATTTAAACCCGACATTTTTTTAATACGTGGGTTGTTATAACTGACGTTCTCAAACTCCATGTTGCACTAAAACTACACAATCAGTGACGCCGGTAACGCGTTCCTCTAATCTGACCTTTCAGTAATGAGTAATTTAACGCGGTAATATTTCCAAACCAGAAATCAGATTAAAGTATTCAAGTCACTGTGCGTTAGTATTATTTTCGTCATTTTCCTTGTAAAAATATATATTTTGCTTTCTTCTTGCGTCTCGAGGAGAGACGTGACGTGCGGGAGAAGTCACATTTTCAGCACGAGGACAACTCACATGTAACACCACGCAGCGACACGAGCAACATGGAGGGAGGAGAGAGATGCGCGTTTTCTAGCTGGAAACACAGTCATTATTTAGAGTTATTAAAACATACACAGTGACGGGAAATAGGGCCGGGTCGGGTCAGGGTCGGCCGGGCCGGGTCAGGGTCGGGCTCGGGCTCGGGCAGAGAATCTAAACTGTAGTATATATATATATATATATATATATATATATATATATATGTATATGTATATATATATATATATATATATATATATATATATATATATATATATATATATATATATATATATATATATACATATACATATACATATATATATATATATATATATGTGTGTATATATATGCTGCACTGTACTCCCTTTTGCACTCTGGTTAACAATAAAGTTGAATCTTGTCCCTCTACCTCAGCACAGCAGAGTGACACAGCATCAGGACTAAAGGCTGCACCAATACACCCTGCTGACAGGCCATCTCTTCTAACTGACTACGTAAAATGACAGTTACTTCACAGAGGACCATTTCAAATTTTAAAAAGCAGTTACACATTTCCCCAAAACAAAGATGGGAGAGTGTCAACATGACTTTTGTAACAGAGTCTTAAGCAATGGGGAAAAAAATCAAAAGAAGCTGGTTGATGTACTCAAACAGAAATGTCAGCGGTTGACATTAAATAAGCGAGAGATGGCACTTGCTGAGGCTGAGAGATAATATATTTGCACAATGCCTTATTTGTATTTGCATCACTTGTTCCTTTCTTCAGTTTTTATTTGGTGAGATATTTTTGACTTAATAGAAATAAAATCTTGAAATACATACATGCAGTTTCTGTGTGACTATGTGAAAATTGATGGTGAAATTGACTGCGATGCTAGGGGGCGCCAGCTAAAATCTTGCCTACGGCACCAAAATACTCAGGGCCGGCACTGTTTTGAACAGCGAACATATTTTCTAACACACGCTAACGTTGTATTGTAATGCTGATACATTCTGAAAATCTCGACACTTTTTGCAGCACGTGAAGGCAGCACCACAGCCCCACCGCCTCTGCTAGTAGGATACAACAATTCCGGGCTGCCCTTGCCAACGATACAATGCTGCGTTTAACGGATAAACCCCGGACATAGGCACCGTCCAAGTGCCGCGGTCTCTTCGAAAAGGCGGTACCCTCCTCGTCTACTCTGATAATATACGACAAGCTTCAGTAGAGAGCACCTAGACACCCGATAAGGACGGGACTCGGGGCTTTATGTTCAACGTTACCTAAGAGAGCTGGAGAGGTGAGCTGAGCGAGCCGTAGTAACTTTAGCATGCTACATGCTAGCTTCGGCTAGCTGTGTGATACAGCAGCACCTGTGTATCTGGAAGACCAACGCTCACTTATGTGTTTGAGTAGAAAGTGATCAGTGGATGGGTTTGTGAATTAGGAGATGACAGCCTAACGTTGAAATAAAAATACAGTTAACGTCAGTCAGCCAGTCGGCTAACATTGATCAATGAACAACGAGCTAGCCGCTGGCAACTATGGGCTAACGTTAGTTGTTTGTGCTACCGCTGGGCCCGTAATGCAGCTGACTTCTGGACTAGTCTGTCAGTCGCAACTGTGGTAACAGAACAGCTGACTATACCTGCCACTATTGGAAGCGTTTAACGATAGTTTTAGGGAAGTTTTACACACATAATTGCAGCAGCACATCGGGATAAATTGGCTATCGTTAGTGCAGTAAGTTAGCTACCCTGTCAAAACAAGACCGACGCCGCCTCCGAAGGTTCAGCAAGCAAGATCTAACATTAAATATGAAGATTTTATCCTAATGGACATATTTATTTGGGGTCTTTATTTTCAATTCGCGTAATGGGACTTAGTGATACAGGGCTCTACGCTGACATTTTTCCCAACGAGCACATGTGCTCCTAAAGTAAAATATCTGGGAGCACAAAGATATCTGGGAGCACAAAGATATATAGGAGCACAAAAAATGTGTAACGTTATGTATCGAACACTTCACACTTATAAAGGTAGCACAAACAAAATGATTGACATTGTTTGATTTCATTTTTTTTCATTTCAGGCAGCACAAAACAATGTCTTAAATTTACAGTGATTCCATTTTTTTCATTTCATTTTGTATCCAATGTGTACTAAACACAAATTATGTCAGTTGTCCAAGTGCATAATAATATTCATATAAAATTGAGGAAGCACTTAAATACAATGAAAAGAGGTGTGTCTGATTTGGCCCACTTAGGAACACGATTTGATGCTGGTTTGGCGTCACTGGGTCACATATGGGTCAGATATTGAGAAAAAAATCATAATTTCTGCATATTAATATACATATAAAATAGAGGAAGCACTCAAATATAATATTATATATATATATGTGTGTGTGTGTGTGTGTATATATATGTGTATATATGTATGTGTGTGTGTGTATATATATATATATATATATATATATATATATATATATATATATATATATATATATATATATATATATATATAATAGGTGTGTCTTATTCGTCCAGTTTACTAATACAATCTGCTGCTGGTTTGGAGTCACTGGGTCACATGACATGGCAGATATTGACAAAACTGCAATTATTTTGTATTCATATATTTATGCCAAGTAATTTAATGAATTAGACTTAGACTTTCTTTTATTTTCATTCGAATGACACTTTACAGTGCAACGGGAACAAAATTTAGTTTGAATGGCTCAGGATAGTGCAGGATAAAAAAAACAACAGCATGCAAGTTTCAGACGTTGGAAAGTAGGATGGAGAGAAAGCGGCGTTCTCCGGATTTGCCTCTGATCCAGCTGTCAGCCCCGTTAGACAGCCGCACCTCCGTCCTCGGTAACAATGCCTCCGTTTGCTCCTCTGTCGGCTTGTGATGCTAGGAGTGTCCATAGCAACTGGGTCTTGTTGGTAGGGGTGCACCGATCCGATATTAAGATCGGATATCGGCCCCGATATTGACAAAACAGCTGGATCGGGGATTGGAAAAATGAACAGATCCACGGGCCGATCCAGTTTTTTTTTTTTCTCTGTCGCAGCGCAACCTACGTCATTCGTCAGCGTCAGTGTGTTGCATGCTGGAAGAGCACTAGTTGTTGTTTGACCAACTTTTTATTAGTTAATTCTCAGGTTCAGCTGCTATGTATTATTTTGGATTCCTGTTTGCAGGACGTTGCACTTACTCACGTCACATTTCTCCGCTGATTACCTGTTAGCCCCCCCATCAGTTGTTAGCCTAGCAACGCTAACTTTCAAACCGACGTACTCAATACTCTGTGGGCTGTCCATTGTTACTCCGTTCGTCGTCCCTCCACCACAACTTCGGGGTTGTTCACCGCTGGGCTGCTTTGTCGCTCTCCTCCGCTACTGCGGTCTCCCCCGGCTTGCAGCCATGTTGGGTGGTCGCTGCTCTGCTGTTGCTGGCGGGGTCTTCTGGTGTTCAGCACAGGAGCACCTGGACCTCTGCTGTCACTTCACCCCAGGCTTCATCGCTTGGATTGGATCTCTTGGTCTCCTGCATCGCCCCCGCTGTGTGCACGGAACCTCCAGACGCTACTTTGTACACGGACTGTGCTACTGACTTCGGTGCTATTGTTCCCTCCGTGCTGACTGACAGGCGCTCCATTTATTCTTTGTTTTGTTTGTTCCACTTTGTTAAGTGTCCTTGGGTAGGGCGATGGAGAAACAAATGTCCGCCACCGTGAGTGACAGCAGAGATGAGGAGTTTGCAGCGAGTGCTGCTTTTCCATCTGCCGTGTTTTTAACGAACCGCCAACCCTGCTTCTTCTTCTTCTGATTCCCTTTCTTATTCTTCTGCCACCATCTGGATCAAGACTACAGGTGCCACCGACGGCCGTAAATCATACAATGCGTTTTTTTGTTTTTTTTTATACTGAGCGTTAATCGTGCGTTAAAAAAAATTAACGGCGTTAAGAGGACGT
Source organism: Diplodus puntazzo (assembly GCA_963678695.2). NCBI lineage: Eukaryota > Metazoa > Chordata > Actinopteri > Spariformes > Sparidae > Diplodus > Diplodus puntazzo. The sequence goes on from OZ023160.1 coordinate 33,800,956, forward strand.
TGCGTTAACACGTTATTAACGCGTTAACTTTGACAGCCCTATATACTGTGTATGTATATATATGTATATATATATATCTCCGATCCCTGATCGGGATGTAACGTCCGATTCCGATCGAGTCTGAAACAACGTGATCAGCCCCGATTTCCGATCACGTTATCGGATCGGGACATCCCTATGGGAAATGATTTAAATTTGATTTGCAATTGTGTATGTCTCATTCAGTTTAATCTGTAATCAGTGTTCATTGAAACTGTAGTAATAATGTGTGTCTTATATCATTTAGGAGGTACGAGCCATGGGTTTCTCCTTCGGCCTTCGATGAACTGAACCAAGTTGGAACCACAGGACTCCGCCAACCTGCCACTGACCACAGTGGGGGCTCCCCTCACCCCATCACCCTCTTCAGCTATGGCAGGCTTCAAGCGGGGTTATGATGGCAAGATTGCTGGCCTGTATGACCTGGACAAGACACTGGGCCGTGGCCACTTCGCTGTTGTCAAGTTGGCACGCCATGTCTTCACTGGGGAGAAAGTTGCAGTGAAGGTGATCGACAAGACTAAACTAGACACTGTGGCCACAGGCCACCTCTTCCAGGAAGTCCGCTGCATGAAGCTGGTTCAGCACCCCAACATTGTGCGCCTATATGAAGTAATAGATACTCAGACCAAGCTTTACCTCATCTTGGAGCTAGGTGATGGAGGGGATATGTTTGACTACATCATGAAACATGAGGAAGGTCTGAATGAAGACCTGGCTAAGAAGTATTTTGCCCAGATTGTCCATGCTATATCCTACTGCCATCGTCTGCATGTGGTGCACAGGGACCTCAAGCCAGAGAATGTGGTGTTCTTCGAGAAACAAGGGCTGGTCAAGCTCACTGACTTTGGTTTCAGTAACAAATTTCAGCCAGGGAAAAAGCTGACAACCAGTTGTGGATCTCTGGCATACTCTGCACCGGAAATACTGCTTGGAGATGAGTATGATGCTCCAGCCGTAGGTATGCAAAACATGTAGGCTGATAAGTGATGGTAAATTATTGAAATGACTCTCTGTTAATTAGAAAATGACAGAGTTACAGTTCAGTACAAGCAGACAAGATGTGAGCTGGATTTTTGCATCAGTCCATTCATAGCCCATTTCACATTTGAAGTCTGGAGAATCTCCAGAGCATCAGATCAGGATATTGTTGACAGTTGCTTATTCACAGACACAGCACACAACGGGAGATTTTCCATGTTAGACATGTTCACACATGTTGAAAATGCTGTGTATGGTTTGGCCAGGAAATGGTGCCTGGGTAGAATGCTCCAGATGGCTCTGTAATCATGACTGGTTTTGGTTTTGCCTTGATATCTTTACTACGTGTTTTTGGGCATATCTGCAATATCAATGAAAGAATGAAAAGTAATATACATGCAAGCAAAGAAAAGTACAAAGCAGTTACACTCACTCATGTGCACAAGGATCCCACCATAGAAAGATAGCTGCAGCATTTTGGATCTGTGTCCGGTAGCAGCATGAATGCGCCCTATAGAAGCGAGGGAGACTGAGCTGGGCAGATGTTTTGCCCTATTCTTGGATTTAGGACTAGGGCGCAGGCAGGGTAAAGTCTGGGGCATATAATGCAGACAGTACACGCTAAGGCTGCACAATAAATCGAATTTTCATCATAATCGCAATATGAACATGTGCGATAAACACAGCGCAAAAGACTGCCTGACACGCGATGAATAAGAGACAACATGGAGAGAACATACATGGGAGACTCTGCTTAGTGTTTAACGGAGGCCCGCAGCAGGGGGAGGTTCAGGACAGACAGACGGAGCGTCTCGGTCTCACTACCAGGCGGTTGGCCAGTGTTACAGTGTTTCAAAGTAATCAAGTACTTATGGGTCACAGGAGTCTTCAACAACGTAATGTTGAATGGTGATATATTCCGTTTGTTCTCTGATGTAAAGATGCAGTAAAGGTGCAGTAACTGTCGGCTCTGTCACACTGGGAAAACACCGCTAGCATCATTAACGTTAGCAACATGCTCACATGCTTCGTTGTAAAGAGCATTAATCACTGCGACGGTGCAACAACTGGTTTAATCAAAAGGTCCGTTTATAAACTTTTTATAATGAAATGATCCGTTCAGCAGAGCAGGGGATGTCTGCTCACTCATCATTCTACCAGTTTGTGTGTCAGAGGACTCAGGAAGGTAAACAACAAGCTATGAAGTTATGGGAGGTGATTAGGATCAAAAAGTGTAATGTGATTAAATTGCATTAATCTAAATTTTTCTTTTAAGGTTAAGGTTTTTTAAATTGATTGCCAGAATTATAATACATTTATATTGACAGCCCTTGAATGTTTAATTACTGCACTATTGTGCTGGGCGGTATACCGGTTCACACCGAATAACGGTGTATATTTTCGTTATGATATGAATTTTTAATATACCGCCATACCGTTGTATTTGAATACACAACGTTCGGAATGCTATGCTGCGCCGCGCGACACTGTTTCAGACCGGACCCTTTTCAATGTTGCGCTGCTAAACAGGTATGGTGCGACTGCGAGGGTGCAAGGTAAAGCTCTTATTTTCAAGACAAATTCCACCTGCTTCCTGTTAGCTGTCTGTTGCTTGAGGCAGCTAACGGAGGGGGTGGTGCGCTAGGCCGCACGCTTCCATTACTAGCGGGGGTTTAACATCGGCGTGTGTTTGACTGAGGAGGCAAGAATATGGGCCACGGATCTATAATTAAATAAATATATCAAGTGTTGCCACATTTCTACCGATAGATATGTTGTACGTCACTGTTCACACTGAACTTCGTGCTTCACGTCACATGTTTACGCCGACCCCAGTGGCAACTTTTTGGGAAAGAAGGAATGAGAAACTGGTTGAGAGAGGAAAATTACACCTCCCTTAAAGATAGACAGAGTGCTGCCTTTACCTTGCAGCAAATGTGCTGCCTTTTTTATCTAAAAGGGGCTAGTAATTCCTCTCTCAACCAGTAGAAAATGCTGTGAACACCTGATTATGCATGAAAAAAAAAAATACCATCATATACCTTGAAACTGTAGGAATTTTGAAAAATACCGTGATATACATTTTTCGTCATACCGCCCAGCACTATATATATGTATGTATATATATATATATACATATGTATACATATGTGTATATACATATGTGTGTATATATATGTGTGTGTGTGTGTAAAATATGTGGTCCATATCCATGACTTTCACACACAAACACACAGCCGATAAGAGTACGTTAAAGTAATCAACATACTTGATTAATAAGTATTATCTTTAAGACCACGTCTAATCTTTCCATCACGGCTCTGATGGATAATATTTGTCTGACTGCAGAAAAAAGCCCAAACAGGAAATCATGTTGTGTTAAGTCATTAGCCGTGGTGAATTTCTATGGCCCTTGGCAGGCCAGGCCATGGTCTTTTGTTGGCCAACTGTTGGACGTCTGAAGCGTTTGGGGAGACTCGGACGAGGTCGGGAACAAATATGTGTCGTGTGTTCAGCTGCGTTGAAAGCTTTCGGAGCCGCGCGGACGTTGTCGGCTCCGATTCCGCATGCGAAGTCTGAGGAGGTGGGCTGTCGGACGTCTGAGCCATTGGATTCACTGATTGGTGTGCTAGCGAATCAGCTTTGTGTGTGGGAGGGGCGGAAGTGAAGATGGTGACGGCTTCATATCATTACGAGCCCGAGAGCACACAATGCGAGTCTCAGCCTAACCATAGTCATCTTTCACGTATGCCAAGTATTTAGTCCACAAACGTATTCTCGGGTCGGACAAATACTGAATCAATACTGTGTGCGCTTTGTTTTTCTATGCACTCCGTTCCTCACTTCGTTCCGTCATTTCCCAGCTTGGAGTTTTGGCCTACTGGCGCGAGACTAGCGCCACCCACTGTTAAGGAGGCTTATTGCATCTTGCGCAGGCGCAGAACGCACACGCTACAGGGGAATAGGCAACACGTCGAAGCGGTGTGTTCAATGCAACTTTTCTGCCAAACGGGTCAGACGAGAGGCAACAGAGTGGTTGGAGAGTGGTTGGATAAGGCAGCTGGACGTCTGGGCGGTGTCTGGGGGCTTTTAGTGTCTGTGGCCCTAGTTTTTGCGGTGTGTCCCACACCATTGGCATCGGCAGCCCTTGGCGAAGGCTCTTTGGCTGACTGAGTATTTTGAATCGACGGCAGAGCCCGCCGAGGAAAGAAATCACTTTGATTGGTTGTTCAGCTAAGTCAGAAATGGAGGTGAGAAAAGCAAACAAATAACTAACGTCAAGGAGACACACACAGAACGCTCTTCTAATTTGCCATTGGCAACTTTTTATCAGACATATTCTTAATTGAGATAGCAATATTATGTCTAAGGCACCGATATATACAGACATTTGTGACAAGCACAACTGTTTTAGACAATATTTAACATTTGTGAACTGGCCCAACACGTTTGTGTTTGTCGAAGTAGTTTTGAATAAAAAGTTTATCCTTCTGCTTCACCTACTGTTGTTGAGGTCAGAAAAGAGGCATCAGGTATCTTGTTCCATTCTGCACACTATTGAACTGTTTCCATGCAACTACTGATGCTGCAGAGGCCGTGAATGATCAGACTTTTGGATATCCAGAGCATGTAATCCAGAGCATGTAGTCCAAAGTGTACCCCATGACCTGTGTCTTGGGGTGTTTAATATGCTCTTTTCCTGTACCACTATCTGCACTTGCTGTTGGCCTCCCTGCACTCAGAATTATCAATAGTCATAATAGATATGCAGCTCACTATACATTCTTGTGCGGGGCTGTTTAGTGGGCCGAACAGTCTGTGTTCATTAGCAGTTGTGTATGATGCACTTAAAGGGACTGATAGTAATTGAATAGGTCCTACTTTTGGCTGTGCTATACAGTCAAAGCCCTCTGCAGTTGTTGTGTTGAGAGTACTTGGCCACTGTTGATGGCCAATTTTTGGTGGTGCTGTGTTTTTGTTCTGTTGTGCTCTTTGCAGTTTGTCAAGTGTTGCAGTGGCTGTGGTGAGGCTTGTGGTCAGAGCCATTAGCTTTGTATGTTTGTTCCTGCTCCGGCCACATAAAGGCTTACATTTTGTCTTAATGTCTTTCTTGGTGCAAAAACAGAATTGTATATTTAGGTATGTTTGAATGATAAACATTAAGATGAGTATTTATCATAACACATTTGAGAAGCACATTTGTTGTCTTTCCATTTCATCCTCCTATACATGACAGTGAAAGCAGGATAAATTTCAGTACAATCAATTACAATTGGTAGTTTCATTGCAAAGGGTGATGTCTTACCTTCATGTACCACCTGATAGTGAAGCCAGATGAACACTTGTATTTAGAGGCTAAACATGTTCTGTTTTAGGCACTCTTTGGTTAATGGAAAGCTCTACACTTTAAGAATCCTTCCTGTGTACAAGTAGCCACCAGTGACCTATATCAACCTGTGTGTGCTCTGCAGAGCCCTTTGGCAGGACCTGTTGTCTGCCCCGTGAGCAGACATCATCACAAGTGTCTCTAGAGAACTGCCAGAGAGGCTCTTAATTGCAGTCCTGGTTACTGTTCCCTGCTGCCAGTAGATGAGAAGAACAGTTAATCCATGCTATTGTTTGGACTGGGCCAGAAGAGAATGAGAGTGAGGTAGGATGCAGCGATTACATATTCCCGTATTGACACAGACTGGCTTGCTTTGATTAGAACTCATTCATCTGATTCCTTTTACTGGGTCAAAGACCAGCTTCCTCATCATGTGGATCAATTTCCTCCTCAAACCAAATATTTGTCATGGTTTTTAAGAGTTGGGCACCAGTAAAGTATTAGGGGGTGGAATGGTTCACAAAATCCACGGTTCGGTTCATATCACGGTTTTGTGGTCACGGTTTTCAGTTCGGTTCGGTATACACTGATCGTTAGGAAAATCAATTATGTCTTGTATAGTAGAGGTGGGTGCAATTCATCGATGTGGCGATGCATCGCGATGCCTCACGTGACAATTTGACATCGATTAATTAACGTTGATGCTTTGCCGTAAGACCGGGACAAAAAACACGTAACCGGAACCTTAGCGCGCGCCGCCCAGACTGTTTAGTGAGTGGGACCACAACAAACGGAGCAGTAACGTTAGTTTCGGTTAGTGGTGCGCACCATGGAGCTGGCTACAAACTCCCTCACCGATGAGTGTGAATAAGTTCACATGGATTAAAGTTCTCCGTCGCTACGCCGAGTTCTGTCATTCAAACTTCACGGAGGCGACTTATGAGATCGATGTAGATCGGAGGAGAACAAGTGTTGTCTGATTTTTTAGTGACAGATTGACACACTCTACAGCCAATGGTATTGTTAAAACCGTGCCTGACCAATGACAGAGTAGTGACCAGGGCGGGATCTAAACAGAGCTAGCAAGAACTCGTCGCGCTGCTACGTTACCAATTGAGTTTAGTCAACACGTGAGAACTCGTCCGATACGGAGAGTCTCCTGTTGTGTGCTACATGTGTGAAATAACAACTATAGTCAGGACTTTGTCTGCAGTGTATCTGTGTAAACGGCTTCATTCAGCATCTCTCCCTGACACCGTGAGTTACCACGGTTACAAGAACGCCCTGGAACTTTATAATGATGATCATAATGATTTTTGGTTAGTTTGACTAAACAAAATCATAAATGTTGCCTGATTGTAGAGCTCAATGCTGAAATCTTGTATTAAAACATAGAACAAATGTGAAGCCTCAGAGCTTCTTTGATTACTAACAGTATGATGACAGAAAGGTGATAACTCGCCATCAGACTGACAAGACTGCAAAATGTATGTATGTATTTTTCTGTTAAACGATAAGAGGCTCACTTTAACAATATTATTATTAATAATAATCAATGATAACGATAAGAAGAAGTAGAAAAATAGCTTGCTGAAAAGTTCTGTAGATGGTTGATTACTTGAAAGAGTAAAAGCTTGGCAAAAAAAGGCACAGTTTGATTTCCTAGATTGAAAATTATGTTGAAAAGACAAAAAAACATTTTAAATGTGACTAGAACAGCTGTTCAGATCATCCTCCTGTAAAACACTGTTGGTCAAAAATTTAAACTTGAAGTCTGCATTAGAGAACAGGGTGTGGGGTGAAGCTGTAAATCTTATCTTATTTTTTTAGCACGTTTAGACTGAATAAGTTGAATTATTTAATTTTAAAGAATGTACTTTTGTTCCCTATGGCAGCTTTTTGAGTTAATTGATAGGCTATTTATTTACAAATGTAGCCACAGATGAAGACAAAATCAATCTTGTATGGAAAAAAGCATTAAAAATAGCAGTAATCGAAGAATCGTGGCACCAATAATCGAATCGAATCGACAATCGTTATTAGAGATGCACCAATCCAGTTTTTTCCGATCCAGTCCCGATACGATACCTGGACTGAGCGTATCGGCCTTTACCCGTTACCGATCCGATACCGTTGTTGAATTAATAATAAACTGTATACCTTCCACCATGTGAAAGGGACTAAAGGCACCAGACTTTCTTAACTAAGACAAAATAATCAAAGAGTTACCGAACATTGTACACATGTGTGACATTATTATTATTATTATTATTATTAATAACAATAATAATAATAATAATAAAACATTTAATGTATACAGCGCCTGTCAGGGTACCCAAGGACACACGTAACAAAGTGGAACAAACAAAACAAAGAATGAATGTATGTAGCGCCTGTCAGTCAGCACGGAGGGAACACTAGCACCGAAAGTCAGTAGCACCGTCCGTAAACAAACTAGCGTCTGGAGGCTCCGTGCACACAGCGGGGGCGACCATCCAGCATTGCTGCGAGCCGGGGAGACCGCAGCAGCAGAGGAGGAGACAAAGCAGCCCGGCGGTGAATAACCCTGAGGTTGTGGTGGAGGGAGGACCAACGGAGCAACGATAGACAACCCACGAAAGTTAGCGTTGCTAGGCTAACAGCTGACCAGTGAGGCTAACGACTGATGGCAGGGCTTACAGCTAATCAGCGGAGAAATGTGACGTGAGTACGTGTAACCTCCTGCAAACATAGCAGTTGAACCTGAGAATAAACTAATAAAGAGTTGGTCAAACAACAACTTGTGCTCTTCCAGCATGCGACACACTGACGCTGACAAATGACATAGATGTGCTGCGACGGCAAAAAAAAAAAAACTGGATCGGCCGGTGGATCTGCTTCATTCTACCGATCCCCGGTCCATCCGTTTTGTCAATATCGGGGCCGATATCCGATCTTAATATCGGATCGGTGCACCCCTGATCGTTATAATCGAAGAATCAAAGCTCCCATAATCGTAATCAAATCGAATCGTGAGGTACCCTTGTTGGAACACCCCTATTGTATAGTCAGGTTAAAACTGAAAGAATGAAGCAGTCTGACATTTGATACATCATTGTGACAGTCTTAGGTTAAAAGTAGGTAGATTCTGGCACTGCAAGAGAGGAGATATTGCTAGTTCCAACATGCTTTTCATTTATTTGGCAAAGAAAGTTATCTTTAACAAATGCTAAGAACAGTTATTCACTGTCACTAATGTAATGTAATGGGCAGTCACAGTCAGGAAACTTTGAGGAGCCCTGGAGGTCCACCTATCACTAGTAAGCGCTACATAGGCTGTCAGACAACTCTTTAACAATTCCTCTTCGGGTCTCTACATAAAGTGTGGGAATTACCGTGTTGCCAAAGTGTTTGCGGGAGGGGATTTTATTTTATATCGTGGCTCGAGTGTTTTAATCATACTACGAAATCCCGCACCCTCCACCACGGCAAAAGACTGCATATCTTTGGCTATGAAACACCACTCCCGTTTTACTCGTCACTGTCAGGCTGTTTAAAAGCTGCGGGGAGCAGAAGTTGTCCTGTCGACTCTCTCCCTTTCCTCCTTGCTTTGCCAGTTGTCTCACTGGGATGATGTCTTTGAAGATGAGCTGACATGTTAGTCGTGTTACTGTTAGCATACACAACACGTGTTGCACAATGCTTGCACACTGTCGCACTTTTGTCTACAACTTTAATACTGCCGTCATCGTAGGTCACTCTAAATGCAAAGTGGTCCCATACAGCAGACCTATACAGTGCTGCTGGCGAGGGCTGGGCGATATGGCCTCAAATCAATATCACGATATATTGAGCAACTCACCTCGATAACGATAAATGAATGATAAGAATCTGTTTCAGAAGTCAGTGGGTCACATGACATGGAAGCTGTTGAGAAAAAAAATCAAGATTTCTGCATATTAATATTCATATAAAATAGAGGAAGCACTAAAGTACAATAAACATAGCTGTGTCTCATTCGTCCAGTTTACTAATACAATCTGCTGCTGGAGTCACTGGACCCCATGACATGGAAGATACTGAAAGAACTGCAATTATTTTGCATTAATATATTTATGCTAAGTAATTTGATGACAGTCCCTAAATCATTTTCCAGCGATTCAGTGCCATGTTCTGGGAGGTGAGCTAACCGTCCTCCTGCTGCTCACACTGGGTGAACCTCAGACCCGAGTAGAGCTTAGAATCAAGCCCGACCCGAGCCTGTGCACGTTGTGTCCAAGTCCGGCCCGACACATTGATTGTAATTATGAGCCCGAGACCGATTTAAACCCGACAACTGTTTAATACGTGGGCTGTTATAACTGATGTTCTCGACTACAATTGCGAGTTGTTTGAACTACAGAAATCTTTATGAATAATGCAACAAGTGCCACACTTAATGTGTATGTGCATAACTCAACATCTCAGACTAGGGATGCACATGGTTAACCGTCTAACCGTTAACCGATAACAGGAACTTTGACCGATTAATACTATCGGTTAAATTTTTTTTTTGTGTCGACGCGTACCACACGTGCAACACGTGCCTTTACGTGCTTTCCGCCACAGCCCACTTCACAGCAAAAATGAAGCGAGTAAAAAGGAGCTCTGTGTGGGACAATTTCGACCGAAAAGGAGATGAGGTTTTTGGCAAACTATGCGGTACAGCACTGAAATATTCAAGCAGTACCAGTACAATGCAGTACCACTTGCGAAGCAAACATCCAGGATCAGATGATGGAGGACCATCACAGCAAACTTTGCCCTCCATGATAGCAGGGAGAAGATCTGAGGAGATCACGCACAGTACTTTTGAATGGATCATAGACACTCAATAGAGCATTTAAATCTTATCGGTTAGTAAGGGACGGATCAGACCCCTCCACTTTGCGTTGGGGTCCGGTTTGTCCTATCGGGACTTATTTTCCTGATCATGACCGCCGTTCTATTTATTATCCCACTTATTACACGGCTACTTGCCAACACGAAAAAAAAACCGTCACACAGTATGTCTTTTTACAATTAATTTGTTACCGTTGAGGCGTTCACAGTGTTTTTCAGCAGAGAAATAGAGCTAAACCGACGCCATTTCGCTTCTCCCTCTTCGCTGCTTTCCTCTTCGTCTTTTCTTGACCTTTGATGACAACTCAGCCTTTTGCCAAGACTCGAAATCACCGTATTTACCAAAAATATTAAAGTTAATGTGAAACTCATCCATACTAGTGGCATAGGAGTAGTTTTTTCCCATATGAAGTAGACTACAGATCAGCTGACGTCGCTTAGCAACCGAAGACGCTGCGGTGATAAGTGACCGGGACTACTTGCGGAGCAAAGGTTTTAGAGGGCGGACTGATACGAAATACGCGAATCAGAGGCAAAAAGGCCACTCCATTCAAGTGAATGGAGCTTTCTGCAGCATTAAGAAGAGCCGTGTAACAACGGTTATTAATCGGTTAATGAGCGTCGGTTATCGGTCATAAAACATTTTTTAAATGTGCATCCCTATCTCAGACTGAGCGATTTGAAAGTTTGTAGGACTTGTTCATGGACAAACAGGTTTATCCAGATGGATGACATACAACAGCTACATACTCATGTGTCCACAATGTGCGATTTTTGAGGGTGACACTACAGTAGCAACATAGCTAGCATGATAACCTGATAAACTCTGTCAAACCTTTTGGCTAATATTAGTTTATAGTAATTTAGAGAAACATTGGCAAATTATGTCTTTCTTGATGGTGTTAATCTAAGTTCTGCTTCAAAGGCTCCAGTTTACCTTCTCTCGTTTCGTTTAGTTTTCCTCCGCTTTTTCCGTGAGGGTTGCAGGGATGTTACTGCTTTTACCCCCCTTTTTCAAGCGGTAGCGGGGGTTACTGGGGCCAAATCCAGTTAACTCTATGGGCGAAGGCCAGGGTACACCCTGGATAAGTTGCCAGCTCATCACAGGACCCTTACTGACCCTTACTGACCCTTACTGATGGCAGAAGCCGCCAGTTTACCTTCTTGAAATCTTTAAAAAAGGAACTCAATTATTTATAATTAGTTATTTATAATTTCTTTATCGACATAGAATTCCTTGACCTCATAATGATTCATCTCTCAACGATTCGAGTGCTAAATTATAAGTAATGTATCATGATGCATCTCAATGTATTGCATCCTCGATTTTCTACATTTCTGCACATGGTAAATTTGTAATTTTTTAGTACAAGCAGACAGCCAAATTCAGATTCCCTTTTTAATGAGAAAACAACATGCAATATCCAAAGCTGTCTCTTATCTATCTGTATGACCCATTTCAGGACATAAATGTTACAAAAAACAAAATATAAATCCTGGCATCTCATTTATGCTGTAATCTACAAACATGTCATTTCAATATTGTAGCTCCCAGATATAGTACAGGTGTCTCTAATAACATTACCAATAACTCTGTTTTGTCCCACTAAGCCATGGTCATGTAACAGTAAGCTTTTCTTGCTTTATTGGCTAAAACTGAAAGCTGGTATACATTGCATCACTAGCTGTTTTAATTCATTTTAATTTATAAATTTATCTTCATGTGCTGTTTGGTAGAAGAGAAATCTTTTCAGAAAGTGACTAAATCTAAAACTAGGTCACTATTTTTGTCTTTTATTTCATCTCTTTTGACCTTGATTGTTGATTATTTTTTTATTTATTTCAGCAATGATATGCTTAGGGCTTTACACGTGTGTGGGACTTGATCTAGGTATGAAGAGTCAGTTGTGAGGAAAAAAAATACAGTTTTCCTTGTTTCCTTTCCTTGTTTTCATCTTGTCTTGGCTGGTCTCCTCGTAAGAAAGAAAGAAATGGAAATAAATTCATCAGCTGCGGTCATGTTTCATAAATCCTGTTTCCTCCGAGGGTGGTTATTTTCTTCCCCCATACTTTTTTCAATATCATCTCCTTGACAGTAAACTGATGGAAGTTGATGATGATCGATCTGGGAGGTTGGCCCGTTTTTGGCTTTGGAGCCAAGGCTCGGTGAGCGTACTGAATCTGAAGGTCCAAGTTTATGGAAAATTCCTCACGGAGCCATTTATCCATGAACTGCGCGACCAAGTCACTTTTGGACTTTGCCTTCTCTTGTGTGCCGTACCCCCGTAAATTATCACATGCATGTAATGAGAGCATGTGTGAGTGTGATGGTCTGAAGTGCTCCTCTGGTTGACAGCTCAGCAAATGCTTGTGACAGACAAAGATGTCTTATGTGATACCCAGTAATGGGCAATAGACTAGACTCTTGCACCTTCCCAGTTTTATCTGCTATTCATTATCAGATGTCTGGGTTTTAATCAAATTTAAATGTATCAGCTGATTGTAAAATGCCTGTTAGTAAGCCTTTGAGAATTTATATTGCTATCGGCAGAGAGATAGTATATTTAGTCACATACCAGGTTTACAACAAAAACTTGAAATGTTTGGCTTTAAAATTGACACATTATGAACAGCAATTTATTATTATTATTTATTATAATTGAAAACCACTGTTGGAACACAACAAGTCAATTGTTATTGGTAGGTGACGAACGAGTCACTGACAAGAATAATCAGCTCAGTTCAATTCTGTATTGTGATGATGATGATGATGATGATGATGGATGATGCTTTGCCATTCAGTCGGGCCAATTTTGAAACTGACTAGTGCATCAGGATAATGTTCTAGGCTTGTAGGGGTCCAATAAGGTCCAAATTTTATGTTTTACTTGTAGCCTCATAGTCCTGTTTCTTTTGTCATCTGTGATGTGAGAACATCACATTTCCGCAGAAAGTTGAATGTGTGTCCTGCTCATAGTTCAGTTATAAAATCTCAGCAGATACAGCGCATCTCTCTTGCTGGCTGCAGTCAGTGCTCAGAGCAGGGCCTACACTACACAATTTTTGGGCAAAATCCAAAAACGGTCTCCGACTGACTGATTCATCAACCTTCTTTTTAACTTTCTCACTGGTTTAGTATTTTTTTTAGTTTTCAGACACATTTTCATAAATATAAAACCATGATTATGACCATGACCATATAACATGAAACACAAGTATGAAACTGCAATTTGTCAAAACCCAAACATTTTATTGTGGTAGTTGTGTCCACATTCCACATCTTACCATGAACCCGCGACAACTTTCTGTAACTGCAGTCTGCAACTGAGTGAGCTATTAACATTAGCTGCTGGAGATATTTTGGTCTAGAAACACGTGTAATGTATGTTAAGCCAGCATACCGAGTCTCGCTCTGTCGATAGAGTGTTATCTTTTGGGGAGCGTGTCTCCTGGTGAAAATGTCAGTCTTTGATTGTATTCTTTTTTGGCATAGTCCCAGTTTAGCTGGCGTTGAAAAATGTGGATTTTTTGAAGTTATTGGTGGAAAGATTTATGAAGCCTCAACACTGCCATGTCGGTTGGCTCCATAGCACCTCCTGCATGTCAAATATTTAATTTGAATGAAAACGTTACAGCTGTTGTTGCTGCCTGTTTGAATGTGAAGCCCAAAATAAATACATTCCTTTGGAATGCATTAAATTCAGTGAATTTGAGTATATTTTTTGCTCTTCTAATAAGAAGTGTTGTGTGGTTTATTTCAGCCTCATGCTGTAAGCTTAAACACAATACCAACAATAACAATGATAATATTAAAATAAAAAGAGCCCTTGTATCGCCAATTGATATTGGTGTCGGCAGTTGTCAAAATGCAAAATTCTGTTTATTTTTAACGTTTACCTGATTAATATATTTTAAACTTGCAAGGCCGCTGGATGTGCAAGTTCACGTGATCTTATGATCTCACAAATCCATCTTCCCAGGCTTCAAATTAAGAACCAATCACCATCCTATGAGGAACTACTGGCTAACAAATGGGCAAGAGAATAGCGCTGATGCGTAGGGATACAGAGGTTCTACGGTTGAGAAAATGTAGTGCCAAAAGAAAGGGCGGTCTGACGGCGATGTAAAGCGGTGTGAATTTTCTCTATACAACGTACACGTGAACTGTTATAGATTTTTTTAGGTGAGCCTTGTTTTAGGTGGTTAAAATTCGCTTTACATCTGGACCCCGTTCACTGCAGTACAAAGCTGAACATCTGGCTGGAGTGGCTCTCTACTTCTCCAAACTGAGGCTGCGCTGATCGGTGATTACGGTAGGGAACAGATTGACTATAGATATGTACTTTATATGACCCCATTTTAAAAAACACGAACTATCCCTTTAAATCAGTCGTGCCAAATTCTAGTACGTGAGTGGGCATCCTTAAAGTCACGTTAGAGAGAGAAATTCGTCTCCCCAAAACTCAGTCCCTGGCTGCTCTCAAATTTCAGACCCACTTAACTTAAGTTAAGTTTATTCGAATAGTATGCTTTTAAGTAGGGATGTCCCAATCTGATCACGTGATTGGAAATGGGGGCCGATCACGTGGTTTCAGACTCGATCGGAATCGAATGTTACATCCATACACATTTTATACGGCAAATAAAAAACAAACACTCAAAGAATACGAGTTCACTCAAACAATACAGGCAAAGACACCGAAGCAACTGACACTCGCGGATACTTTCAAAAGGACAGAGAAATATCCTCGAGACAGCGACATGGCTGAAAATATTACAGAGAGGGTAATTAAATTAATCGCTCAGGATAACCATCTCATCTACGTGGTAGAGGATCAGGGTTATCCCCGGTATCCCCGGTGTGCCCTACCATCTCGGCATTACATTACATTGCCTCAGCGTTCGAGTTACAACGCTGGTGTGTGCACTAGTTTTGTGGGTCTCATCCAGCATAGCATGTAAAACGGGCAATCAAGGAGATGCTGAACACGTGCGAAACAGACAAGCAACACGTCCACGTCATTTTACATGACAATGTAAGGAATATGAAAAAAGCAGTGGATGATATGGAGGAACCAAGCAAGGGCTGCGTCTCACACACACTTCAGCTGGCTGTACACGAGGGTCTGCTGTCACAGTCATAGACTCACCTGCTTACACCAAGAAGGTGGTCGGCCAATGTTGGAATAGCATGCAGAATAAGAAAGAGCAATATGTATGAAAGTATTTACTTCGTTTCAACAAAAATAAAAAAACTATGAAGGAATGCAGCTGTATTATCCAGGAAAATATTAGTCGAGGCTAAGTATCGGATCTGGACTCGGTATAGGCAGATACTCAATATTAAAGGACTAGGATCGGGATCGGGGTAAAAAAAAACCTGGTCGGGACATCCCTACTTTTAAGTAGGGGTGCACCGATCCGATATTAAGATTGGACATCGGCCCCGATATTGACAAAACGGCTGGATCGGAGATCGCTAAAATGAAACAGATCCACGGCCGATCAGTTGTTGGCCTCACCGATCAGCTGTTAGCCTAGCAACGCTAACTTTCAAAACGATTTACTCAATAGTATGTTGGCTGTCCATTGTTGCTCCGTTGGTCCTCCCTTCACCACAACCTCAGGGTTATTCACCGCCGGGCTGCTTTGTCTCCTCCTCTGCTGCTGCGGTCTCTCCCGGCTTGCAACGATGCTGGATGGTCGCCCCACTGTGTGCACGGAGCCTCCAGACGCTAGTTTGTTTACTGACGGTGCTACTGTCTTCGGTGCTAGTGTTCCCTCCGTGCTGACTGACAGGCGCTACATTCATTCTTTGTTTTGTTTGTTCCACTTTGTTACGTGTGTCCTTGGGTACCCTGACAGGCGCTGTATAAATTAAATGTTTTATTATTATTATTATTATTATTGTTATTAATAATAATAATAATAACAACAATAATAATAATAATAATGTCACACATGTGTACAATGTTCGGTAACTGTTTGATTATTTTGTCTTAGTTAAGAAAGTCTGGTGCCTTTAGTCCCTTTCACATGGTGGAAGGTATACAGTTTATTATTAATTCAACAACGGTATCGGATCGGTATCAGGTATCGGCCGATGCGCTCAGTCCAGGTATCGGTATCGGGATTGGATCGGAAAAAGCTGGATCGGTGCATTTCTACTTTTAAGTATAGCTGAAACCTTGGTATGAAACCAATAGTATGTGAAATGTATAATATCTACAAGGAAATATTACACTATGCATTCTCTGATTACGAAAGTATTTTATATAACGAGCACTCGACCCACTAGCTCTATGCTAACACATAATGCGAATTCCAATAAACGCACCAACAGAGATTAGCATCGCTACTGCAATAAAAGTATAAGTATGAATGATACGTCTTAATACACATACTTAACATAAAACAGCATGTGGTACTGATACTGTTGTTACTCAACTAATGTCTGATCAGGAAACCTGAGAGAAAGGCGTTTATAAAAGTCTCTGTGTTTAGGTCTCAGCACTTTTGTAGCTTCTAACTGAATCCCTTTAGTTTATCATCCTGTTTGTTCTTTCAAACACCTGCTGTGTTTCACTGTTTCATCTTGTTCACTCTCAGCTGTTTCGGGCGTCATGTTTAGTTACTGCTGGTGAAAACACCACGTTTCCAGTGATGTTGCTTCATAATAAAAGTCTTCAAATTATTAAATAGTAGAGAGCTTTTGTTACGAAGAAGTTCTAGTAAATCAAATGTGTTTGTAACTGAATAAGTAACTAAACACTTTGTTAGCGGTGATTCTACAATTGTACTGCGGGGATTGGGATAAGTGCACCATTGGTTTAAGACGCGCCTTCAATCAGGTAGCCCAGGTGTGGTGGAAATGCAATATCCCAGCCAGCTGTGTTGCTGCACCAAGCAGCACCGAGTCACACCAAGTACAGCCAGCCTGGCAGATGTAATGGAAATACGCATAGACTGCTATACTGATTGGACAAATTACTTCACAGCGCTCTTTCTTGGGTGAATTATTGTGAATAATAACTTATAGTTAGTGGCATGCTGGATGAAGAGCTTAGAAATAATTATCTCCAGTACAATATTGTGTTTTAACGTTGCAATTGAAAAAAATTGTCTCGTCTATTTCAAATCTGTCTATAGTCTACAAGGCAGGGGTCACCAAACTTTTGAGACTACCTCAAAATAATACAAATTGGCTAATTCTTAAATGTGTAAAGTCAGTGGTGTAAAATGATTCATCTGCATGCTGTGCTGTAGGCTAATCCACAAATCATATCTTCAACAAAGGAATTGCTATCTCATACACATCTAAACAGTGATATATGGGTACATAAATAATAAGGGTGTCACGATTCTCCAAATAATCAAATTGATTTGATTTTTCGATTTTAAGGTCGCGATTCGCTTTGATGCTCAATCTTTTCTAATTTTTTAATTTTAGCACAGATCTAGTCTAGTCTGGTTTTGGATAATTGGTTTTATGCCATGATAGCTGAACACTGTGCTACAACATTGTGTGTTTTTTTTTCCTTCTTGGCACACCTGCAGGACATGACACTGGTGGCATGGCTAATGGTGGTTTCCACCATTGATTTTGAAGGTCAAGATTGTGAGGTAATTTCGATCAATATCCAACTCACAATTGAAATCATGACACCCCTAACAATTAATGCAAATCACAATGTACCTTAGCTGAAACATTCACATGCTCCAACTCAGCATGAGAACAGAAGCAGAGCCTCATTCTGTGTTTGTCAACAAATTCCAGAGACATAATTGGTACACTAAGCAGTGAGATACTACACTGATGTCATGCTGAACTAATGCCTCTGTTAATATTTCGGTATGAGACGGACTGGAGGAGAGTTGTTTTACATTTTTAAAACATTGCATAACTGGTGATGTTGAGCTCAGTAAGAGCCTGGACATGTATGCCAGCTGTTCTTTGGACATGATTTACACAGAA